>VZTF01008130.1:421090-530983 GCA_013397755.1 Cnemophilus loriae
GCCCCCGCAGCAGGCACACGTCGCGCTGCATCGTCCCACCGCTGTCCCCTCACCTGCGAGGGAGCCCGGCGAGGCCAGGAGAGGGACCCGCACGATGCCGACCACCGCTGCTTGTCCCCACTCCCTTAAGTTTGTAGTTTCACCTGCCTGGGGTCGAATCTGCCCTTCTCACCTCTAAAGGAGAGGGGGTCTGGGCTTTGCAGCGGGTGATGGGGAGGAAACGTCCTTTTCACGCTGTTTTATCTGTTTTGTTGTGCTAGGTTGGATTTCACTGTCGCAGTCCCAGTCAGGGAGCGTCCTTGCGGGGGCTTTGCCCAGGTACAGGCCGACTGCAGGCAAGCCAGGGGAGCTGCCTCGTGGCAGGGGGAACCCTCCTCCGGACGGTGGGCTGCCCCAGGCCTCTGGTACAGCTTGAAACCTGCACTTGTTTATGTATGCTAGTGGAGCTGGAGCTGTGTCAGGCTTCCTCCAAACCCTGGCTATCACTGAAACCTCCTTTCCCGAGGCCTGGCTTTGATTAGCGAATAAGTTATTTCATTAGTCGGGGGGAAATCTGTCAGCAGAAGCCTGTTTAAATTTCAGCACCCCAAAGAATAATGCTTAAAATAGTGGAATCCGTTCCACAGTCTGTTCTTACCATCAACCTGATAATTAACAGGTCACAAATAGACTTGTATCACTGCTTTGTTTCAGTGGAGGAGAGCAGCTTAATCCGCCTTGAGGACACACTTTGCTTTGAAATAACACATGCCCGTTTCAGATGAAATCAATGGCAAAAGGAACCATTCCCCTCCGTTGCTCTGAAACTCTTGTCTTCAGACTCCTGTTGCCTCAGAGAACAGGCTTGATCAGACCAAAAAAGGAGGGATGCAGGGTGTGAGCCTGCCTGACAGCTCTGGAGCTGGTGCCCGTTCCACTTGGTGTGTATCCTAATCATCATGGTACTTATAGCTTTGTTGAAAGGCAAGGTGGGGAGTGTTCCCTGCATGGGTTTTAATAGGATCTTTTCTCGTTTTGGTCTCATACCCGTTTGTAGTTGCAAATTTATTTGTTTTTATGAGCGTTGCACACTAAGCTGGGAACAACCTTTCTGTCGCTGAACATTTTCTGAATTATTTGGTCATTCTGCAAGCCTGTCACTACTCTCCTCTGCATTCCCCACGTGGTGAATAGATGCCTTCAGAAACAATGTGGAGGAGATGATGTCTTCGAGTAAAACACTGTGGGATCAGTTGCATACATTGGGTGGGGGCGTAGGGAAGCAGCATCAGACTTGTAAGCATGAGTACAGCTTTGACCTGTTTCGGACTATGCTAAATCTGTTGCTGAGGGATAAGGGTGTTTCCCAAGGCTTGGCATATGCCTGTGATTAATATTTTTTTATTTAGGTTTTGCCTTGCTGCTGAAATGTTTTGTCTAAGCCCTGATTTCTGACTACTATTCACTGACAGTGGGACTCGATTTACATGTGATGGCTGGATGTACCCAGCTGAAGCTATAGTCTCTTAAAAGGACGGTTTCCCCACAGCACCTCTCCTGAGGAGTGTCCACTACTTGCAGCTGGAGGAAGTTCCAGGGCTTGCTTGCTCTGTGTGATTACTGTAAGATTTAGCTGGTAGATGAAAAAGGAATTAGCATTTCTTTGGTCTGGCAATATCTTAGTGATGTTAATGACACTATTTTGAAATGTGCCAAAGACTTAGGATGTACTGGACTCAGGTTTTAATTTTGGCTTCAGCACAAAATGCTCCTGGTGCATGGTACAACCCAACCACTTGTCAGAGCAGATATAGCGAAGGGTGAAGAGAAGACTCTGACTGTCAGGTGCCTGAGTGCCCCAGTGAGCCTTAATAGTTCTAACCAGTCTCACCTGGCAGCTCCCTGCTCCACCCTCAGTGCTTGCCTGAGACAGGTCACAGGGATTCCTGTGCCCGGTGCCCCTGCAGCTATGCCTGTACCTCCCTAGGCACCGTGCTGTTCTAAACCCTGACCCACAGACTGACTTCCCACCTTGACCTTGGTCCTGCCTTGCTACCGTGGACTTGCCTGATGACTTTGGCTCTGGCTTGAGCCTGGCTGCCATCCATCCCTGTGCCAGACCTATTCTTCTCATTCAGGTAATGTGGGGTGGGCCCTGGCTAGTGAGGAATGTCCCGGCTGTCACACTTGGCTTGCAGTTCCCTATCCTGGCCCCACAGCCCAGCCCTCGTTGTTTACTGGCATTGGGCTGCTTCTATTAATTAGAGGGCTGCAATGGCCCTTCTGCTGTCCCTCTAGGGCAAAGGATTCTCTGTCTCTAGTGGGCTTGTCTATGTTCTTTTGCTTTTCTAAATGTAGTGAGTGCCTGTCTCAGAAACTGTCGCACTCTGGGGACCCTCCTGAGAGATGCCACAGACCTCTCCATGAGCTTGTCTGCAATTATAGAAAACACAGGGTTGGAGAGGGAAGGCTGTTGCATGGTACAGACCTTCCTTTGATTCCCTAGAAGGAGCAGATCTTTTGGACAGATATGAATAAGGGCCCAGAGTTCCATGAGATGTAGGACTTGCCTAAGTTTGGGTGTAGTTCAGCTGCTAAAGGGTGGGAATGGAACAGATTAGAAGGTAAAGGCTCCCTCCACCCAAAGCTTGCCTGCCACTTTTCCATATAGGAAGATTATGCAGGAATCTCTGACCGCCTTGGAGGGCTGGGGGGCTCCACAGGGCTGCAAGAATGATTCTGCCCAGATCAGTTTACAAGGCTGGGACCGTACAATATAAGCTCTTGGAGGCAAGGGCTGTGTGTATCTCCATACAGTGCCGATCACAATAGAATCTTATTTCGGTTTAGGGCTTCCAGATGCAATACTAGTCAATGTCTATAGTAAACAATAATATTAATAATAAGTATTAACATGCCAAGCTACAAATCACTGGCATAGTTTTCCAGTATTGCTGGTTGCTTTCCAGTATTGTCCTCCAGCCTCACTGTAGTACATTGTATACAAAAGAATTGAAACCCAATAATTGGCCTGTCAAGAGTTTGAAGGCATGATCACATTTTTCCTTTTGAAATCCGTCTATTGAAACTGACATCACAACAAGTGAGTTCATTGGCCTAATAAGCCCTGTGTCCAGCATGCACACACTGTTCTGTATCCCAGGACATCAGTAATTAGGCTGGTAACGAGGCTGCTGTTGCATAGAATAACCAGTATGAAAATGTTAAAAGTTAAGCATAATGGGAGAATAATGTAGCAAAAATGTAAAGAGTAGACATCAGATACAACACTTATTTTCACTTATGGGAAGACAGCTGAAAGGAAAGCTTTAGCTATAATTTGTTTTCTCTGCTTAACTGAATCTATAAAAAGTCTACAGTGATTTTGTTCTTCTGACCACAGTAACATAGCTTTACACTTGAAACAGAAATACAGCTTTAAATTTAGATTTTAATTTCATGTCTTATTGCAGACACAGTAGAAACTTTACACTAAAATAACATTTCTTCTATAAGCCAGCTCCTTTTGTGCTACTGAAAGAAATAATAATGAGAAAGTATTCCAGCAGGAGGAGCTGGTTTAGAAGCAAATGGATTCCATGGCAACTCCTGACTCTACATGACACCTAATAACTAGCATTTATGTTGGAAATTGTCTGTGTTATCTTGTACCCCAGATCTGATCTTTTTATAGGGTTTTCCCCTTATTTTAAAGAAAAAACCTGTAGGGCGGTGTTTTTTTTAATAGAGATCCAAAAATAAGCATGAAATAATATGAGTTTGTCTGCCTCAAATGTGTGGTCAGGCAAGTTGTTTTGAAATGGATTTAATTTTTTAAAAATTATTTCAGAAATAAAATATTTGCTGGGAAATGTATTGATCTGTCAAGGGAAGAGCTTTATAGGAACAGAACACTGGAACTGTGTATGTTTTAACATCATGAGATATCCATATTCAACAGTCTGAAACATAATACAAGAAGATCCAGCTGAATCAGACCAGTATCTTGGTTCTCACAGTGCTGAACGCACAAGGGGAATCTCGTCATGGGGCAGCTGGAGAATGACCCAGTCCTATGGGCATCCTTGTCAGCCAGGCTGACTGATTTACGATCTGAAGAATGTGGATTTATATCCTCCTCTGCCATGATCCAATCTAGTGCATGTGTGGGGCCTGATAATTGCTGTTGTTTGAGTGTGGAATATTTGAACCTGCTATTTTATACCTAAATTGAAAGAAATCTGTTCTTAAACTGTCACATGATAAGCAACCTTTGCCTTTGACTGTTTCAGTACTACTTCATGACTGAGAGAACATTAGCTGAAATTACCCTGGAGATGAAGATTTCTGTAGATGCTTTGTGCTTTGTGGCCTGGCTGTTTTCTCAGCCAGCTGTTGCTTGAGGGTCTCAGATGGCAGAAGAGCATAGTCTAGGCTTGGAAAAAATTATGTATCTCCTGTGGTCAAGTGAAAGCTCATTCAGGTCTGTGTTGTTCATCTCTCCTTGGTATGAGTGAAAGAACAAAGAAAGTGGGCTGAAAAAAGCCCTCCTGGTTTTATGATTGTTTGGCTAGGGACAAGCATGTTCTAAGATGAGGAAGTGAATGGTGGCCAAAATGAGAAAGATGGAAGTCTCTGGGGTAGTCTAATCGTACTGCTAAGTGTTATTGGCAGCATCTATATTTACATATTGGTACCTTTTGAAGATGTCTAAGACCGTTTAATTTTTGCCCAAGGAAAGGAGTGATTTTTCCTCTTCCTGTCCATACGAACAAGATAGGTCTAAAACATAGAGTAATCATTCAAAACGTGGAGTAATGGTCAGCAAATATACTAAATGGATGGGTAGAAAATGTGGCTTGGTTTAGCTAATCTTTTACTGTAACTTACAATTAGATGCTGGCATAGACTTCCTTGAAGAGAGACCATGATCTGGCACAAAGGTCTTTGTGATTTGCACTCGGGATCAAAACCAAACTACTCTCAGAAGGGTTATAACTGATCGTAAAGTAAATGTGATTTAAAAAAAAAAAAAAGGTAAGGCAACAGTCATACTTTGGGAACAAATTTGAAGATAAAGGCATAGAAATGGAAAATAGGGAAAGCCCAGAGAAAGGTGCTCTGAGTAGTAACAGCAGTAAGAAAATAATTTTTTAAATTATTTAGGTGTATGTGTTTAATTTTACCTACAAGAGAGAAGTAACTTCCCAACAGAAAAAAGAAAGAAGAATATAAGTAAAATAAAAGCAATACTAGATAGACTGGGAAATTGAAATGGAGGTAATGTGAAGGCTAAAATGGAAGAGAGGCTATAGTAATGGGAAAGGAAGAACAATTAAGAAAAATAGAAATTTCAAACAGGGAATTACTTGATTTATCCTTCTTTCTGTACCTTATTACATTGCTATTTCTCATAGCCTTAAGTTTTGTGGTTTGGAGAAGGCAGAATAATTTTGCATTGGTGATCTGAGCTAGACAGGTATTCTTATATGAAAATAAAAGTGGCAGATAAAAGAATCAAGTCGTGATTGTGGACAAAGTATGGTTGCTGTTCTTATTTTTTATTGACTTTTCAATTTCAGGAAAATAAAAGGGTGTAAGTAAAGAAACAAAGCAGTAGAAGTTAATTTTAAAGGAGTTTGTCTTCTCCAGTTATGCATAAACCTGATGCAGTAGGCAGGGATCTGATTCCAAGCGTTAATATTTTTTGCTCTTTCAAAAGATCAAAGCAATATTTCTCTTCTGAATGTTAGTTTTGATAGGTTCTTGCCCTCCTTCAGTAGCAGTGGCATCAGTAACTGCTAACTTCAATGGCTTATTTTCTTATTAATAAGTAACATGTTCATGTTCCTAAAATATTTATGTGTATTATATAGACACATATAAAATCCTATCGTGAATATATTCTTCCTTCCCTGAGAAATGTTGATGTAACTGACTCTATTTTGTTAATGTCACATGCTGTACTTCCAAATGCAAGGAAATGGACCATTTTAAAATGTAGACAACTTAACATCAAGTTGGTGTGATATGAGAGCTTGCAGTGCAGGTATGTAAAATGGAAAGAAGAGCATATGTAGTTTATAAAATTAAGACTGTACACTTTTAGGGATATAGCTAAGAAAGGCTTTTGAAATAGCAAGAATCTCATCCCAAATGCACCCAGAATACAATTCAAGATATGAAGTGCTTAAAGTCCCCTCTCTGGTGAATATGGAAAATTTGGTGTCTCAAAAGAGACTAGATAACTGCACATGAAGAGGGAAGCATAGCACAGGGATGGAATACAGAAACGTAACTTACCTTTGGTACCTTGCCTAAGACTGCCGGAGATATGCTTGTCTGTTTAGAATGTTACTTGGGACCTTCCCCTGAAAATAGAGGCTTGCTGTCTTTCAGAATGATGCATAGGACTTGTGCTTTCTTATTCAAAAATTGGCTGCATTCCACCATCCCATCTGTTCCCATACAAAATTCCTTCCATCGGTTCTTTCTTCTCTTTTCTGAACACATTTTCCTCTAGTTTGCCCCAGTCACCAGGTAAATACTACAGGATGCTTTTGTGGAAGCTGTGCCATCATGCAAAATTATTTGGTGTAATGAAAGCAGATGAGATAATATAGTAAAACCAAAAAGGACCTCACAGCAGCCCTATCTGCAGGACTCAAAGCTCTGTCCCTCCTTGGAAAGGAGATTTTTATCCTGTTTTTCTCATTAGGGGTATTTTTTTCATCTAATTTCATCTTTTTATGGTCATGAGTTCTTAGTCTGCTCCTGTAAAGTCAATGGTTCCTAAGAATTAAATAACTTTAGGACATTACCTACCTATCCAATTCAAGAAAATACAATTTGTCCCTGAATTAGAAATGTTATAAAATCTGCAGCTGTTAATCTTTGAGTCCTAGGTTTGAGTGAAGGATTAGATAATACTAATGCTGCTGTCTATTCACCAAATCCTTTGAAAGTAATAGCAGAAACTAAATTTAATCTACTAATAATATATGTGAGGAATGTATTTCATCTTACAGTCTCTGAAGCAAAAGGGCAATGCACCAAGAGAAAGGAAACTTCAGTGTGTTTTTTGGTCGCTTAATGTTGGGATTTCTTTCCAGGTCCTGTTCATTTCCTTAGAAGCACCCATATTTCACAAAATGTTTTCACTGATAGAATTAAATAGCTGTTTCCCCAAGACTTTTAGACAACTAGGTAGGCACTACATGTTGTTAAAATAAAGAAACAAAGTATCTTCATGTTGAGATTTCTTCTTTTTTTGCATCCATCATTTTAGCAATCCATCTGGACCCATTCTAAAAGAACACCCTTATTTATTAAAGGGTTTGGTCCTTTAAGGTCAGCAATCCCTGAAGACCCTGATCCTGAGAAAAGCTGGGACAAGGTTCAGTTATTTGAAGTGCCTTTACTTTTGGAATAGAAATTTAGGCTCCCATTCCCAAAACAGTGCATCAGAGCATCCCCTCTGGGCATACTGTCTTTCCAGTGAAGGAAGCTGAAGCATGGTCTGGAAGGCTGACATACTCCTCGCCTCCTGTAGGATCTGTAGGCTCAGGAGGGGAGGTGAACTTCCTCTGTAAACTTTGGAGTGGCTATGCAGTGCCCAGGAGCTGGCACCTGACTGAGCACCTCCGATTAAGCAGACAGAAAGCGAACTGAATGTGTGGTGTCAGCCTGTCAGAGTGCTTCTGAGAATACAAACATTGATGCAGATATTGCGGTTTCAGCACCATAAGGGGAGAGCTATCATTGCACATTCTTTCCCAGGGAAGTCCAGATTGTAGCTATGTGCCAAAGACGAAGAACAACAACCCACTCTTCAGGCCTGAAAAAGCTGAACAGAAAAACAAACCCCGAACAAAACCCAGCCAATCAAACAAAAATCCAAAACACTTCCCACACATCAACAAATTAAAAATCATTGTCTCATGACTTTTGTTTTGCAACAGTACAATTGTGCTTCGTTCAGCTCGTATAACTGAAATGTCATTTTTCCTACTCTTGAGCACCTAAGGAGACCGAGTGTCATTGCTTTATGTCTCATGGCTTTATGAATAGACATTATTCGAGGAGATTGGTACCATTTCTTGTCTCTATACTGCTGAATTAGATAAATTCATTAAGTCAGTTTCTCTTAACATTACAAATACTTGCATTTATAATTAAGTTACCTGTTTAAAAAAAAGATTTAGATGATAGTTTTGTAGTAGATTGATTAATCCTATATAATTCTGGAACAGGTAAAATCAAATAATTTCATTCAGACTGGATGATGATGATTTTACTCTCAGCAGTTGTCTCCCAAAGGATACATAGGCCTTATCCCAAGAAAGCTGTTATTTTAACTCAAACTCTTATGCTGGAGCACAAGGTAGAATATTTAATGCTCTTTTCTCTCCCACCCACAACTTTCATTTTCCTTTTTTCCCCCCTAAATTTACCAACTCCCTCTGTTGGTAGCCATTTTTCAGTGAAACCCACTGAAAAATTGAGTGTTCTGCAAATATGATGTCTGAGTGAAGTTTTCAGGTTTACAGGGGCATTTCCTTTCTTGAGCTACCAGCTTGAAGAATCAACCAGTTTAAGGACAAAAAAACTGTGGAATGAGCTGTTATCAATTCTTGTAGGTCTTGTAGGCTTACGGGATGAGAATGCTGTGATCATATAGATGCAAGAAAAAAACATACTGTTGAACAAATTAGTTTGTATTTTCTCCAAGTTTTAAGTTAATGGCCAGACTTTTGATAAGACTGAACAGAATGAAAATGGTGTTGCGGCACTCGTCACAAATGTCACATAATGTTAAGCTAAAATGTGGGAACCATCAGCAGTGTTAGGGTAAAAGTACTATTCCAATCTGGCAATGACATAGTGACACGTCACAAAAAAAACCCCAACCAAACAAAAAACCCTCAACCAACTTTTATGAAGGGTAAGTATTTTTGGTGACAATATCTGTGTTTAGCTTATCAACAGGAGGAAAAAATTGTTATCAAAAGTTTCAGAAACTTTACCTAGCTCTGATTTCTTCTGCATTGCTGGGGAGCATTGCAAAAGATGGCACTGCAATAATATATAACTGGGGGAAAGCAAAATCCTAATGCTGTATAAACTATAAACATGTCTTGCAACTTCTAAACCTTTTTCTAAGATGTCTTTGTGAAGACTTCTGATACATATGCTATTGTGTGTAAATTATGGAGGCCATCCTGTCTTGAGGAGAACATGTATTTTCCCAATATCTGCAAGGATGAGGCTGAAAGGTATTGTAAGTGTTTACACCTAGGAGTCAAATAAACATGTATGAGAGGCACAGAGGCAGGACTTGTACTTGACTAGACCTGTATCATGTGTGTGGATATGGTCTATAACTATTTCACTTATGTCAGTTGTGAGCATTTCACTAACAAGGGGAACTGAGAAATCTCCACGTCTCTCTTTTCCCAGATTAGCTCATTCCCTCTTTGAATAAAGTCACATAGAATTAAAATCTAAAATTAAACTGGCATTTGCCTCAATGATACAGCAAACTGTGATGCATATTTTGCAATTGTCTTATTTGTTCAATATATTCTTGAAGTAACATTGTGTCATATTTTGAGTTTAGCACAGTAGGGCCTTATGAGGTTATTTGTAGATTGCATCTTTCAAGAACCTAATTATGGACCAGGACTTCCTCTCTGCTGTGTCCTACAATCAGAGAATGAAACTTCCTGAAGGTCCTATCCCGGAATGCTTAGTCCAAGGGCAACATGGGAGACTCTCTGAGGAGGGAAGTGGAGGGTGGGATAGGACACAGCAGAAGCATGCCAAGGAAACAGCAACATCCTGTAACTGGGGTAAACTGTTAAACAGTCAGTTTAGTTTAACAGTTAGTTTCACTTGGTACAGAGTTGAACTATTTTATGTTGTACTTTAAATAGGAGAAAAAAGTGAAAAAAAATAATAAAAAAAGGGAATTAATCTTGTTTTGGCATGGGTGAATGAAAGCGCCTTTTAACGGAGGTGATAGAATCATCTCGATGTTTTTCCCAGCTCTCCCTTTAGACATTGTTAGCATTTGAGAAAATAAAATAAGGCTTAATTGCAGAATCTTCACAGCTACAAAGGTGACAGTTTATCAGAACCCGATCTTACTGTGCTACCACAATCAGTAATTAGTTCCTAATTAGTTGGATTTGCTGAAAAATACATGATAGGAACTCACCATGTGTTATTGGCATCTGAAACAATTTCATCCTGTTAGCTAAAA
The DNA here is from genome assembly GCA_013397755.1 of Cnemophilus loriae. NCBI lineage: Eukaryota > Metazoa > Chordata > Aves > Passeriformes > Corvidae > Cnemophilus > Cnemophilus loriae. The sequence goes on from VZTF01008130.1 coordinate 431,334, forward strand.
GAAAGTACTGCTGTCAAGAATGTAAGCCTAATTTTCCCACATTAGCACTGCCCAATATAAACTGAGTTACTTCCAGTCTAAGGTGCAAATTTGCTACTGTGTGAAGAATGTGGTTCATCACATTTCACGTAGAGATTTAGAGTGCAGTAGAAAAGGATGGTGATATCTTGATTCCCTTTTCTACCAATGTTCTTGCCAGTAAGTTAATATCATCTAGTTAATAGCTCTATAAGTATTTGTACAGGTATCATGTTATCGAGAGCATGATTTTTCAAAAATGCCCAATTCACCTCTGCTATCATTACAATTAGGGGGAATCTTATTATTTGGAATCATAATATCCATCCCAGAACACTTTTCATTCTTTATTTCATGGGTTTTCTAGCAGATGAATAATAGGAAAAGAATTTTAATTTCCTTTCCCCTCCATATTCAGGTGCATGTTTTTATCGAGAGTCTTGGTAGGACAAGACTAAGCTGGAGGAGAAGAGCAGCAGTGAAGCCTAATGCATGGCCTTTGTGAAGCTTTAAAGCTCCTTATTTTTGAGGAGACATTTTAATAGAGAAGGTTGTGATTTTCTAGAAATAGAGATGCAGAAGAAAGACTTGGAGAGCCTTAGATTCAAATTCCATTGATGCAGTATGGAGCTCGTTAGAAGATCTAAGGACAAAACATATTGTAAACATATTTAATTGCAGGATGGTGTAATCACTGTGGAGGATCCCTTACTATAGCGCTAGAAATTATTTATGACGAGATTCATTTAGTCCAAGCATTACAATTGCTTTCCAGAGAAGCTCCTTTAATATAGAATTTCCTTTCACACACTGTACATGAAAGCAGCTTAACCTCTTACTGCTACCAACGTACGACATCAGTAACAAACTTGGTTTGTTCATTCTCAAGCTTTTTTGCAAATGACTTCAGAAAAATCTGTGTCAAAATTTCTGTGAGTGTCAGTCTTGGCACCACCTGCTGAAGTGCAGTGCAGTCTGAGAAGACATGACATTTAACAAGATACATTTTTACAAAGCCAGGAGGGAGTCAGACATAGCTGATAGAAAAGACAGTATATAAGTAGAAAGGAGAGTGATCCCTCTCAGCAGAAGCCCTACTCACCTTTTTGTAGCTCACCTGTCTGTTTGTGCATCCTATGGCATCCAAACCTTTTGTCAGTAAATATGTCTTCCCATGGAGCAGGAAAATTCTCCCTTCTCATAAAATGGCTTGGAAGAGAGAATTTTGAACACTTACAAAATACCATGGGCTTGATTTGCTAATTAAGATTGAATATCTAAGCATCCACCTCATGATACTGGCCCCTGTGACATGGCGACGACAGAAGTGACACATGACCTATGAAAGACTTCCTGTCTTCTGGAGTGGCAACTGGAATATTTTTGGTTTATTTTAAATTTCATTAGATGAAATTAAGCAACTGAATTGCAAACCTAAGACTAAACAAGTGACAGGGAGTCAATGTGGTTACCTAAATGTAGATATCAAATGCTATTTCAGATGACTTGGGTTATTTGAGGCATCCACAGAGAGTGACAGATATAACAGCACTGTATTTCACAGCTGATAGCCTGCTGCAGTTGGGGTATGTTTTCTGGAGCTGAATGTAGAGGCCAGATGAGATATTTCATATTAAATGGCACTAGATCTCTGTATGTAAGCAACTAAACCAAGGCCAAAATGTGCAGTTTAGCTGGAGACCTGTAGGTTGTGGAAAAAATATACAAGGTTTGCTTGTATTGCCTTTTCTCTGCTTCAGTACTTATTACATAGGCTACAATAGCGTCCATACCACATCACAGAAAGGGAATCTTAAATAATTCCTTTTGTGATAATTTACTGCCACTAATATGGATAACGTTTCTGAACAGGAGAAATTGTAGGGTTTACAGATAGTGAAAGGAGCTAAAGGGAAGTCTGCCTTAAATGAGAGGGGTGGAGGCAAGGCAAGAGTGATGATTCAAAAAACATTGTCCATAAATAAGCCTCTTCATAGAGAAGTGATGCCTCCTGGAATAGTTCATCAAACTTTCTTAAAAAATACCACAGCCTCTTTTTCTTGGCTGAGGGAGGAACGTAGGAATTTGGACTCAGGCTGTGATGAGTAAGGGCAGATGCACACGGGATACTTTCTTCTTTTTAGGAGCGCCCCCCAGAACTAGAAAACTGGAATTACATAATTTATATTACTTACTCTTTAAGTGCATCCTATTCTGTGAGTGTTCAAGTCTTATACTAGGCTCCAGGGTGAAGGCTGATAAGAGGAATTTTGGGTCATCAGCATAAACCCCTGAATTCATCTGGGTAAAATTGGAGCCTTCAAAGAGTCAATTTACAACAGAAGACGACCTGCAGTAGTGAGGATGGCTTCATGTTGCCTCTGATACATTCAGTACCTGGGCTAGAACTGAAGTCTTAAGGAAGGTTCTAAATAACAGACTGCTAGAAGGGCTCCTTCAGAAGATATGGGGGATGGTGGTACATACCCAAACCTCCTCTAGCTCCTGCTGGGCACTGCTGTGATGCTGTTATCAGACTAGGACAGGAATGAGGGGAAAGGACGAAGTCACAGACGCAGACTTAAATATGTCTTGATACACAAGATGTGCCTGGTTTTTGTTGCTTTCCAAGTTTTGGAAGAAGTCTCATACCTGAACAGGTGTGCACTGACTGCAGCTGCTCCTAGAAGGGGAAGGTTAGAGTGAAAATAAAAACTAACTTGCAAACTGGAACGAGCAACTTAACATTAAAAATTTCTGTATGTGCTGTTACTTTGCTCATTTATCCATAAAGGTGATAATTACATCACTGAAGTATTTATCTTTTTTTAAAAAAAATTATTCTGTTTGGTTTTCATACTTTTGTTAGACAGCTATTCTCATGTTTCACCATATCACTGGATTGAACACATTCATCGTTCCTTCTGAGCAGCTGTTTCAAATGTATCAGAATTCTTTCTCTCAGGTTTTTCAGCTAAATACTGATTCTAATCAATTTGCTTAAATTAATTCTGTATTACTTTAGACTTTGTTTTCATGAATCCAATACTTCTGTAAAAAGAAAAAGCTTCAAACATGTTATGTAGAAATGTCACCAAACTATTTCTAAAAACAATTAATACGCTAGGAAATACAGTATTTCCAAACCAAAGTACAGATGGCACAAATGACATTACATAAACTCTTTAATTGATTAATCCTGAATACTGAAGCTATTGTCTGCTACTCTGCAGTTAGACTTTCTGTGATGTGCATTTACAAAGCAACAAGAGCTAGCGTCACCATGTTGGTCTGTTGTTTGACTGTGGTATAGTTCTTTTGCCTAATTAATTAAAATTGTTGAGGGACAATGTATCGCTTCGGCCAAGTTTTCCAAAGAAAGGGCTTCATTTCTGCGAAAATTTAAACTTCCAAATTAGATGAAACAATTCTCTTATAAATGGACTAATTAAATGTGTGAATAACCAAACTATTGCCTAACAATTTGAAGAAAATCTGTTTCCTCTGTGACACAACACCATACACTGATATAGTCGAAATGGCAAAGGTGGTTTTTATATCATCTATCCATCTGTAAATTTAGTGACAACTTTTTCTATTGTCTCACATTCTTAGGCATATTTCTATAGGTAATATATTACCTATAATAATGAAACATAACATTTTTAACATGATCAGGGGATGAATTCTGTACTCAAGTACAGAATTGATCATTTTAAAATCACTTCCCACAATTTAAAGGTGCTAGATCTGAAACAAATTACTGATTAACTGTTGAAATCAGCCAGCCTTCTGCTTGCTGCAGTGTGGTGTTGCCAGCAGTTTGAGAGGTGATCAGCACTGGTGAGGCCACACTAGTGGAGCACCGTGTCTGGTTTGGGGCAGAGACATGGACATGTTAGAGAGAGTTCAGCAATAGGCCACAAAATAGATGATGAAGGGGCTGGACCATCTCTCACATGAGGAAAAGCTGAGAGAGCTGGGACTGTTTAGCATGGAGAAGGCTCAGGGAAGTCTTGTCAGTGTGTATCTGATTGGAAGATGTTGACAAGGACACAGCCAGGATCTTTTCAGTGGTGCCTGGTGACAGGACCAGAGGCAACAGGCACACCTGGAAACACAGAAAGGTCCCTCTTGAACAGCAAGAAATACGTTTTTTTACTGTGAGAGTGACCAAACCCTGGCACAGGTTGTCCAGGGAGGTGGTGGAGTCTCCATATTTGGAGATGTGGTCCTGGGCAACCAGCTCTAGCTGGCTCTGCATGAGGAAAGGGGTTAGACCAGATGACCTCTAGAGGCCCCTCCCAAACTCAGCCATGCTGTGATTCTATGTAGGTGCAGCATCACCAGTGTCATTTTCTTTTGGAAAGCTTGTGGTAACAACTCTGCTGTATTCTTTCATCTGGTGAAATACAATGGAAATGACAGCAAAATGATCCCTTGGAGAGGTAATGCTTATCAGCTCAATGCAAAGCTGAGCAAGTGCAAATATTAATATTCAGTTTAAGGTCTAGTCTATCTGAATGAAGATGCACTGATGTTTCCGTAAGTATGTTGGCTCCAAGTACTTGCTCAGCATCTTGAATCCTCTTAAGATTGAGGACTGGCCTCAGGATGTGTAGTCTCATCACAAGATAGATGCTGCTACCTTCTACCTTCAGATTTATGCCTTGCAGGTACTATCACAGAGCTGGGACAATACCTTTTGCCTGGCAGAACTATTCATTGCTCATCATGCCTCCTGTTGCAACCCCCATTTTTGGAGCCTCATGCCCCCTTATTTACAGAACTTAGCCATCCACTTTAGCACTGAGCCCTAGAACAGGATACCCAATTTTATATGCCTGAGTCCTACAAAATTCAGGAAAAAACACTGAGGAAATTGCAAGTATGTAATATATATGTGTTTGTGTGTGTGTGTGTACGTACAGATACGTAAAGAGTAAACTTTAATTATTATCTACATAAATTGCATCATTGCTATACTGGAAGTATTTTTTATGATTTAGCTTGCCCTTACAACCAGATTTACTGCTTATATAAGTAATATAAATTAGTGAAATTTTTCTTTAGCTTATAATTTTCAAAATGTACTATGCATGAAGAGGATTTTGTTACTACATCTCCCATATTTTACACCTAAAAATACAGTGCAAAACATTCTGGGAATATTTTTATTAAACAGGAAATGTAACACATCCATCAATATTTTCAGCAGCTCTTAGATCAAATTCTGTATTTTTCTCTATAAATTAAAAAAGTTGACTATTTAAATGCCATTAATAGACAGGCTATAGAACACTTTTCAAAATGAAGACGATAGCCCTGAATTTGAGCAAATTACAGTATTGTTCAGTCTTTTATTTTGATGTTTTAAAATTCAACTAACAATCTGACTTCCGAGAGAAGGAAGATAAAACAAGAAAAGACAAATCTTCATAAAGGAGTAAGGCCACTGTGGCTAACTCTGCGTCATCAGAGTTAATACAGCAGTCACTTTCGGTTTCCCTGTTGTCTTGAGGTTTGTAGTTGGTTCCACTAAGGCAGATACATTTTTGGATGTCCCAGAACGACCAGATGTCTTAGTTGCAGGATCAGTTCTTTTGACTGAGTGGACTTTCCAGACAGCCCTACTTCAGAGCCAGGTGGCTCCCGGCCTCAGTCCCCTCCGTGGTGCCTTGTGTTGGTACAATGTTCAGGTAAATGTCGTACTGTTGGTCCATGCCAAGGTAGCTGTCGCTCATGAGATACAGGGTGTAGATACACCTGAAAAGTAAAAGCAGCATTGTTAGTTTGGGAATTGGGTCTTGACTACTCGGAATACATAATAACTAAGAGAATTTAATTTGAAAATTTGTCATACTTTCCAGGAGTTTCTGGAGTATAAAAAGCAACAGAAACAGTATTTCGATTTCTGACATATCCAGTTCTTTTCAGGGCGATGAGTTCTTTTTTATCGACTTCTCCCAGTATCAAAAACCATCCTTCATCTTTGACTTTGGGGAATCGAGGAGCCATTGCTTTACTGTCCTGCTTTCCCTGTAGGGGAAAAGAAACACCTTAGGAAAACTAGAAATCACTTTTCACAAATGACATTTTCCCTTGAATGAAAAACACCTCAAACTCACATTGCTGTCAATTGTTAGGTAAGGCTATAATTTAGCCAGACTAAAGTAGTGTTATTTCTTTCCAGAAGAAGGGTTAAAAAAATAAAATAAAAATCACAGACCACAGAGAAAAATCCAGAATACAAGCTATTATTCCACTTATTTTGTAAACTATTAAAACTTGAATGGAAATAGTATTCCCTTCCTGTAATTTTATCTAAGATATTCCAAATACAGAAGGGTTAATTGCAAACCTAGCATCTTTAAATAAAACTAACCAATTTTATTCAAGATTAATCCAAAGACAAAAACAGCACTTAAAGTGTTTGAGTTTCATATAGCAAAAGGAAAGATTATTTCAGTTATTCTTTAAGACAGTGACTTTACTGCTGGAAGCTGAAGACAGAATGATGCACACTCAATCAACATTCATTTCGCATTTTCTAGAGGGAAAGATTTTACTGAAGATTTATATGGAAGAAAAAACACCACCACAGCAATGAAGCTTTAGGAACAGTTTGATCCAGCTGTTTTTTACAAAAGAGGGATCAAATTCTAGGAGAGGTTTATAGAACAGTGATCACTGCATGAAATGCTTCTGCTCCTTTCTTTTCCATGGCTTCTGCTTAGGAGAGCTATCTGTCAGTAACTGGCACAGCAAATAGAATGATGCATGGATGAGCTTTGACCCTTTGTCCTTCCTAAAATAAGACAGTTTCCCCTTGCAACTATGGTGAATCTGCTGTAGCCAGGACAAAAAGTCTTTTGGGAAACAAGAGTAGTTTTCAAATATAATTCTTAACTCATTTAAGATAACTTCAGGATTTTCAACAGAACACATGTACCTCCACTATTATTTTTATCAAAATGAAATAGTCTCAAGAGTCTCAGAAGTAACATCTAAAACTGTTCTCCACTTTTATCTTGAGCTCTTTGCATCTTAACAAAAATGCTGGTAATTACAATTCTTAATTATTTGAAATGTTAGAGAAATTAATTAGCAAAATTATAACCATGGTGGTCCATATGCCGCTCGTGGTATGTAAATGACAGAAAAAGGCCTGGATAAGTGAGTGACAGCTCCAGTGTCAGCAGTGCCCGATGTGAAGGCAGGTCCAGCTCTCCCCAAAGCCGACACACAGGTACAGCCAGGTGCTGCTGCTGAGGCAGAGCAGTTGGAAAATGGTGCAGCTCCTGGAGCTTCTGGCTTGGCACACCAAGACTTGCTGAGGGCCCAGTGAGCTGACCAGCCCGGAGGCAACGGCATGTGCTTTAAATGGGCAAAGGGCTGGGACTGAAATGTAGGTGGGAAAGAATTGTACGTGGAAGTTGTTCTAGGAGCTGTTCAAAAAAGCATCAGATGTAAAATATAAGGAAAATATTCTCAGTAAAGGCCTGAGGATGTGTTACGAGTAGAAATATATTTATAGGTGTGAGTCTGGTATGCAGTTTGGAAGCATCTGTGAATGTAATTGGAAAGCTTATAAATTACTTTGATTTTTTTTTAATTGACTTGGTCTAGGATTTTACCTTAAAAGCCTACTTACTATCCTATCGCAACCTGAAAAAAACATCTTCTTCACTTTCTTTTTTCACATACAGAAAAGGCTTTGAAAGTGTTTATAACTTACATAATATTTAAACCATAAAGAAACCAATTATACTGTATAAAGCATCATTGATAACATAAATGGATTATTGGACACTTGTGCACTTGGGAAGGAAATGATAAATTAGTCTACCTGGTACCCCATCTGGGTTCTGTGCAGGTTTATTTGGAGCACATACTCTTGATCAGCATGCAGTTTGATCCATCTCTTGTCATCTCGTGTGTCTGTTGTCCAGGAAGGAACAGGTACTTCGTTCTGCGGCTGAACTGTGTCATCCCAACTGCCCTTAATGCTCAGACTGACGCTTAGAATTGGCAAACGGCACAAGAAATTCCAAGCCTGTAGAAAAAACAGATCCCTATGGATTACAAGATAACCTATACAATCATTGTCACTCTAACAATAAAAATTCAATGTGAAGTCTACATATTTATTCTATATTAATAATATTTTATTGTGTATTAGAATATACATAATTGTACAACTCTCAATCATAAGCATAAAATACTTTTCATTAACCTCTTATGCTGCTTTCTTCCTAGCAAATAAAACAAATGTGAAACTCCTCAAGCACGTTACACTTGCCTTACTAAGATTACTGATGTCTGAACACAGGAAAAATTCCTTCCTGCTCCCGATTAAAGTATTTTTTCCCTATAAGCCACTTAAAAACTAGTATAATTAAGTTTTAAATTAAACTTCCTTAGCATAATCCATAAAGAACAAGTCGCTGCAGTGCTAATTAGCAATAGGCAAACCTCAGAGAGTTCAGAGGATCAGTTCAGATAATTAACCAAAAGTTCAACTGCATATCCAAAGTTATCCGTATTTTTTTTGAGGTTTTCTTGCATCGATCTTCATGAACTCTCCTTCTTAGACTCCTCCTGAGGAATTTTAAGTCTCTGTGGTTTCTCTTGAACTGCAATAGGTCCTCAACTTTCTCTCATCCTTGTGCAGAGAACTGTTGTTAGAGGATACAATCTGCGTAGCTCAACATGACACTCTCTTAACCTTAAAAAGGCATCCTGAATATGCAGCCCTGTGTTTCTCTCATCTTGGTCTCTATCAGACAAGGAAAAGCAGCTCTGAGAAGCTGTGACAAAAATGGAAGGGAGCAAAGTAGGCTTTCATTTAGTAAAAAAGAAAATCAGCATGTTCACGCAATTAAATTTGTTAGGAAAAAGAAATGGGATTGGCAGTGGAATGGAGGCAGTGATTTGTGGCCTTTCTATGGCTGAAAAAGATAGATGAGGATGGCACTGGAAGAAAAAAACAAAATCACTCTCTGCCCTGCTGTCTTTCCTCTCCACCCCCAGAACAGAACAGGATCAGCATATACGAAAAGCTAGAAGGCGAGAAGGAGAAGAAGGAAATAAGAATATTGGTCTTGGTAAAGAGCCATCAGATGCCAAAACGGGAACTTGTGGGAATGAAGAGGGTAGGCATAGTCACATGGGCAATAGCATGGAACAGAAATGTTTTATCTGGAAAACGACTAAGGCATATTTTATTTTTCAAGTATGGGTTTGATCATATTGTGTTTCAACAAAATGTATTTTCATTTAGATTGTGCTTGATGTGTCTGATTACTTTTTCTGTGTGGGAAGGCCTAGAGGCCTAATGAAAGCTCAGTTTGCTTTCTGCAGCCATCATTGCCACGAGTCATACTGACAATAATAGTACACGGAGTCATACTGACAATAATAGTATATGTCAATACATAATTAGGGATACTGCAGCCAGGGTAAGCAGCCCTAAGGTCACGCTGCCCTAGGAAAGGTGGTGCTGTCTCTCTCTCCCCAGTGTTCTCTCCACCAGCTTGCTGTGCCCCTCTCCATCCCCAGTATGCTGGCATTGCCATGCTAGGATTGTGCAGCTAGATGGATCAGCTTGCTAATAATTTTGGTGACAGCATGAACTTATATCAGCTTAAAGCTGATTGTGGAAACACATTCTCTAATCCTGTGACTCTGAATAAGCATGAGCCTTCAGTGCCACTGAAAGAAGTGGTCCAGCCTCCTCCCCTGCTGGCACAAGCGTTCACGCAGCCACTTGGCTACAGGCCATTTTGACTGTCAGTGAGAGGGTTGATAGGATTCCTCCTCCTCCCCTCGTCCCCAGATGCTCATTCCCACCTCCTTGCCTGAGGCAGACACAGCATTTGTGCAGCTGTGTGGTGAGCTGGGTCAGAGGAGGTGAAAACGGCACGGGGAGGGCAGGACTGCCCATTTCGGCTGCAGCACAGGCTTATTTGGATTAAAATGGCTGCATTACCAGAGCCTGGCTGAACTAAATGAGAAAACTGATTTCAGCTACAAACTAATCTCTTTCTCTCTCTCCTTTTCTGCGTATGGCATGACCAGCTGTGTCTGTTCAGTGCAGGAGGTGGGGAGGGCCAGCTGTGAGCGCTCAGGAACTGCAGCGTAAAAAGCAGAGGACACAGATAAATTGCACCAATGTTCTTAATGGTGTCTTAGCTAGGAAACGACAGGAAAATTGTAACAGGAACGACACAGCTAGGAATTTAAGGAAAAATACATCTCTGTCCCAGCTCTGAAAGGAAATGGGGAAAAAATGGCAGCACTTTCAAGAAGATGAAAAAAATACCACCGACACTCTTAACTAAGTCGTTGTTGCCAGGATTTTGATACATTTAATACACAAGACTACTAAACCCACCTCCAGCAGATCACACGATGACAACTGGAGTAGTAACATTTCAACTGCCATATGATTTTACATTGAATGTAAAGGTTTTTAAGAAGAAACTTAGGGTAGGAACTTTACAGACTCACTGTGTGAGAGCCTCTGTGCATCTAAGCAGGGTATTTCTGCTGAGTTAAGGAGAGGCACCTTGATATAAACCAACCTGGTGATCACCTCTTTGGTTGTACTTTAGATATCATTTACCTTGAAACCTGTTACGTGTCTCAAAGGATAAGACCTGTTACAAATACGTTAGAACAAAGTTTAATTTCAGCAGAGATCATAATTTATTAACTCCTTTAGTGGCATTACCTATTACCTTCCCCATAGTTGGGTGAAGATTTTGATTGGGCTGGTTTATACCATACAACCCCAACACAATCTATTTGTCAAAGGCTGTCATGTCCTCATGCAGCTTTCATAATATAAACAAACCAAAGTAACTCTGAGTAACCTTCTAATTAGATAAGAAAGTAGATTTAATATGTCATCCTATGTTGGCTATTAACAGTTGTATTTGATGATCTTAAAGGTCTTTTCAAACCTAAAGGATTCTATGATTCCTTGATTTATCACGTCTTGTGTATTTGAAAATTAAAGGCAAAGTTAGTACTGCTTGATCATTGATACAGTATGCACAGGAGGCTGCCTTTTTATCATCCATGCAATGTGGGGGAAAAAGAAGAAATGCTTTTCTCACCAAGGAAAAAGGTCAAGTAGTAGCAGGTAAAAATGAAAAGAAGATTATAGGAACACAAGATACTTCCAGAGTAAAAGTAGGTAATATTATAGTAGAGATAATATTTATTCATTTTCAATCTTGTAGTTTCTTTTTTCTCTTTCAAAAATGTCAATATCAACTTAATATTTTAAAAGATGCCTAATGGCTAGGTGACTTAGAAACTGAAAAAGATTTGTTAAAGAAATATGAGCTTTGACCAAAGATTGGGGTTAGTCTAAATAGTTTGAATTTAGGCTGTCAGCCTTTAAAGCTCCCCTGACTTTCAGTGAGGTTTGGAATTACAATACTAAATTCTGTAAAGTTAAACTCAGGTTCCCATGTCACTTAGGTATTTTTGGACAATTTTACTGGTTTTTTTTCTGTATAGGAAGACACAAGCACATATCACCTCCTTTTAAATACGTCAACGTATCCAATATATACATGCACATGTATACTATACATATACGTTTATCTACCAAGCCCATAGAGTCAAATCATAATCAAATGAAAAATTCTTCATGAACCTTTGGGAACATCATTAGTATTTTTGCCAATAATCTGCCTCCTCAGGACCTAGCCTAATATTTGAAATCCATGAGCAGCTTCAAGAGCTGCTATTTAAAAATTAATTACCAATCTGCTTAAAAGGCATTTTCTTCTTTCCAAATGTAAAATTTCTTCCTTTTCCCATCTGCCTGAAATTTATGTAAAGCTTAAGCTTTACCAGTTTCTTGCTACTAATCTTTAGCTTTAAGATATGGCTTCAATATACTTTGAGTGAGAAGTAAAAGGTTTTTTAGGAAAAGAATGGTTTTGGCAATTTAGTGGCATATTTACCACTTTATTTGACTCTGTTCACATCTGGTGCCAGAAGGCTAAGCTTAAACTCTATAGTCTGATATTCTTTCTTTATAGAAAACATATCATACAGATGCTGAAGAATTTTTCTCTTGGTTGGCCCCTGTCTATGTGAGCACTGAAAGACTTTACATGTGAAGACACTCAACAGGCAGTCTCAATATGAATTTTAATTCTGTGCAAGGCATTAAAATAGTTTTTCTTTTTTTGTTTTCTGCAAAAAAGACTGTAAGGAATACAACATATTGGTATAAATGTTTCACATTTGTAATGCCCTGCAGAATACTGTCATGGCTTTGCTATACCCAATACAGCCTTTCCCAGCTCATGGAAATGAAACTTTCTCCTCACATGATGGCAAGACATTATGTTTTTCCCTCCTATATGCATCTGTATTTACAAACATAGATATATAGAGGCACAGAGTCATCCGCAGTGTGAACGTACACACCACATACACGCAAGCTATTTTTGAAGAAACTGCTAAGACATTTCAATACCAGCCAAACATATTTATCTGAGGATTAATCTTCATCTATTGAATCAGACGAGAACACTGCCATGCATACAATTATTTAATTAGCAGCCAAATCCTCTGCCAGTCAGCAGCCGTTCCAGGCATACTGATGGGGCAGTAGATGCAAATCTCACAGTAGTACTGCTTTTTCTCATTACTACTGCAATTAGCACTTAAATTGATGCTTTAAACATACTAATTTCTGGAATAATTCAGGATTTGTATGTTACCTGGGATCGCCTCACTGCAGAGACGACACCAGATTGCTACGCAAATTGAAGCACTTTTGAGCCAAATAACCATCATCATATCAGACAGAGCCAATTTGCATTTGCTTTTAAAGATAACAGAATGGCAATTTATGCAAATAAATTAAGTAAGTTTACTTCTGAGTTCTCCCTGAACTAATTATAACAATGTTCTAATTTTTTATCACATCTAAAAGTTGGACTGAAATCAATGTGTATTATGTTAGAAATCTGTTGTTAAAGGAAGCCTTTTTTTATGTCAATACATTTTCTTAATTCAAAATTTTGATGTTAATTTGGTTACAAATGCAGATATCTGTTATAGATATTTAAGTACTTTTCTTCTTGTTTGCATACTAGTAAAAGGTTTAAAGCTGAACAGTCAAACTGTCCTTTTAAACATTCAAATAAAAAACATTTGAAGTATAGCTTTTGAAGTTTTCATCTTTCCTACACTTATTTGAAATCAGTAGGCTTAGCATGTGATAAATGCTATAGAATATAGCTGTCCTTTGCTGCGAATGCCTTGAAAATCAAACTGAAAATAAGATTTAGCAGCTCAACATTTTGGAATAGTATTTTTTTTCCCTCCCCTGTGAAGTATGAAATTTTCATCTCCTTTTTCTGTTTCTAATAGAAAATGAGTGCTGGATCTTTTAGTAAGAGTATTCTCAGAAAAAATGGTGTTTGACAGACCACTTCAGAAACCAGCTATGATGACATTTGCAATGCATGTATTCCTAGTGCAGAGCTATGAAAAGGTGGATAACACTCAGCAGATTGAATGACCTAGAGAAGCATCTTTAGAGCAGAGAGATATGGTAATATCAGCCATAAACCAGAGTCTGCTACTGCTTAGCAGGGAATAAGTGAGAAAAATATTAAGAAAACAGGCAGAGAAGAACCTTTGTAAAGCCAGCAGTACCTTGAAATTAGAGCAAAGAATGTGTTGCACTTTATACAGAATGTCACATGATATTTACTGAAGGGGAGAGACTATTTATTTTCCCAACTACTCTTCCTTTCCAATCACATTGATAATGATCACAGATAGAAAGTGTTACCTGTGAAATGTGCGCTGCTTGCAACTCACTGTCCACAATGGAAGCAAAAACATTCTCTTTTCCTTCACAGGCAGCCATTAGTTCGGGAAGACACTCGATAGGTCCTTGGTAACCTCTATGCACACTCTTCCTTTGGCCTTGGCTCCACTTCCTGATACAGACAGCAAAACATATGTCCAGGGAGGGAAAGCAAACATTTGTATTCAGTTGTTTTGGTGGTAAAACTCAATACTGGTTTCTGTTTTTAAAGGGTGGTCATTTATTTTTGGTTAGCATTAATTACTGCATCATCTAAGCATCTATAGTGCTTTGCATTATCTATGATGCTAAGATGGATACTAATGTAGTTTTATAATGGATTAAAATAAAGAGATAATTAACATACAGAGTTAGATTTGTTAGGACTTGGAACCCTTCCAGTGGTCTCTTGCTAATTTGTCTGGAATCACGGTTCTCAAAATAATCTGTTAATCAATGAATATTGAAAACAGAAACAGAAAATCCATTTGGGAAAGCGTCATTGTGAAAGGCAGAGTTCTGCTTCTGATTTGTTAACGAACATTCTCGGGCACAACAATGCCATTCAAACACAATCAGCAGCGGGAAGTGGAAAGAAATTGGAAACCTGCTAATGCTTAAAAGAATTACATACCGAAAAAGGTAAAGATGCTGGAGTTCTATATTTGGCAAAGTAAGCAGAGATGAGTCATGTATCCATCTACCCTGAACCACCATCTGCACCAGGTTGGTTATGTTCAGAGCGGTCACCAGCCAGCCATGATGTGCTGCGACATCCAGCATCGCCTAAGCAAAGGGGACACGTAATAAAAAACAAAAGAAGGCAAATATAATTGCATACCTGGTTCATACAAGGAAGAGCATGTGATTAATGTTTAACATACAGTGATTTCTAGGCCTTAGCACAGGAATTTACTTCAACTTCTGTTGATGGCAGTTAGGCACCTTTGGAATTAACTCTGAAAAAAGATTAATTAAATCCTGTATCATTGACATCAGTTCTTACTCTTGAAAAGGTAATTTACACAATGGTTTTGGGGGTGAGAACTGAAGGTAGAATCTCTTCCTTTCAAATAACTGCTCTTTGACATAACCCAACTCAGAATGAAGGAAACAAATCTCAACATTTACTGTAAAGGAAAAGGTTACAATTAAGGGCAGTATTTATTTATATTTTGACATGAGATCTTTCTTAGAATTACATAATTATTCAAAAATCCTTGAACTATTTAAGAACACCACCAAAATATTTACATCTGTTAAAAAATTAATATTAATGTCATTTACCAGTAGCAATTATTATTCCCATGTGAACTAAGTACTTAAAAAACCCCTGGAATTGGACTAGATAAAAGCACTAAAATTTAGCTTAATAGCGTATTTAAGGTTTTGTTCAACACTGACAAATAAGTTGAAATCTTGAATAAAGCTTACAAAATAGCTTATGTTTTACCTAGGGCGAGTAAAAGCGATCAGAAACAAAATGGATTTCACCCTTTGCATTGTAAACAGTTGACCTTCTTGAGAATGAAGGATGTTTGGTTGTCTCTCCTTTGGTACCTCTATCCTGATCCTGAAAATCTTTCCCAAAGAACACAGAAAACACAAGCAAACCAAAAACCTCTATCCAGCTATACATCAGACTTCAAAACATTAAAAATCATCCTGCCTTCCATGTCTCGTGAGTTTCTGTTCCATTTGTACTTCCCATGTTTTGACAATACAAATAAGAGGTATACTGTTAGTACCATTAGCACAAAGAGCTAAAGCTAATTCAATATGGATTTTGCACTGCAAATGGCCCTATGGACATGAAAAAATGGTTCTGCTTGCTTTTTTTCTTGACTGGACTTACACTCCGTTTGGTTAGTCTGAAAGTGAATTTAAGAGTTCTTCTAAGAGAAAAAGAATCACACATGAATTTCGGTTTCAACTTTTTTTAATAGTAAATGCAGCTATTTGAATACATAGTATACTTTTCACTCTGTCTAGAGTTCATTGAAAGAATTATTATGATTTATGAAAGCATTTCAGCTGGTGAAAAAAAGGATGCTGTATGTTAGTTGTCTCACTTATTTTGTTGTTCAAAAACATTACAATCACAATAAAGTGTGGGTCCTCATACTAAAACACTCTAATTCATATTGGAGTAGAAAGTGATATATTTAACAGTAGTTTGCCATGGAGGGAATTTTATGTTTGATTAAAATACTAGAAAATGCTTTTTTTAAGACAGCAAGGAACCTTGATATATTGAATCTGGTATATTGAATGGTTTCAACACCTTTTTAAATACCATCTTGGTGTTAGGAGGGTTGTAGTTTGATTTTAGGACTAGACTTCAGATGTTTCCATGGGTTTTCCTTGTAAACACAAATGATATTGTTTGATACTTACTTAGGCAGCAGATATCTGCACCATTTTAACTTATTTTCCAGCCACTAGTGTAATGAGGAGAAGCCGTCTGTGTAAGTCTTTACATTTAATCAAATGTTTCACAGACAAACAAAAGGCAGCATTTACTTAAGGCAAACTAAACAGTGAAATCTTCTTTAAACAAAGGAGTTGTTTACACACGCAGAGCTATTTCAATTAAATTACACTGATTCTGGAGAAATACTGACTTTAAAGATACAAGTTAGTTTCACTCCTGGCCAAGTCACACAGTTTATTTTAGCAGTTTACAATGCAATTTCAACAGTTTTTTTTGTTCCAGATCGGGGTGATAAGATCAGTGACACTTAGAAAAATATTTAAAGCGTTACCCTGTATTACACAAATGTTGTCTCATTTCTCATGAATTGTGGATAAAGTGCCTTTCAGCTAATAAAGATCCAGATTTAATATTTAATTTTTTGGAAGAAGAGTCATAGCACCCTGAAACTCTCTAACATTCCTAGCGACCCTAGAACCAGTACCTCACAACACAACCTTACTGGTTTCCATTTTCTGTCTTTTCACTTGGCTTACCAAAGTGATCTCCATGTAGGATTATTTTCACCAAATAGAAAATAAAATCATGTTATAAATCACATTTGAAAGGAGCAGCTTTGTGGCCTGCAGATTTATATGTCGGTTCACATGACATTTACCCACATAAGGAGGGAATTGTTCTCAGCATCAGACTAGAGTCAGTCTTGGAAACTTACAAGGCGAGTTGCTCTTTACCTGATTTCACATTTTAAAGTATATTGAAGACTATCTATACAGTATAGTCTGTGTTTCTGAACAGTCTATGTTGCTGAGACAGTCTGGTATCTGCCTCCTGTTCTCCACTACCTGATTCTTGTTCTTTTCTGCTATTCTGACAGCCTGAAACATCACGTTCCCCCACGATGATACTGCTGTACATATGTGAAGAATGACGGGTGCACAGGTATCTTGTATTTTCCGTGAGCAACAAGAAGAATACAGTAAGTTGTATTTTTAGTCAGCATGAAGCAGTGGTAGTTCATAAAATGCTTCTGAAGATGCACACATAACACTGTTTACATTGTTTTCTTTCTTTCTTTCTTTTTTTTTTTTTTTAAAATCTATCCCTCTCCCCCCTTTTAAACAGAGGTTTGAAAAGGGGAAAAGAAGAGTGAAGATGTAAGAGAAAGATAAATCTAAAACAAGCTATACTTTGAAATTAACTGGAGGATCCTTTCACATAGAAAATCTCCTAGAAACTGATAGAGGCCTACAGATAGATATCCCGTAGGGAGTTAGGAAAGCCTGTGTGTGTGAGACTCCGTGTTCCACATTGTTATAATGAATCCACATGGCAAATCCTCTTTTCCTCCTTATTTTCTGCTTCTTCACCCATAGAATTTATTCACAGCATCTCTATCTGGATGTGAAATCCAAGACAGTGACATTGTGAAAAAGTCAGAACAATGGTGAAGTTGGCTTGTTTCATCTATTGCCTTGGAAACCTCCACATGTTTCATTTTCCTCTAAGTTTTCCTCTAAGTAAAACACAGAGATGCTTGATACTTAAATGGTTACTGAAATTCCTATAAATAAATTCCTATAATAAATAAATTATAAATAAATAAATTATAAATAAATAAATTCCTATAAATAAATTCCTATAAATACTCAAGGTAACAAATTGAGTCATTCCCCTATCTCCAAACGTAAATATAAGCAACTAAACAAAGAATATAATACAAACCACAAAAAATTAAAGTATTTAATATTTATCTTATCTGATGAATAACGTATTTAGTCTCTCTAGTTTAGTTGCTGCCTGTTTGCTGTGTTGTTAAACTTGTGCCTTTTTTAGCTGTTATTTGGCAAAGAAGTAAGTAAATTCTAAACATCTTATAGCTGGTAAGATTGGAACAAATTAAGAGTATTATTCTAAATTGAGAAATGGCACAAATTGGTTACCTGCCTTTCTAGCCTAAGGATTTAAACCAACACAGGATAATTTCACCACAGAGAAAAACTTAAAAGAAGAGGACAGTGAGTGCAAGAAGTGAAACAGGAAACAGTAAAGATGCTTTAACTACAGAAAAAAACCATACACGTATTTTTTGTTAAACCAACTGATTAAAAAATAAAAAACCAAACCCAAACAAACAAAAAAAACACCCCTCTAAGCCCACCACTTTTAAACCTAAAGTAGAATAAATAGGGTAAATTAAGGGAGTCAAGGGAAGTATTGCTTGTTATAATAGAAAATATGTTTAACATCATCTTATTAGGGGCTCCTTCTGTACTTAGGGGAATAAAAACAGATGCCTATACTGAGATGGGTTTTCATGAAAGATTCAGGCAATAGCTCCTAAGCCTTCCAAATGTCATACTTGGACAATTACAAAGTAATAATAGCAATTAGTGACACCTCCTTTACATTTTGTCTGTTACTATCAAAAATAGCTTGGCTTGTGCCAATGTGAGAAGCAACAACCTATTAACCATGGCTGGGGCAGCACAAAAATGCTGATACTCAACAACTCACTGATGTAGATGTTCTTGTCAGGTATGGCAAAATCTTTCATTCTGATGGTATTCAGAATTGACCATCAGAATGTTTGGATCAAAATCTTGCTATTGCTGTCATCATTCCACGAGTGCATTAAGACAAAACCTTCAGAATCTACGATCAGGTTTTCACCTTCTTATTTTCAGGAGCAGCAGCTGCTTATCTTTAGGTGCGGAATGATTTAAACCGATCAAACCCTACCTTTCTGGTCTAACATGAAGCTGAGATTTAACAGTCTGTCTCTTTCCAGCCAAATTTATTACCAATGCTTGGAATTTAAATGATGGTTTATAATTCCCTAGTTTGAGGGGAAGCAAAGATGGAGGCAGGATGTGGAAGATGTGAGTGTGTGGCAGACTCACTGACAGCAAAACATTGCTTTTCTCTGATGTTATTAAGCACTCCCTATATGTGCTCAAAATAACAGATACTAAATTGTTCCATAATGAACATGCCCCCCCCCTCCCCCCCCACTAACCCCCACTCATTTAGGAGATTTTTCAGGCTACCAAAATATCCTGATTGCTAAATCCTTTATTCCAGGGACTTTTTACAAAGTTTTTATAAATACTGTTTTTGGTATTACTTTCACATCCTTCATTTGAAAGTCAGATACTCTGGATCACTCTTGTACGACTGGGTAGGTGGCAGGGGACCAGACTAAAACTAGCAGAATTTCTCATCTACCCAAATGACTTAAATAGCTTTTTCCTTTAAGATAAGTTATTGAAGTGTTAAAAGTGATATCGCTTGCATCTTATTAATAGAGACTGCATACCGCTTAGAATAATTTCTTCTTCTTTCTGAAGTCACCTGTCATATAACTCTGAATATACTAAGCATTTGAACTTAAATCCTGTAAACATAAACGTTAATATTTTGTGGATAAATTATATTTAAGGGAAGTGTCAATGAAGCTATAATGATAACTGCTCTGGATACAGAGGCAAGCTAAAGAAATGAAAGAAATGCCTTTGCAGTTGAGAATTACACCTGTGATTACTCAGCTAGAAGTTGAGTGCCTACAGTGATACCACTGGTGGTAATGACTTCGTGGATGGAGGCTGAAATTTCAGGTGTACTCAGGGTGAGTTACATGGCTCAAATTTATCTACTTTCAAAAGATCAATCTTGTTTTTTGTATCAGTGCTTCACAGACTGTGACTCTTGAGTGCTTTTATTCATGAATTTCAAGTTTAATCTAGGACTAAATTTCAGTTACATGTAGGTGTTTAAATCCATAGATCTATTAAAATCATTAGAATGGTGCCTACTTACAGCTGCTTAAGACTACAGAATTTATGTGACAAGTATTCATAGTAGACAAAAGGGCATTTTACCTCTTTTCCTAAAAACTATGAATTCAGAACAATAATAATTTGTTTTGCACATGCTTCAAATATAGGAAGCCTTCCAATACGTAAGATTATATTATGATCCATGTGTGACTTGATATTCTGCTAATACAAGCAAAGTATTTTTTCAGATATTAAAGCATCCCATGTACTTCAAGTTTCAAGTTTTTATATAAATCATGACTATGATGCTTCAACTACATATCTAAGAAACAGCAACTGACTTGAAAAGTTGGAATTTATCTGAAGAAGTATTACAGAGAGTTTAAGATCACTACTTTTGGTATGTTATATATCAGTAGAACAGGTATCAACAGATATTCAGAGAGGTCTAGTCCAAAATTACATTTTAGAAATGTTTTAATCTGGGGATGAGGAGGAGTTCTTTCAGATCAATTAAATCACCCTTCTACAGCTGCGTAGTTTCAGCCTACAGAAGACCCCCCCTTGTACTTTATCAGAGATATAGTGAATAAGTTGTAATTAATCCTATTCAGGAGGCAGTCCTTTTATACTGTCCTCTGTATCCCACTTCTCTCCACTTTTTTTTACGAGCATATTCAGTCCCCTCTTCCATATGCTCTACTACCCCCTACGAGAGACTAATTCTTCATTCTCCATCACCATAAAGGTCTCACTGATGTATGCAAATTACAACCTTCCTAGCAGCTTTGTAAGATTCCTATCCCTGTATTCATCCTTTAGCCTCCATAGTAACATTATTAGTATTTTCAGAACCAGGGAAAGGACAAACCATTTACTGTCTACATTTAGTGGAATGCAACCCTTGGGTTCTTACTGATTTCTTTTAATAGTATTACAGATATAAAAGCAGCTACAGTGTGATACCAGCAATGTAAACTTGGTAGGGCATAACCCAACATTCAGAACTCACTGAGTCCCAGTAGCCAATTTATTTTTAAATTACTAATTAATAAATTGATATTCTCTACTATACCAGCAAACCGTAAAAAGAATAAAATGTTTTTGATAAGAATCTCTTTGCAATAAATCCCAATTTCCTAACATAAACAATGTCTTAAAGCTAGCATTTGTTTCAAATATTACCCGAATCCACCAAAACCATGAAAGACACACAGCATCTTTCTCATAATAAATCTGTCCTCTTTACAGTTTAGAGTCAGTTTCAAAGTAGGAACGTAATATTTTGTCAATAATCAAAATTTTTAGAATGCATTCACAAGAATCGTTTTCAACAGCAACAGTTATTCCCAGTAACTTTCTCCTGAACTTTTAGCCCCTTAAGGTTAGCATTCAGGAAGCTCAGCTGCTGTCTAACAAACTTAATTAATCAAAAAGTCATTTCCGAGCTGTAACTATGAGTAAAAGTGCTTCAAGTGTGCTAGCAAGCCTACAAGTTAATCAAAATGCTAATGCAGTACAAATTAAAGTTGTGATTAACATTTCACAGTAGCTGCTTAAGTGAATTGATCACACAAATGGGTTAAGCATTACTCATTTCCTCCAGCCCCAACTGGGAAAAGGTTTGTCATGGGTGGGGGAGGGATTATGCACAAGCAGCACCAAATCATCATTAAGCCATCACCAAGATGCTTCCATACACCAGATCACTGATTATCCACAGCAGGCAAAACTCCAGCACCATAAAGGTAACCCTCCCTTCTCCCACATATGTACCTACCCAACACAAGCATGTAGCAATTCCAGCCCAACATGTCCAGGTACTCTCCCTACAAAGTGATCCACTGATGTTTAGTATCTATAAGCGAGCATTGCCGCACAGCATAAGGGCTACAAGATTTTTTGATTATTCTATTATTTCCACACTCCTAATGTGGAATAATAGCCATACAGCCACGAAAGCAGCCAGTATTTAAGTAAAACTGCAAACATCGTGCTATCACTGGAATATTACCGCATACACAAAGAATACGTGTAGTAGCTCAAGAGATGTGGTCTCTGCTCTTCACTTGTTTCTTAGTAGTCCTCTGCATTCTCAAGTTAATTTGATTCTCTTCCCTTCGTTCAGTAAAGCTGCCCATTTATTTATAGTTGCCAATGCAACCATTACACAAAAGCTCTTTCCCTGGACACTTCTGGACAAATCTTACATCCACAACTGTAAAATAGCCTTTCCTGTAACTCCCATCATCTGCCAGCGAGCAGTTGGCACACCTGCACTACCAACAGGCAATATATGAGCTCAAACCACTCTCAGGCTCTTTAAAAACTTCTCCACTTCCTCATAAGCACAAAAATGAAAGATCCAAGCAACATGGCTCTCCAAATCAATAGTTTTAGTGGCTGTTATGAACTGAGGAGGTTTGGGGAGGATGAGAAGTGCAGAGCTGAAGGACATTCTCTTTCTTTGAGTCTCAAAATGGCAACATGGTCTCCTTTGCCTTTGCATGGCCAGAAGTACCTTTTGTGTACTACTACTCCTTCTGAGGAGCCACCACCACCCACCCAGCAGTCTGCAGTTTAGTACAGTAAGTATTTCGTACATAAGCTAGCTCCTAGCTGAATTGGGCAGCATATTTGTGCAGTATTTGATAACTCTGAACATGTACCACAAAGATGATTCTCATAAGAACTATAGCAAAAGTTGCAGTTTAAATGACTAGAAGCAACTTCTTTATTTTAACTGTTTTAGAATGGGTAAAGCATTATTATACACATCACCATCTAGCTAAGGAAACACAGTGCCTAACCTGAAGAGTATTTTTATTTCCTGTCAAAATTAGATCCTCCGGAGGAGAATGATGGAGAAAGACAGGGCATCAGTGACAGCATTACAAGGTCCTTGTTACAGGGATAGGCATGTTTCCCGCAGCACACTAGCCTTTCTTCTGCAGTTTGGAATCTGTTTTCAATGTCCATCTCTCAGTGCCCTGGTACCTTACTGAGATGTGTTTAACACATCCATAGATAAACACTTCTCAAAGGTTAGGGCTGAGCTCCATGGCAGTTCTACTCCTGGCAATTTTAAAATATTTTATCAACGATTATACTGCAAGTGGAGGCTTGTGGCCAATCCCAATGCAAAGCCAGCAACTGTCACATTATTTCTGAGAAGACACTGCCCTGCTGAATCTGAGAGTGACAGTATTACTGCCTCAATTATCCATTTCAATTAATGCAAATATAGGGAATAGTCTTAGAACAGCAGAGTAAGAACTGATCGCTGAATACACAGTCACAAAATATAAGGCTTGACAAAAGAAGTAAAAAAAGAGATTAGATTCAGTTTCATGTATTCTTAAATAAGATAGGAAAAAAGGTGGAGTACCATCTTTACAATAATTATTTTATTTTATAAAAATGTTAGAAAAATAATTTCATTAAAATTTTTATTATTTAATGTTCATTCTCCGAAAGAAATGGAGAAATGTTTGATTTGGAGAAGCTACTGGAGTGTTCAGCACCATCTTAATGACACCTCTAGCTTTTCTCAGTAAAAATAACAGAGAGTGCTAGGCTTGAAGAGAATATATTGTCTATTATAACTGTACTAGAGGTATCTGAGGCAAATAAAAATGAAATGAGTTGGCCAAGGTCACGTAGGAAATCGTGGCAGTTTTTTTGAGCCATGGGAACCTTCTGTGCTTTATCTATGAGAGCCTGTCACCGATAACAAACTAGATTTTAACTTGAGGTTTTCAGTGCAGACCAGGGGCGTTCCTTCAGCCTAGTCAATGCCTCAGTGGCCATTCATTACAGAGGTGGGAGTGGGAGCAGATAGGCATTCACATTCCAAAAGGTTATATATTGCTATTCCCCATATTTCTGCAGTAAAAGGAAAAGATTCTGCATTTCATCCTGGGTATACAAATACTAAATTTTATCTTGCTATAATGAATTTCACCTATATCTAACAAATGCTAACCACAGGAAAACTGTAACAGAATATATTTCTTCCTTTTTATTAATCCTAAAAATTATATTCACCTATTAAGCCAGCACTGTAACTCCTCAAATTCTGTTAAATGCTAACGACTTCAATATTTCATTATAAGTATAAACAAGAGAATTCTAATGTAGAGCCAAAACTTTTAAGACATCTAAGGAAAAAGAAGAGTTGTTGCATAATTTTTTCATTAAAGGATAGTAGAATCTTACCTGGAATCCAGCAGCTACATTTACCTATGTAATGCTGTTAACATGGTTTTCTGCTGGACCAGTAACAATACTCAGCCTAAAGTGATGAAAACGCCCAGAAGACGTTGGAAGAATGGAAGGGAGATTGAAACATGTGGGATAGGAAAGGAGCCATGGGAGGGAAGGCTGATTCAGGTGAAAGACACCACAGAAGATTGGAGAAGTTTAATAGTCTGTGATGGAAAGAGAGCAATGCGTTGCTTACATATCATGGCTAGAGATGGCAAATCTGTACTGCAGGGGACCTGGGATAAAGGCCCGCTGTACAACCACCTATAAAAGCTCTTTGAAAGATCTTTCTTGTAACAGAAAAGCAGTGCTGATATGGAAAGTCTGTTATTCATGTACCCACCAGCAAAAATAACAGTTTATGTTCAGGTCACAATTTGAAGGTTAGCTATACAACCTCAACACTGAAATAATTTGTAAGTAAATAAACAAAAATTCAACGTAACTCAGAAACCAATTCCTGCCTCGCTGCCGTATCTAATGTTTGACGATGTGCCAGCGTGTGTTCACACACAGAGAGAACAACACCCACTGAATCTGTTCATCAATGGATCCTTCCATGCTTCAGTTCCTTTTCTCATAACTAACATCTTTTTTTCTACCTCTGCTGACCCAGAGTTCATCAGCAGGTCAGTGCTAAGGAAAAAGGTAACAACCAGTATTGAAAGTGTAACCCTGTCTATTGCTTAGATTCTGGGAACTTTAACCTCCGTTTGGAAAGCGTGACTAATAAGATGGAACTAATAATCTCCTGAGAGATGTAAACCATGTGCCAACTTTAAAATACAAAAGTGCTTGCATGTTTTTTTCTTTTTCTTTCTAAAAAAGGTTTTTTTGGTTTTTTTTTTAAGATGACTGTATATATAACATTATGTAGTAGTCAACAGAGGGTTGGAGCGCAAAGGCATAGGATGGAATGGCATTTTTCTGAACTCTACTTCAGTTTAAAGCAACCGTTGAATATTCTGGAGTTTTTTCTTCTAAGTGATTATTGTTTCTGAAATACGTATGATGCAGTAGCAGGATTAAGAAAATACATTTCTTAGCAAAACAGAGCAAATATTCAGCAAAATAATTACTGAAATAGTATTTAATTTACATTTTCCCCAACAATGTAATTACCCCCCTAATGCTTACTCCACAAACATCTAAATGAATCTTAAGTACGTGATTTCTTTGAAACGAAGGTGAATTTTCTTACCTGAGCAAGTGATGCTTTTCTCTGTTAATAACTGAATATATGGAATAGCTGTTTCTACACTTTCAGCACCGTGATTTTATTGATTTGAAATATTTGAAATAAACTGGCATCCAAGCACAGCTGGTTTCCAAGATTAGGACTGTGTAGCAGTAACATGTGTGGTGTTATTTGCTTCTTACTTTCCCTAATTTCAGTTTTGCTTCATTTGATATTAGTATTTTAAGCTTGTTTCTATTAGTGTAAGGTTGAGCCTTATCCAAATTGCTGGACACTGAATTGCCCACAGTATTTTCTCTGTCTAGAGCACTGATTAATAGTTTCTCATAGAGCAGTTTTACAAACTGCCAGGCTTGACACAATGATGTTTGCAATTACCATATTGCCAACAGGCTTCAAACAAGAGCAAAGCTTCTGTCTGACAGTTGACAAATAGATCACTGAGGATATTAAAATTTGAGCAAACAAAAACTGTAGGAAGAAAGAAATACTGGCTCCATTTTTTCAGACATTGAACTCAGAAACATAAAAAGAGTAGTTTGTTGTAGGCTGCCCGATCTTCAAGAACCTGTGAATGAGTCCTTGTGCAGTTCTGCTAAAGAGAATAATTCTTCCTAGGAGAATCAGAGGCTCAGTTGTTTCCTGTGACGGCTACAGCTCACCTTTCCTGCTGTAACTGTAACTGAGCTTTTCAGATATGGCAGCACTCTATCCCAAACTCCAGTTGCTGCTTTAAAATTCTTTTGAGGTGGCAGCTGTGCATGTCATCACTAGTACTCTCCACGGTCGGTTTAGTTTCTGTGGGCTGCAACTGCAGTACAACTGTAAAAATCCACGAGTCTCCAGGCTGAGTTTAAAATCTATGTTTAAAAACATGCTCCTTGACTCTGTGATAATTGGGATGTAGAAGATGTATCTTTACACTAGCTAGAGAAGCTTAGAGAAAAGCCCTGCATCTCATCCCGAATCACATTTCAAAATATGTTATATTTGTGCTTGGGAGTGACTATAGTGCTTTTGGGTGCTAGAAAAAATAGAAGTACCCTGGGGAGACAGGTTCTTGGGAGTCAGCACAACAATCTGCAAGGACCACAGCCAGGCCAGAATGACTCTTATACAACATTCCACAATACAGAGATAGAAAGCTGTTGCACAGAAAGCAGAGGTGATCCTATGGCAATAGATGCCTCCAGGCAGAGCACCTCTCCCTTTTACTCTAAATTTGTTTACCTCCAGTTCTGTAAAGTGGGAACCATTATGGGCATCTAGTTCCTCCCTGAACGAGGTCTTATAATATTCTGTGGTACCAGCTCTCCACAAGATTGCAAGAAATCTTCAGATTCTTCTATATTCAAAATATGACAACGCTCTAACAATAAACAGTAAACCAAAGAGAGTTGTATACCGAAATGCATCACGATACCTGGCATATTCTGATTGCTTGGTCCAGCACCGTCTTTGTATCAGTTGCATAATCTGGACAAGGCAGCATGGCGTGACTGAAGTGGGCTTGCAGCAAGAGGTGTGTTTTTGTGTGTGCACTGTCAAATGAATGAGGATTGACTTCAATTGGAAGGTGTTTGGCCAGTTCACTGTTCATCTGATCTTCATTGTGTCTCACAGGCAGGTCCGTGTACTCGTCAGCATTCTTTAAAAAAAAAAAAAATTAATCATTGTAGTTAACTTCAGAATAACTATTACTGCTTGCTGAGGCATTAAAAGTATATGCATCTAATTTACTACAGCTAGATTTCATCACAAAAATAGCAGCGTTTAAATGTTTAGAAAGTGTACTTATTTATCAAAATCACACATAAGAAAACAATAAATAAGATAATATTCTCAATTATTGACACACTTCTAGATTTTAAACTTTTTTTCTTCCACATAGCTGACTTTAACATTATAGAAGAGCAAAATAAATGCAATGCAATAAATATATTCATTGGATAGATTCAGTACTAGAAGATGACCCACAGGTATCCTACCTCATTGGCTCACAAAAACATTGTAAGGTTAGCTAAAAAAGAAGTCAACAACTCATATTTTCAATTTTCAGGTTTTAAGTTCTTCTCTTGGTATTTAAAACCCAGTAGCTTTGAAATTGCTCTGATGAAGTTATTTTCAAATATTTTTTCAATATTTTGAGCAGTCAGTGTCTAAGCAACAGATGATCAGTGATCAAAACAAAGCACAAAATTTTAAGTAGGCGCTGAAAACATTCTCTGTGCTCCAGAGTGAGACTAATGCTATTCATGCCAAAATGAAAGCTGTTTAAGAACTTTCTCACTGTTGCAAAAAGGAGCTGCTCACCAACATGTAATCTCAATAAGCTATAAGTAGCAATATCCTAGTGGCTGAGAGGAGCAAGTACAATTGTTTTGGTATCCCAAGCAGAGATGTCAATTCGCCTGCTAGGGAAATCCACTGTCCTTGAAAAAAAGTTCAACAGAAACATCCTAAGAACTATAATTTAGGCTAAAGAGTCAGTTTTGTGACTTAATTGGCAATTTTTTCCTCCATAAAATCCTCTTGTGCATGTACGTGTGTACATATCGTTTGGAGTGAGAATGATCTTTCTAAAGTATAAAACTTCAGGTAAGAGTTTTATAATATGTGATATCTTTTCCATCTGTAATTTAAGAGAGTGTATTTCTTTTCTCATAAAATAAAAAGTCATTTGGGGAGTCTGAAGGGCAATGTCTTTGAAACTACAGGCTTAGCAGAGACCATTAAATTAAAGTATTCAGGGTTTTATATTCCTCTTAAACTATAGATTCAATAGTTTGCATTTTAGTCTTCAATCTCATCAGACTTCCTGCAAATCCATATTAATGAAATATTCACAACAGTAACCAGTGAAGAGTGAGGTAAAGAAAAATGGCAATTTTAGAACACCTAATTGAACTACCTAATCGACTTACAAAGAACCATATTCCCTCATTAATAGCCTAAGACACAGAACCTTCCCTGACAATTCCTAAAAGCAGTTAGCTAGCTGGTTTTCACCTCCTTGAAAACTAACAGCACAAAATTTTCTATTTTCTTTAATGGCGCAAGGAAACTATGTCTAAACTGTGATACCAATGTAAAAGGAATGGTAACCATTAGACAATTTAAGGTTTGGAAAGAAAATCAGAATGTCATTAATTTATTTCATATCTTGACTGCAGATTAGAAGTGAAGACTGAATACAGACAACTGCTGCTTAATCCTGGATGTCTCTGCTAGATCTCTTGTGAAAACTGTGGTCATTTATTCTCTGAACCTAAGGTCACAATCTTTTTAAGCCCTATAGAAGGCTGCATGTTTGCTTCACTCTTTTTATTTAACTGGCTTCTCCTTCAAAGATATTTTAAAGAATATTTACCAAGGAGATTTTTTACTTAGTTTTGCTTTGCAGTTTAGAGTAGCAGAAAGAAGAAGGATCAGCCAAGTCAGTCCAGACCAACTGGTACCCCTGAAAATGTGTTTTCCCTAATTCTTCCCCAGCACATGTTTTATTTACATCCAAAACACTCCTCTTATTTTAAACAACTTGCCTACTTAATTTCCTGTTTGTGATCATTGACTGTAAGTAAGTGAGGTTCATTTTCTTATCTGCATCATGTAGGTAATTAAAGGAAATTGAGAATGGGTAGTGAAGCTTTTATACAACTGAGAATGAAGCTGAATGGAGGGCACCGAGGTCAGCAGAGTCCATTATATTTTTATGTGAGAGGCCGGTATGTCTGCCCTGTCCTTGTTTGCTTAGTGTAGGCTGGACAGACTACTAACTGCAAATCTGTTTCTCTGATTTGCCCAGCTGTCCTTGAATAAAGACATCTTCCATTGCAAAATGTTAAATGACAGTGATTGACAACTTTGTGATGAACTCTGCTTGTAACCCCCTGCTACTGTTTTCAGGTTGCATAAGAAAAGACAGAATAAAGAAACATCCTTTGTAATCACCTCAAATGGGCCCTGCTGTTCATTCAATATTTTTTCATTTTAGTTTTCCTTTTCATTGCAAATCTCAATCTGTTCTGCAAAGGCTGTAGCTTCAACTAAGCCACACAATATATAATACATATTGTTTTAGTACATCATATCTGAACACCATTCTTACTTCCATGGGTGAGGAAACAGATCAAATTACTTATCAATCATTAATCTTCATTCTAAAGTCAAGAAACTTAATACAAGCTTCATAGTTAAACCACAAAGCACTGTTGTACATTTTCCACTTTCCCTTTTTCTCCTCTTAAATCAGAGCTGTTGCAGCCCATGTGCAAATAATATGTTTACAAGCACCTACACAGTTAAGCATAACTTGCAGTATACCAGGAGATAACCAGGAATTTTAGCCACAGGTTCTGCAACTGAGCATTTGGTAGTCATGTCACATCTCTCTCTCCTACATTTCTGTGATGGACTTTCCCAATAATGTCTCCTTGTGGGCATTAGAGACTGCTGCATCATTTCAAGGGTGTAGGAGTCATCTCAGACTTACATTTCAACCCGCATGCGATACAGGATGGTCATATAGGGGACAGTATACTTGCACTGCCGGTGAGAAATGTCACACACAGACCTGCATAAACTCGACAGTTACATTTTACAAGGCCAAAGGGCTATTCTGGTAATTGAATACTGTTTCCTGCATAACAGCAGTCACAGAATCATCTTAAAGTCCTGTCTGCAACATCATGCTCCAAATATGCAGCTTACCATCACCCTTTATTTGAACTGTTAGAACAGTCCTAAAAGGAAACAACTCATCCTATTTTTAAATATATCTTTTGCAGTTTTGTGGTACTGTCAGGCATTTGAGGAGCCAGACCAAACTAAAATTTAAATAAGGTATCCAACACGGTGAGTACTGTGCTCCACAGAGTCCATAGGGTTAAAACCCCCCCCGATTTTCTTTCTACCCACAAAAAGTGTAAGTTTGGCTGAAGTTACTGATTTATAGTAAGAGCTGAGCTATAAACGTATACCACACGTAGATCTAAAATATTCTAAATCTCAAGTAAATACATCCTGCCACCTTGTCTACAGGAGAGAAGAGGATACTTGTGGACCACAGACAGAAATGGAATCAAGGTGAGCTGCTAAAGTAAACTTGAATATTTTAAGTTAAGTTCAGTCATGGGAACAGTAAAACATATAAAGTTAATGAGTTCTAGACTTTAAAGAGCAGTGGATTAATTTGTAACAACGAGGGTCTAAACCAAACCAAAAATAGTTTCTCACATTCCAGAGTTGAACCAGTAGTCTTTTCTTTAGTAATGTTCTTGAAACTGCCTTAGAATTGACTGTCTGTACGTTTCTTTCCTTTACATAGATACTGTGAACCCAATCACGCCATATTTTCAACTTTAATAAATTTGCAACATATTTTGCTCTCTTTCAAGTTTGTGATGTAGAAAGAAAGAAGGGAAAAGCATTCTTAGAACATTTGCTATAAAAATAAACAGTTGTTAAACTAAAGTATAAAAAAAATCTTGCAGCAGACTAGTACTAAAATTAAATACCAACATAATAAAAAAAGGAGAGAGGATCATTCTTAGGTGGTACAGTAATTCCATTCTCTTTACCTGAAACATGATTTAAGCTACATAAACTTCTCTAATAGTCTAAGTATATGCTGAAGGACTACAAAAATCATACATTTGTGAATAGAATGAATAAGCTGCAACAAATAAATGTGGGTAGTTTTTTACAGCTATTCTGCAACTAACACTAATAACGCATTACGAATTTTAGTTCTCTGCTACCAGAAGTACAATGGTATGCCAATATCCAACTTATTTTTCCAAGTGAAAGCAGCATATTTTGATCTTTAGAAAACTGGATGGGCGAATATAAGCTCAACAATAATATTATTATTATATAATTGGCTTTTGACCTTTGTTCCATTGTACAAAGTGATACAGAGTATTCTGGTGCAGCATCCAGACCTGGCACATTGTGCTACATTGTATAGGAAGCAGCTGGAATACAAAATTTGAAGCAACCAGTACTTGTCCTCATTTAGGTGATACCTACCTACCCCTAATATAGGATAGAGAAAAGAAGCATGGTAAAAATAGAGAAATAACAAGGACTGATAGTTTGTGAGTAGCTAGGTAACATCTGTCTCATAACAGATTCACAAAGTCTAAATTTTTCTTTGAGGATACCTGAGCTTCTGTACTTAAAACCATTTGGATTAATTTCCATTTTTTATATATACACATATACATCTCCACTCATGTACTGACAGAAATCTCATTTGCTGCTGTTACGTATATCATAAGGAAAATTTAAAAAATTGGTTAACTAAGCTCCCAAGCTAATCTTCCTTTGCCCGTGATTTTCCCAAGAGAAAAAGACCATATTATGTGACAAAGGAATGACACAAGTATATATTATGAAAATTATTTAAATTAACCAACATATCTAGAGTATATTTTATTGTTATATTTTTGAGTGTGAGTTTGATTTGTAAGGAAAAACATTACATTTACACAGATGTATCCTGACACGCAGCTAGAAGATAATCAAGCTTACATTTATATTCGGAAAGCTAATAAAGGCGAGGAAACACGTGCTTTAAAAAAGAGGGGAAAAAACTAAAAAAAAAAAACACCATAACTTAAAAGTGGTTTTTCAGCTCATAGCAAAAAGTAATTGAGAAATAGAATTGGAGAAGTACTTGCTAGAATTACTGCTCTGAAAAGTTTATCTTTGTTAGTGATTCCATTATAAACTCCTATTTTAAGGAATTTATTGGTAACCTATAAATGTATGTGTTTTGGTCTCAGTGTTATGAGGCATAATTTAAACTTCCAAATGTTTGGCTGTTTTTTTACTCTTAGATATAAAAGGTCTAGGACAATATTCCAGTTAAAAAACACTTACAAACATATGTTACTAGTTAGAAGTTTTAAGAACAAACATGATGTGTTTTCAAAATTCATATTATAGACTAAAAGGGAAAAAAAAATAATTTCTACCAGTTTACTCTGTTTTACCCATGTAAAAATAAACTTTTAAGACAAACTTTGCAGAAGAAATGTTCCAGATTTTCAGGGCAGCCTGGCAGGCTCTGCTAAACCACAGAGCAGGCTGAGGTTTTGTAGAGATCTTAAAAAATGGCTAACATGGTTCAAAAGAAGACAACAACACTTTTCAGGCAAGATTAAAATATATTTGCTATGCGATACTGCCATTCATCACAGACACCATGTTTACAAATAAGCTCCCTGTCTTCGTATACTGCACAACATCTCCCCACCAACTGCATGTGTATGTGGCAGTGCCATCAAACTGCATCCAGCATATTAGAGCCAACCCTGCAGTGCAGTTCCTTCCCCTCGGGGGCCTTCCCATGCCTTCCTTTCCAGGGCTGGTGGCTGTCAGGGAGCAAAGGCAGCAAGCAAAGCGCTGTGCCAGCCCCGAGCCACAGGGCACAGAGGAGTCAGAGCCACAGCCTCCAGGCAGCAGCTGTCCCTGGCTGTGGGAAACGGGGTTCCTCTCGGGTACTGGGGACCTTCACTGGGGACTCTCTCTGTCCTAACCCTCCACTCCAGCTTAGGTTATAGGAAAATGTTCCGGTCACTTTTTTAACACCTCGTCAGACCACTCTTCACCCTCTGCTTCTGGAAAAACAACAGGAGGAGGGAAGCAGATGCATATGACGGAGAGCATTGTCCAAGGAAAAAGACCTGCTCAGTATCTTCTAAAACAAATAGAAACTTTTAAAATTTATTATCTAATTAGTGTTTAATGCACTTTTAGAGATAATAGATATATATTAAGAAAAAAAAAGAAGTATGAGTTTGAAGTGTAACATTAACCCAATTACCTGGGTAAGAGCAAAACAATGAGGCTGGGCTACCCTGGGCTCTGTCTCTAGATTTAAGGCTCACCAGAGCAAACACTGGAAATTTCCAGTTGGACAAGAGAAGTTGAAGAGAGAAAGCTGTAAAACCCATCAACACGCAATTATGCAAATCTATTATGTTTTAGACATTAATTTGTAACTATCATTCAGGATTTAAAGTGGGCCCATTTCCGCCATGTGACCTACAAACATAGTTTATAAGAACATACAAGCTGAAAGTTCTTACAATTCTTATAAAGTTCTCACATTAGTGATCAGAGAAATTAATTATTAATTAATATATTAAGTGGTTAATATGTCAATATATTAATTGTATTCTCAGACTTTTAACTTTAAGTAGACAAGTGTTTGATTTTTGCTTTTAAATAGCTGCGTATGATAAACACCACAAATTGTACAATTACAGACATCATAAAAAGTACAACCTAGGGCAATGAAACAGTTGAGTGATCACTTAAAAACACCCTAAAGGGTTTAGATTTCACAAGTTCACCTCTTACTTAAAACATCCAAACTACAAACTACTGATGACATTCCTGATGACCAGGGGTCAGGAGTCTGAAAGACCTTTGCCACTGCGCACAGAGCAATAGGAGGTCAGCAATATTAGCTACCAGTAGCAGAGAGTGACCTGGCAGATCTGGGAACTTCTAACCTACAAAGTTAAATCACAGACCTCTGCCGCAGCATGGAGTTGATAAAAAAATATGCAAGCATGCTAGCATACAGGAGAGGGAGGATTATTATAAAGTAACAATGATTTCACAGGGGAAAGAAGTTCTTAGGAGTTCTATACTAACTTGAAAGTTGATATTCCCTTTTTTTTTTTTTTTGTCTAGTTTCCTAAGCATATTAGAGAAGCTGAGTTTCAGTGTAGGGGAAGATACAGTAATAGATAATACAATCACCGTAATTATTTTACTAAATGTTAAAAAATATACTTACAGAACCATTCTATTTCAGGAAAATTTCCCTTTTAAGTTACATACTTTACTAAAACATTACTACAAGGAATGAATTCATGACTTTAAGTCCTACCTCTCACAATCCATATTTCATAAAGGTTATGATCAGAGCCATAATTCAGTGCTACTTTTTCTGGCCAGTCCTAATAAAACCAGTTCTAAAAATACATTTTCCCTGAATGTATAGGTACTTTCATAATATTAAGCCTGTACAACTTTCATAGATGTGGCTTTAGTTCGCTCTTAGGTTTCTAAGTTAAATTATTGCTTATAAGTAGGACTGTAATACTTGCACAGTTTATGAAAAAAATAAATGCGAAAGAAGACTAAATTAGGACAAAAATAAGAGCAGACATCTGGTACTGAATACACATTATTCACCTAGAATCAGATACTTTGACCACAGCAAATAAATATAAATGGCATGGTACAAATTCCATTTATAAAGTGAATTTTCATAATGTGAGAGAATTACTACATTTTATTAGCGTAAATGGCATATTAGAGTTTCTGCCTCTCCAAAATGCCTGAATTTTCTGATTACTTCTCACGAGAATGCTTTGAACCTGCACATTTTGAATGTGTTATCATCGCTCCATTTTTTAAATCTTAAAACCTAGATGGGGCAGTGACCCACAGCTTACTTTCCTGTAATCTCAAGTCATATTACAGAAAAGATTTAAAATTGACTGGTTTTGGCTGTACTGAAACGAACTGTATTGCACTACTACAGAAAAGCTTTTCAGTGCATGAACTCAGTAGTCTGCTAACATGAAACTGGGAAAATGTCTCTGAGTGTACATTCAAAAGTCTCATTGTCATGAGAACTCTACTTCAGTTCCATTTGGACGTCTGTCCGCATTTTGAAATTGAGCTTGGCTGAATCAGCTGGCCCAACTACTGATTGAGATGATGATAGCAATAAAAACTGGAATAGCAAATCCTGGCATGCAGCTTTCCCCGGGAAAGTGATCAGTCATTTTCCAGCTTTGGCTTTGATCCTCCACTGGGATCTTTCAGAGCACAGCCCAGATCCAGGGAAGAAGTTAACAGATCTCTGCATTAAGTTAATGCTACTCTGCATGGAGACAGGAGTAAGCGCTACTAATTCTTTATGTGAAATGGGGCCTGTACGTACTGTATATGTTAACGGCAAGCTGTAAAAGCTCTCTGCGCTGAAAACCAGATTTCAAATCTGCTGACCTGTGGCAGGTCCCCTAGTGGGGAGCCACAAATGCACACTGCTGCATTTTTGTACTGGATTAAATTCCGGATCTAGACTACTATGTGACAAGAGACAAAAGGGAATAAAAAGTTCACAGGCGTGAATACCTGTCATCATGTGGTGAAATGAGTAGCAGCCTGCGTTCAAGAGAGGCTCAAGCCCAGAATAACAGAAGAACAATACAAACTGGCAGAAATATATGGGAAACTTGGAAGGTGCCTACATGCACAATGTCTTTTCAGCAAGCCAATGCTACTGGTCTCACTCTGAGCACTTTTAAATGAAAATAGTTTAATATAATAATAAAAAAACACAACTCTAAGAGGAAATGACAGCTGTTGCAAGTAAATTTCAGTAAGGGTAGTTCCCTGCTGATAAAAACTGGCACATCTCCATTAATTTCAGTGTAACTATGTGGATTAACATTGCTTGAAAATCTAACCCAATTCTTCAAACAACTCTAGAGCTACAAGGAAATACACAGACAGAAGACACTGGTAATTACAAGGCTGAGAAAGAAGGGTAATTACTGAGGAAACAAAAAAGTCTGTAAAGGAAAAATATTTGAAGTCTATTATACAAATAGACAACTTGTGAGCATTTTGGGGTGCTTGATTTGAGTTCTATCAACATTTCTGTTACGAATGACAGGTCTGATACAAAGAATAACATGGCAAAAATGCCCTTGTAACACATTAATAGGACACGCCACTACCAAAACAGGATGTACCATGCATTACTAGGGCAAATCTAACCCTTTTCCGATGGCAAGTGATACTTTTTCTTGGTGATCACTGCACACAAATTTGTGAGAACACTGTAAACTCAGTGTTCCTACAGAGGCATATACCATGTCTTCCCTGCATGTAAATAAAGGCATTTCTCTAAAGTACACTGTAAGATGTGTATTAAAAAAAAGAAAAAGAAAAAGAAAAAAAGGAATGATAACTGATGATTAAGAGAGTTGAAGATATTTTGCCTCTGGCATAAAGTTTTAAGAACTTCTTTTAAAAGACAAAGAAAACAGAGATTTTCAGGACCAGATGTCTAGGAAGATCCCATTTGGATTTGAGCTACTTAAATTTGCAATCATGTATTTATACATCTAACAGAGCTTCTGTTTCCCCTAGAATCTGAAAATTAACTAGCTTTGTAGCATCTTCCTTGATCTGCCACCCGTGCCCTGAGGATTAGAGACTCCACCTGAGCTTGTTTTACAAGCATAACAGAAAAAATTAATCTCTGCTGGCAGCGATCCCACTGGGATACTGATGAATAATGATATCCCTCTCTTGCTGCCCTCTCAGTCCACTAGAAAAGCCACTCTAACCCAGCATCGTGGAAACTGCTGAAACCATTCCAGCTGTGGATTAGCAGGCAGTCAAGCATCCATCTGTTCTGTGTGAATCAAGAGAAAGCAAACATGCATTCTTATAGCTAAAGTAGTATTAAAAATTAGCATCTTATATGACTGCATATAGTAAATATTAAGACAATCATATACGAAAGAAAAAAATACCTATTATCTACACCTCATGTTGTTTACAATTGCTTGTTGCCTTAAGCAAATGATAAACCAGTTGAAAATAATCTCCTTAACCTACAAAATACTGTGCATTCAATGTTTTAATATGCTTAAAATAAAATTTCTTAATACTGTATGCATCAGTTGTACCTAAAAATATTTTTTCAAGAGACACGTATGCACCCATTTTGTAAGTGAGCATGGTGACATGCCTTCACCCTGCCAGAAGAAACATTTAAGAAGCCTGTTGTAAGAGGGATTTTAGCCATTTTCTCACCCCATAAAGTGAGAGGAATAGACTTGAGATATTTTCTCTTTTTGAGAATGAGTAGTTTGCATAATTTCTGCTGGCTTGCTACTCTTTTCCACTGGAAGACAGAAGGGAAAGGCGGTGGAAGTGCAAGTTGGAAGATGGGCAACCCAATCAAATCAGTGATGTCTGATTTGACTCTTCCATGGAAAGGGGACAACGGCCTACTATAAATTAAGGAAAGCTGAATTTGGGCATTACCCCAGAAAAAGTACTTATAAAAATGCATAATTTGACAGTTTTCCCATACATCAATTCTGATACTTTGCTTGATGCCTGGCTTCCATTTATTAAGTTGCAGAGGTGAAGAAAATGTGCAACTGTTTGTTCTCTAAAAACAATCTTCCTATCGTACATTAGATTTCCAAATATATATACAATTTTTTTCAAATGCTTTCAAAGTTTTTCAAACGCTAAGGCCTTTTGGTAGCAAAAATCCCTCTACAATTTCTTCTAACATTATAGGTAGCATACCTAAGTAGCTGTGAAATAAAACATCAAGTAAAATAATAGGAGAGGCCGATTTCTTCAAAGTTCAGCTCTGATAATACGTAACATCAACATTTAAAGTAAAATTCAATTTCTGAAGCTAGACAGGCCCCCATCAGGAAAAAAAAAGAAAATGAGACAAAGAAAGACTCTAAATGTAAATAGGAAAATACAAGTGTCAGATAATAGGAAAATACAAGTGTCAGATACTTCATTAATGACTGATCAGTAATCCTCTTATGCTCTTTTTTTTCTTTTTAACTACTATGCTAAAGGAACAATGTATGCTGGGTATGAATCTTGTATGATGTAATCATTTCAGCCAAACCAATCCTTATCCTGAAGTTTCTGTTCCAATCAGAGAACAAGCTACAATATGTCATCCTCTTAACAGTTTTACAAGCAATATCTTCTATGCTGACAGAGTATTTTTGTGCCTTTAAACAGCAGTCCGAATGGCCCAGTTGGTGTCACTAAGTGAACCGTATTCTATGAAAACAAAATCATCAATATGATTGTTAATTGTTATAACTCTAGTACAATTGTATAAATCTATCAAAGGCAAAGGCATTGTCTAGAAGCCAGTGAAAACAAAAGAACTGCAGGGTGCCGAAGGCCTAAATTTGCTTATCCTGCTTCAATTACGAATTGGGAGGAAGAAAGCAGGTAGAGCTTGAACTGACTTCCTAAAGACAAACTGAGCTTGTAAGGCTTCCTGCTGGAGCATCTGGGACATGGGAACACAGCCATTTATCAAAGCAGCCTTGCAGATTATAAAACATTCGGCTTTGCCATAATAAAGATGCTGTTGAGCACTTCAGTTTTGTTTCAACAAACACAAACATTATTTCGACAAATATATTGTATATTTGAAAATATACAGCCATATGACATGACTGCTGAAAAAAGCCATTTAATTTCCTGTAGGAGTACTTCACCAAGTAGTGGCTGCATGTACACAACTACGCATAATTTGAAATCTTGCATGACAGTGGCTACAGTTCTAACTGCCAAGTGATAAGTAAAAGGTGTTTGTGCTAAAATAAACAGACAAACAAATAAATGGTCCATGGTAGAATTTCATGCAGCTTTGAGCAGTCAGCTAAACCAAGCTTGCTCTCACTGAACTGGCTTCTACCAAAGGCAAACACCGATTTGCCACAGATGGCAGCCAATGTTCACCTTTGCAAGTACCAGACCAGGACAGTACTTCTGTCCTCCTGGCTCTCAAAATACTTTCTATTGGTATACATGAGTGTTTTGCTGCTATAACTACACCCTGTTAAAGGAATTTATTTCCTCATTTTTCTGACAGAAACAGTTACTAAAGCAGGTGTTTGAAATGGGGATATAGCCTGAGGCTACTGCTTTCTACTTCTGCAGTTATATACATTTTCAGAAGTTTTTCCCTTGGATGTTGCACTGCAATCAAAGCAAATAAAAAAACCTAAAAAAACCCCCTATATTATATCCAAGATAACAGTTCTTGTTTTATGGCCTTCATCGTGAGAAATGTATGACAGAAACTTTTAGCTACAACTTTAAAATACGTTTTAATTTAACTTTTGTGAGTATTGATTCAGTTACTTTTGGTTTGGTTTTTTTTTTTTTAACTGGCACATAATGACAGAAATTAAATAAGAAGATTAGATGGAGAAAAAAGGAGACCTGTAAATTGGAGGTTAGAAAGTCATGCATATTGGAGATGGGAAGGATTTGTATTTTCTGGTTTTGACTGTAATTCTTTCTTATTGATGCCATAAAAATGGAAGACTTATGCCATGTTGAGTTAGCTGTCACTGGTGGGCATTGTTACCATGATTTACTAATGGACTGTGCTTTCCTGGAAAGGCAGCCAGCATATTATGCTTTCAAACTAAAACTCAAACAATCATTTGGAAAAAGAAGACCAGGAAACTGTTGTGTCACGATGTTAGAAAAAAATTACTAAATTCAAGTACTACAGCAACATTAAAAACTGCTCCATCTACTGGGACTAGAGAAAAATCAAGACTAATTAAAAGTGTGAGTACCCCTATAAGTACTTTTTCTGCTAAGTACAAGGTATTTTTGAATACACTGGATATAAATGATGAAATTTGGGTGCTATTGAAATGCACTGTAGCATTTTGTTTTATTTTCATGAACCCAGCATAATTTTTAAATTTAAACTATTAAACACACTGTGATACCATCTGGATGATTCAAGTGGGAACTGAAGCACAAATGTTTTAACATGTTAAAATCCATATAAAAATATAAAAATATTTTATATAGGACTATATAAAAATTAAGTAAATTATCCTGGAAATGCCAGGGTTTATGATGAAATTTATGCATTGAACAGTCCTTGGTATGGATTTATTGTAAAGAAAAGATTTAATGGCAAGAGGTAACAGTTTTCTTCTGTTAAAAATATGCAAAATATTTCTTCTATTACTAAAATATGAATAATGGCTGAGGCCACAGCACTGATGTTCATGTTGTTGACAGTGTACTATAGATGTGAAATCAAACATGGAAGTTCTTTAAAGGCTAGCATGTAACAAACTGCTTTCCATCTGATAGAGATTGTACATCATAAAATACTTCTATTCTCGACACTGAAATGTTATATTCAAAAAGAATAACTTAATGAATATAGTTTTGCTGTGCTTTTATGCCTGCAAGAAAATCATAGTAGCACCTTTATTTTCTTCTAAATCAAATACAAATATAATTTTACACTAACTGTAAACACTGACTTAGGAAGAGTGATCTGATTTTTTTCTGAAATCACTAAAGAACAGAAACCCAGTTTTATAAAATATCTAAAAATTCTTAAAAGCAATGTTTCTGCCGTGGTGTGCAGGGAAAATATTACACAAACCAGATCGCATTAGCTTCTTCTTTTGACAGTATTTTTGTAACACATTAGTTCCTCCTTCCCTGGTGTTTAAGTGGAGACCTGTTGAAAATATGGTTTACCACTGAGCCAAAAACCTTTGCGGCCCCTTCATGGCAGACCAAATCAGCAACAGAATCCCAACACAGAAATAAAATTATTTAGACTGAGAGTGTAAATACTCACAAACAATTGCATATTTCCCTGGTTAGAAAAGGAATTGCCAACAATGATGAAGAGAAAATAAAGCTACAGGTTAATTGAGTTATCTAGATTCTCATAGTACAAATACCTACCAGGTAATGAAAGATAGATAAGGCATTAACAATCCTACTCATTTGCTATCTATGTATCTTGAATGGAGCGTGCCTGTTTCATGAACGTCCTCCTTACACCTTCCAAATCTGTGACTCCAACAATGACAGATTTTCTCCTGAGTTCCAAATTACGCAGTCTAATACTGAGTAAGCCAGTGTAACCATATCAATTTTCAGAAAGAAATATAGGAAAGAGGCATGTGGATACCAGACTTTTATGCCCATGTTTGTATATCAGAAAGACAGACACGTATGCCTCACTATAACAAAAATACCATGTTCTCTCTCTAAGCTCCCTTTTCTAATGAAAAAAACCCTCTGTCTTAGAAACATTTTACATGAAAGACAGCAGTAGGCACATGAAAACCATGTGCCATTCTCTTTTGTAGGCAAAATTAAAAAAAAAAAGATATCAGGGACAACATGAAGATAAAACAAGGGACGAAGGATGGTAATGATGTTCTCCCCTTCACTGTGTGGTATGGACAGGTATGACAAATTGTTTGCTCTGTAAATAGGAATATTAACCACATAACAAGATAAGTGTAGTAACAAATCACCAATGATCATGAAACTAGTGGATCTAGGTAGCACAGCCCTGATCAATCAGAAAGACGGACTTTCTTTCCTCAAGGTACAACAAATCACTATTTGATTTTAAAAACATTTGTGCAGAAAGAGACAAGAATTACCCTAAAGTAGCTATCATTGTTTTTGACCTAGATCTCTATTTTAATCTCCGCACCTAACTATCAGAATTAAAGGAAACAGTCTCTAGGCACCTCAGGGAAATCCAGTCTGTCAGTAATAATTCATGAACACTTTCTCATCAATAGTACTTAATGCAAGAAGCACCATAACTCAACAGTGATTAAGCTCATTTGGATTACTACTGTCTGAGCACGGTTAGGAAAGTTTTAAAGAAAGCTCTATGGAAAGACATCAAACATTTTCTCTCAGAAAAAATTGCCAGTCCACTAGCACAAGCCAGCGACAAAAATAACTGAACCTGAAGTTCCACCGGCTAGCTGCAAACCCAAGACAGCTCAAACACCTCAGGTACAGATTTACCAAGAGGAGCAGGGAAACCATGAGGGGATTGTCGCCCACCTATTTGAATCACTTATTACTGTATATTTCTAATGTGACTGTTGGGCTGTTCCCACGTGCCACGCTCCTGTTCATGTTATGAA
The DNA here is from genome assembly GCA_013397755.1 of Cnemophilus loriae. Lineage (NCBI taxonomy): Eukaryota > Metazoa > Chordata > Aves > Passeriformes > Corvidae > Cnemophilus > Cnemophilus loriae. The sequence continues at coordinate 473,659 of VZTF01008130.1, forward strand.
TACTTCAACCCCTACACCAGACTGGGAAAAAAAGAAAATCATTTGATCTTGTAAAATGCTGGCAGATGATCAAAATGAAAAGATAAAATAAAAACAGAGAAAAGAACAGATACTGGAGAAGACTATGAGTGGTCTTCCACTAAGTGGAAACAAATGCTGCTTTTAAGTGACTTTTTTGAGAGATCCACCAACACTAGAAACTGGATGACTCACAACTACTTTTTCATGTGAGTTGTAAAGATTCCTTGATAATTTACTGGTGAACAATCCTGAATTTTAAACACTTCCATCAGCACGCAAAAATATCAATCTGAAACTCAAAATCCCTTAATCAAACTCAGATTTAACCCCCTCAATACAATCTTAAATTTCTGAATTCTTGAACATAATCTTGCTTTTTCCCAGGTTATGTTTTAAACAAACTTTTGCTCCTCTCCAATTTACTTATATATTTGGTATACATATCCCATTTGAAAAATCAAAATCAGAATTTTCTTTCTTCAAATTTTTCATGTCTGTCTTCCTTATATACGTCAGAAACTTGTAAATGTCTAAAGGTTCAAAAGCTTAGGTAAAACTCCAACAAATAATAAGTATTACATCTCTAAAATCCTGCAACTGCATGAGAAATGCTTGGATGGTTATTCTTAAAAAACATAGTCCAAAATTTGAAACTTTAAAACTGAGTGATCAGCAGAATAAATCACAATTATAATTATTTTTGTAATGGTCACAGGCCTTTTTGTACTATAGCTACAGCTTTCAGTTTCAGCATCATTAAGAGATTCTTCAAATTACTTTTTAAACATCCTTTTCCCTCAGGATTTTCACTTATACCTAATTAGACTACTTACCCCATGCCATGTAATTCCCTATTGCCAAAACTGCTAAATGCTTCAATAAGAAGGAGGAGGGCAACCGTGGAGTGAGGCAGATGTAATGTCATTGGTTAACAATAGAGGTGTGAAGCAACTGCTGTAATTATAAAACTCATTAATGTGCAGTGTTTAGGGGGGAAAAAAATCCTTGGCAATAACTGTTGAAATGACACTTTTCAACACTACATCAGATTGAAAAAAAGACTTTGATTTTACACCTCCAATAAGACAGAATAGTAGTTCCACTAGTAATTATGAAAATCAACATCCACATAAAAAGTAAGCAAGAACTGTAAGCTCTAATGGCATCCAGCACTTGTACATTCTTTTCATCTTTAAAATTGATACATGTGGCACATTTTGACCCCTAAGTAATTTTATTTTTAGTCTCATTCCTCTTAAGATTGTAAATGGATAACTTACAAAACTGTATTTTCAGGAAAAGAAAAATTAGAAAAAATTAAGGCAAGATTAATGAACTCAAAATTTTATAATCTCTACCCAACATTAGGGTCCTAAGTTTCATTTACAGCAGAAATATTTGCCAATTACTTTTGCGATTCATGAATGCATGTAGTTCAAATAGATGAGGAGCCCTGACTTAAGATAGGCAGCACTAGGTTCTTCTTCCACCATTCCTGTTCCATATCCTGCTCATCAGCTAAGGCAGTGTTATGAAATGCCGTCTCTGCTAATATTCTCAAGCTTTCCTTACCCAAATTTGTCTGAAAAAAAAAATCCTGACATTTCTAGGTGCAGAAAATTTTCTAAGAGAGGAGATTTTAAAGAGACGGAAGCTGCAGTAAAGCTCTCTTCTTGGATACTCAACATCGTGTTATTTAACTTCTGTTCACATGTGGGCATTTCTTCTTAAAATTTCAGTTATTTTACATACAGCATATCTAGATATTGTGTATGATTACCATTTTGAATTCAGCCGAATACACTGAATTTCATTTCATGTAATTGCAACGTTTTCTGACAGCAGAACAACAGATACTGCAGGGTCAGTGATAGCAATTCCCCTATTTATGCTGTCTAACAGTTTCCATGATAAAAGATTACTGTGGCCTTTATTTCTGGCTGTAACACTCCGAATGTTTGCAGCAGGTGCTTTAAATTTATCAGGAAGAAAAGTCTCTGTACTAGAAAAGTGGTTTTCCTAGTGTCATAAAATGCTGATCAGGTTTTTTTGAATTGCAAACTATTGAATACCCCTATTTTAACTTTTCTCCTATTTCTCCTCAGAGAAGTTTTGGCAGCATGCCACAACAATATTGAATATAAAAGTAACCTACATAAATACAATAAGATGGGACACTAAATTTTAAAGCTAACACTTAGACATCAGAATATTACTGAATTTGGGCCACTTGTATAATGTATATAATTTAACAGAGACTATAATGGTATGGGAGCAGAAATAAGCTTTCTTGGATAATATTCAGGCATTTCTTGTTTTGAAATATGTTTGCACAAGTAGAGTCACACCATTTCGAAAAAGGAAAATCTGTAGTTATAACTACTCAAGTACTCTAAAAAGGAAAATGGAGTAAGCCCTGATTCTTTTATGGTGAGAATGTAATTCTAACACAGTGCATCATACACGGTGTCTTTGGCCTTGCGTTGCACTTCTCTGTTAAACAGTCTCTGGACTAACTGTGGGAGATGCTGTTATTGCAGGTTATGACCTCAAGGATCGGGAACTGGCTGGGAGAAGGAAAAGCAGACATTTTAGGAAAGAGGTGTTTCCCATATGTTTCCCTCACTTCTTAAATCTGCTGTACATTCTAGATAGTCCCAGGACAAAGTGAAGGTCCTGCTACAGATTCAGTGCAAGCAGTCATTACTATGGCATTTCAGTATTATACTCAACTTAGAAAAGACAAATTTGTATTGATCCTGCACATCATAAAGGGACATAAGAAGAGAAAGAAGTATATAATTTTGATGTACTGATAAGATGAAACACTTGAAACATCAAAAATTATTCAGGTATATTTCTCAAAACAATAAAAAAATTAAATTATAGATGAGGGCAAGAAAGGCTTTTCTTTATTTTGTGTGTTTTTTTCCTATACCTGTGTTTTTAAGAGTAAAAAATACGTATTTTTAAGAAAATATCAGCACTTACTGTCAGAATTAAGAGCAATTCTTCAATGCTGCTTTCAGGTTTCAGCTGGTCCTTGAACATCCCAATAGTTGGATGCTTCAAATAATAATAGGAGGCAATACGGCCGTACGTCAGGGGCTCAATGCTGCGATTATCCTGTTAGAAGAAGAATCAGAGTTCCCAAGTGGTTCAACGTAATGTGTCCCTACATAACTGTGAAATATGTTCAGACCACTTTTAAGAGAGAACACCAACACCAATTTAGCGTCATAATTTAGCCGCAACAGTTTTCAATGTAAGTCCTACAAAGAGCTCCACAGACACACTCTAATATCTCACATCAAGGAGTATGTATCTTGCTGCTCACAACTTCTAGGAGTGTGTATCCTACTGAATCTTGTAAGGCACAGATTAGTCTTACCTCCCCAACTTCAATACAGTAGGAGCCTTCCAAATCAAACAGGGATTTCTCAACAAGGCTTGAGAGGTACTTATTCATAGTGTCATGGCTCACATCCTCCAAGTTATAGTAACTAGGATAAAATGAGAGAAGATGCATTACATGAATATTTTTTGCAGTCTGAAGATTTTTAACAACAATGTCTTCTAGGAAGACTCACAAGGCTTCTACAATATACATGTGGAATGGCAAATGTCCACATTAAACAATTAAACACAACCCTTTATTAAGATTAACAAGAAATCCATGATTCTTAAATGGTTTGTGGGACTAACCAACATAAGATGAGTATGTACATATAGAAAGATGGCAATTTCTCCATCTATTCATAAAAAGGTTGATACAAATAGAACTGGACTGGCTCTATTTTGTTAGTGGGAAAATATTCCTGATTTCGTAAGTACACTTTCCTGATAAGCATGAAAGTGAACAAGCAATGCTAACACAAGTAACAGTATTTTAACTTCAAGACAAATGAAGAACACCCACACAGGAGAGCAGCTGTCCTTACATCCTGCAACTCTGAAAGTAAAACTAGGCATATAGTGACATCTCTTGAAAAAGTAAACTTATACCAATCCAAATGTTGGTGTTTGTTGTTATATTTCTGTGACATTTTATTCTCAAAGTTAGAATTGCTAGAAAAAGGAATACGGTACTTGTTAATGTGGTTACTTCACATGTTCACTGTCAGATAAAATGTTTAAGTAAACTCTATCATCACAATGGCTTAGTTCTCTGTATGAAGGAAAAATGTTTATAAAGTGTGCCAAAATAAATATTTTTTTATGTTAGCATATAAAAAAGACAGCGACTGATGTTTGCACTCCGTAACTGTAGAACTTGAGGTGTATTATAAGATTTTACTCATACAAACCAACACAACTTCAGTGAGAACTTATGCTCCAGATAAAAATGCAGTAAGAACTTGCATCCCTAGATTCAGCAAATAACATTACCAGAAAGTAACAATTAAGTTCAATGAGCAACAAAGAAAAACTGAGCGTACTTTGAAAGTTTCAAAATTTTAAATTTAAGCACAGCAATTAAATCACGCAATTTTAAAGCATAATTAAAGCAAACATAAAATTTGATGATATACTGAATTGTTAAAAAGCAGAGTAAAAAATGTAGTCCTTGCTCATTTAATTCTGTCAAATATTGTGGCAGAAATATGCTACTGAGATTGGGGCAATGATGAAAGATGGTCCTTTGTTCTACCTGCCTGCTTTACTAAAATTTCCTACGGTTATGATGTACTCAGCATTCCCACTTGAAATAACCCCACTGTAATCGAGAGTATGTTTTTTCAATGTTATTTTGTGCAAGTGAACAACAGGCTGCAAAACTGTGCTGAGATTCATTTTAGCCAATTTTACAAAGTTACAGCTGCACTTGAGTTAGCTTTTTAAACTCCTTTCACTGCCACTGGAAAGAAATGTGCACTTGCAGAATGCTACTCATCTGAAGTATTTTAAATATCTGCTTTAGAATGAGGTGAAACATAATCAATGATGTAAAAAAAGGAACTTTAGACAACCAGTTCAGTTGTGGATGGTATATTTGGGCAGATGAATCCCATTCTCTGAGTTAAACTCTGTATCATTTACTGTAATGCTGCTGTTTGCAAATTTCAAAAGATGGAATTATATTTTTATATACTACAAACATCCTTATATAACGGCTTAATTTAAAGAATCTGATTTGCATTATTATTTTCTTAAAAAAGGTTTTTACCATACATCTCCTTAAATAGCAGTAGCATGACAGAAGAAAGCCTGAATGCTAAATAGCAGTATTGTAATTTCCAGATTTTTTTACTCTTGCTATTAATCCCGAATTATGGGACAAATCCTCTGAAGCATTGAATGTTCACTTATAACTGGGTAAAGTTGGAGTAAACCAGAACTATCATAAGAAAAAGATTTAAAAAATGTGTTCTGATAGCAGCCAGCTACATCAGAAAACAACAAAGCATAGATACTTGGCAGTGGAGTATTCAACTCTGTGACATTTTATAGGGGTTCATGCTGAGATGATCTGAAATACTTACAACACGCCTATTGTCCAAAACCAAACTAAACTAACAGAAATATTTGTATTGACTAAAACATTTTATATGGTAGACAGCCATATATTATCAGCCTCATGCAAAGAAAACTCATTTGTAGAAAAATTACTCTAATAGTGTTTTTGATGTAACCTAAATTTCATGAGTGTCCTTTTAAATTAAGTCATATAGTGATAATACAAAATGGTCTAAACTTCTATCTGCCCATTTTATCTGCTTGACATCACCAATTGCATTTATTTTCTGGTTATTAGCAGAAATTACTTTGTAAAATTTTGTTTACCTTCTGAAAACAATTGAGCAAATGAGCTAAAAAAGTTGTTTAAGGAGGTGAAAAAAAATTTTTATTTTATACTCCTAAACCACTAATGATTCATTATTATTTCTCTCTAAATTGAATAGAACACCTCTGAAATGCTTATAATTAAGGCACTTTATTGTCATGGTATTCAGACTTCCACCATATAATTTCAGCACCTTTATTTGCAGTACCATAACACTGATGATGAATACTGATAAAACGAATAAAGGAACATGGGCAATTCACTGAAATTCTTTTTTGAGACTGTAATTTAAGACACCAATTCAAACAGGTTTGTGCTCTTGTGCTCTGCCTAATTTGCAGTATTTCACACTGAAGTTATCATCATAAAGGAATTTATAATACCCTTTAAAAATTTTTGTGAATTTAAAATTTGCTGCTTCTTGGTAATTTGTTGTCAAAGGAGTAAATATGTTGCTGCCTAGTGGAAATACAAGAATGTAAAGAAAAACCTTAAATGGTTTGTAATCTTGAGTGAAGTGGTACCAGTATGTTTTAACTACTGTCTGTAATGAGGCAGATATAATTTTGAGCACACCCACAGGAGCCTCTCGGTCATTCAGCACATTTTCCTCTAATAAAAATCAAAGCCATTCATCTTGAAAGACTGTGTTAAAATCTTTAGTGAAAACAGAGGTATCATGACATTAGATTTCAATGCTCAAGAATAAATGCAAGTTGAATTCTGCATGTTGGTATGTTCCAAGTATAAAAACTGCTTAATACGTGAGTTCCTCTATGAAGCAATATTGCCTAACTACTTAATTACAGATAAAGAATAAAAACAATGCAGTTTCATGCTCACTGCATTGAATCATCTAGTCATTATTTCCCCTTTGCTATAAACAGACAGCCTACCTTTTTATCAGCACACCATTTCATTTATTTCACAGTGAAGCCCAGTTTCACAATAATTGACTTGTCAGAAGCTCTAATTTATGAGGCTGGGCTCTGTAAGCCTTCTCCTATATTGGACTCAACCTGCACACAAGCAGGGTTGAATATTTACAATGCTGTTAACAGGTGCTGAGTTGTTTAATGATTCTAATAGCCAGAAGCGTACTGAGAAAGCCAGCGGGATCACAATTACAGGCTGTTTGAACACAACAATTACTCGTCCCCTGAGAGGTGTGAAAGTCAAAGGCAGTTTTATCCTAACAGCATCTAGCACATGGGCTAGACAGGCTAACTTCCATTAGTAGTCCACAGGGAAAAAGCAGTAACAAACCCTTAGGTATCATAAAAATTTACAAAGTATGTAAAATTTAAACAATCAAAAACTGAAGGAACTTTTTATTGTCTATTAAATAACATATTTAAAATCCCAAAACCTTGTAGAGCTTAGCAAGAGCAACAAACTGTGAAACATGAACTTATTTCTCTAATCTAAGGAAGTGTGGAATTTCATCAGCTGAGAGAGACAGAGAGACGTGCAGGAACATAAAATGTAGATGAAGTTACACAAAACATTTAGGATTTAATGTGAACGGTGGCAATCATTTCCTGTTTAGCTTATGTAAACCTGACCTGAGATCTCTCTGGGAAATTTTTCATCAGCCTTGAAATGGTCCTGCTATAACTGTCAATGCTGTGGAGTCGTTTGTTACAGCACCATGTTTTTTATGTTCAGATTATACGGTGGTAATAGTGACACACATAATGAAAATCAGTGACAAGACTTGGCCAAAAATATTAAAGAAGAAACTTGCTAGTCAGTAGGTCTTTTGAAACAAATGCACAAAAAGGCGAATCCACAGCATTCACTTGACAGCAAGAAAGTGTGTTTTCTGAGATTTTATAGTTCTGAAAGCAGAATTTTGTTATGAACAAGTATGAGGGAGCATAGACAGTAATTTTTTTCAGGTCCCTTTACTGCAGTCATCATTTATATTTACTTTCATCAGCTTCAGCAGCTGCTGTCTTCAAATAGCACCATGGAAATGGTACAGAGTATATGGCACAACTGATGAACCTTCATAGCTGGAGAGATATGACCTAAAGTACCAACTCACTTCTGTTGTTAAGGCATTACTGACTGACCCTGGAGTCCGTGACTGGCTTGCAAAAATGCATTACAGAGTGCACAAATGCTGCAGACAGTAATGCCACCCTGTATTTTACCTCTATTGTGTTTTCTTGCATCCATATATTCGCGTATGCCAGGTAGGAGAAACAGATATATTGCTATCTTTAATCAGCTTTTAGTATACTGTACATTGTGGTCATTTAAGAAGAACAAGTCCAACTTCTCTGACATCACCAAGGTATTTACCCCCAACATCAGTGCTTCTAATTATAGCATTTGCAAGACAGTTTATCTCCCAAGATGTGTTTATGAGAAATGATGGGTAATAGGCACAAATAAATTTGCTCACATATTGGTAAGATTTTTCTTTTTCCTACCTTATATTCCAACAGATAATTTGTACAGGTAAATCATATCCAAGAGTAGGAAGACAATTATGTGAATTTGCTTTCTGGATGGGGAGATGCAGGGTCTTCAGCTTTGCATTCTCACCTAAGATGGCAGCAGACCGGGAAGCAGTTGGCGGCTCAAATACTCAGCAGCCTGGGGCTTCCCTGTCTGACAGACTCAGCAAATCTTTATTTGTCTGAATATTTGGTAAAACTATACTGTGAACTACTTTCCTGTACTTTTCACATCACTGTGATCCTACAAATTCCAAAGAACAAACTCTTGTTATGAAATTCATAATAATGCCTACAGCTGTCATTTATTAAATATATATACAGGCATATGTATCAGTACATGCGTATAGGTCTAAATGTCATTATAAAAGGAAGAGTCCTTTTGCAAAGTCCTTTGTGAAATATCTGTTTACCAACTCAGAATATGGACATTAGTAATCACTGCAGTGCAATATACTTGCACATTCTAGCTTCTGTTAGTTTAGTTACTGTCAAACTTTTCCATTTTATCTCTTAATCCTAGCTAATTTAACTTTCTTCAGTAATCCCCCTTCCGACACAATTCCAAATTAACCCTAAAATTCTGAATAACTGTGATTATGTCACCGAAATACACAGGTATTCCATTCTGACTGACTTCTACCATGATATTACCTGTCATCATAATAGCAGAAAATATATTGGACCAGTATATAACCATAATTTGTATTCAGATATTTTATTCACATGCTCAGCTAATCATAATGAGAAAATGAAATTTAAAGTAGAACATAAATATATGATGATAAGGGCATCACTCTGAGATTATAATTTATGATGTATTATTCATTCACTCAAAAAAACTTTGTAAAACTGATATCAAGTGAAAAAAACCCTTAATAATAATTCTCAGAATGAAACAATAAAACATCTTTTTTCAGGTTTTCACAAGGAATTTACATAGAAAATTGATTTTTTAAGTGAGCTCATGTACACAGATGCACTCACATATAAATAAATACATAAACAGCCACAGACATTTTATTAGTGATGTGATGCGTGCTCTCAGGATATCTAAAAATTAACTTTCCAAACGAAAGCTGAATCTGCTTAACTTTACATATGTTGTAAATTTCGATTTCTCTTTTACTGCACATGTATCTGGAAAATATCGTAACCTGATTTACAGAAAATGTTTCCCATAGCCATTTCTCTTTTGTAGAAAGTCGCAATTATAATCTTTTATAAGGGTAAAAGATTGAAATAACCGAGGCATTTCAGCCAAGGAATGGAGATAGACGAGCCTGTCAAAGCAGCCCCTTGCAAAGAACTTTGTCGATCTGTCTGATATGACCTTGACTAAGTAAAAAACACAGTGACTACAGCTCTATGCGGAAAGGAGTACATGTTGTGCTACTTGACTGAAGTAGTACAGAAACTGTGACTTAACATGCAAATCCAAAAAGCTCTGCATTTAGGGTTAACTGTTTTGAGGGAAGGGAAGAACAGGGAAGAAACTCAGGATATGGAAAGAGAAACACTGTGATAAACATTTCATTTGGACAAGAAAATTAAAATGGTTTGATGAAAAGGAGTATTTTAACACACAAAGATTTTCAACACCATTAAAACAACCATCATTACAAGCTTAACAAATTATCTCAAGTTTGCCAGATAAACTTTGATGATGACTTCATGTTTAGAAGAAACTTGGATACATAGAGGAAAAGGATCTCTATCTCACAACAAAGGTAGATTACTGTTATTTCAATAGTACAAATTGTAGGCATTCAGTAAGGCATTTTATGATACTGGATTGGAATAGAATGATCCTACATTTGTTTATGCAGCTTTAATATACAAGTAGCTAAAACCGGCAATAAACAAGAATATAAATCTTCTGCATATTATCTAAGCCCATTATTTTGGGGATTTACAGCATCGCATGCAATGACTTTTATGCCAATAAATCCCAAGGCAATTTACTAATCATGCATATGGGAATTACTTATTCACCACTAAGGTACAATCACCTGCTATCTGGAAAATAGTTCTTGTTTCACAGTGGAGAGAAAGCCAACAAAATCGCTTTGGGGCAGGACATGATAAAGAACACTTCTATCAAGTGACAAGGAACGGGTATTGCATAACCATCTAACCCAAAAACCAGCAATTGTGCTCGTATTCTTTTGAAAAAAAATAACCCTAAAATCTTTGGACTATTAAGGGCCACAAGTAGTTTTTGTTTGGTAATATCAATCATTTCATGCTCTTTTATGGCACAGCAAACTCCATTACAATAAAGCAACTTATTCAGAGTTATCTCAACAATCACTGACTTGTGTTTGTAAAACATCTTTCCTTGGACATATCTCATTCAAACACTGACCATGCTGGAACTGCTTCCTTGGCTTTCAGAAGGTCTGAGAATACCACAGATCGTAGGTCCAGGAAAACTACTAACTAAGTTTAGTAACTTTGGATGAAACTTAATACTCTTATCATGTCAAAGAATGGAACGCATGCACAGCCATTACATTTGTGCTTGGCATCTAGAAATGACCTCTTTGGCAGAGTAAATAATATCCTTAATTTTTCTCCCTGCATGACTAAATACAGAAGGAATACTGAGTACCCGTGTGGATAAAAAGCTCAACTTGTCAACTGTTCCAACCTGTATGTGTGACGTTCCAATGCAAAACTCCAGTTTCATTGCAAACTTCAATATTCATTCCTATCCTGCCGTTATGGGCATGACTAGTCAAGACCCGTTCATACTGCTTCTCACTACAAAGACTCTACATCTCATTATGAAATGGTTTTTTTTTTCCTTGCCCCCTGCCCTCCAACTTTCTTCCCATAATCCTCTCAGAACAGCAGAACTTTTGCTTTGAAGTTGAAATTGTGATAACTCCAGATTTAGCTGTCCATGACAATAAAGAAACTGCAGAGAAAAAATGACCATCAGTCAACATGCTAACCTCATACTCAAGTGGAAATCTTCTTTTATATTGTGAAGAGATTGCCTATTAAATCGAACAATGATATTTCCATATTCTACACTTACCTTTGGCCTATATGCTGTGTCTTAAAAAAATGTACCTACCACAGGTACCACATGATCAAAGCTTGCCAAAGCCAAATCGGCTAAAGCACTTCACCAAAGCAATTCAAGAGCAAGACATTTTAAAGTAACAGTACTTATTCTTTATACTAAAAAAGTATAAAATCTAACATATACAAAATCATAATTAAACTCTCAGAGGAAAAATACCCTCCCCATAACTGTATGCATTGTGTCAGCTATGAAGTGAGAACATTGAATATGCTTTCTTTAGTTTACAGTTCTAATGCTCTGCATTTTTTATTTCCCAGAAGATTAGATGAAAATTCTGTTTGTTCTGTGGGAGAGTCTCAGCATAGGACTAGATGCAGAATTAAAAACTAATAAAGATTTAAAGGAAATTATTTTATCACCTGCAGGTCCCCAGCAGCATTTGCCCATAAAGTACCCAGCAGAAAATCTGGCCAAATGCTATGGTCATTAACATGATTTCAGAAATACAACAGGCTGGAATACATCAAGAAATACTTAGTGATCTAAATGGTTAATTCTTTATTTGCCACAATATTTTAGTGGGTGAATGATCACATGACAGGTAACATACCATTTACCCAAAGCAGTGTTGTGGCAAAGGCAGGCTATATTGGGGGAACAGCCCAGAATGATCTGCATACCAGCTGGAGCTAGGCAGGATGATAGCAATCATTGAAAATATTGCACACATGGTTTCCCCAGGATACACTAATGAAAGCAAACATTATCACAGAGAAACAGCTGATAGTTATTCTCTCATTTATTAGGAAAGTCCAAGTCTTCATAAATTTTCCAAAGAAAACTAGGCAGAACATATCAATGTGGTAGCTAAAAAAAAAAGTATTGCATTATAAATACAATATCTGAAGGAATGTGATAACCTGGAATTTTATTTTAGGGATGCTGATGTAGCTCTCTCAATAAGGCTATTTTATTGTTGTAACTAAGTTGTACATTTATCTGCCAAAAAATGCATTTATATTTAGAGAAAAAAATTATAAAAAAAATGTGCACACAAATTTTAGTCCACATGTGGGCCAGTAATGCTCCTATACTGGAGACTGCTAAGTATTCTAGGCTCCAACAGCAGGCGGATCACCTTTGGATCAACTCTAACCTCAAGTTACCTTGAGATTAAATTGCACTTATATTGTATACTCACGTTGGGTTCATTATAAGCCGACGGAAGAAGTAAGTCCAGGTGAGATAATCCATTGCATCCTGCTTAGATGTAATAGTTCCAGCAGCAATTTCAGCATTCAAGTGGTCAGCCAGCACCTCTAACAAGCTGAAGAACAGGAAACAAAATGATTTAGCTGACTTTACAATCACAAAGACAGGTAATATATTTTGTAAATTTGTCCATTAAGAGGTTTATTACTTTTAATATGAAAATATTATATATTTATCTTCCATTAAAAGAGAAGAAGGGAAGAAGGGGGAATGTAATTGCAAGGTCAGTCATCTTCTTTACATGATTGTGGAATGAAGCTCAAATTATTTTTTGATTGGACCAAGAATGCACAGGTTTAAGTCATTCATGGAACATATTCAGATGGAGGTACTCAGTGGTAACTTCTGAATATTGTATGTTGACCATATGATCATGCTGATTTAATCCAGTAGAGAATCATATGGAAAGACAAACAGGAAATGAAACAGTGGCAATAGCTTAGCTAATACTTGACAAATACTTCAGGGCTATTAAAATTACATCAAAACTGCTTCCCCCAGATTTTGCCTCATCTTCATCCAATGTAAAAAAAAAAACAAGAAAAAGAAAAGAAAGATCTAAACTCAGGAACAGAATAATAAAAGCAGTTTAAAATGATTCTTAAAAAATAAAATACTCAGTCATTAAACAGAACAAAGACCTCCATTAGGGCATCTAATGAGATCATGCCTGGCTAGAGTTCAATCAGAGAATAGCAGATATCCTTAAGGTTCAACCTAATTTTTCTTGTATTATATCCTTTTTCTTCTCCCAGTGTTCTTTTCCTGTTGCTAAAAGTAAAGCATAATTTGGCACGAGTAGCTGTTTTACTGCTCCGTACTGGTGACTGCATGCTTCTAAGGGTCAGACCTGCAGATATTCTACAGAGATTGTCCAACAGAAACTGGACAGATGATTCAATAGCTATTCCGCAATAATGGAATTCTGGTTGTTCTTTTGTCTCTAATGAGCTGTGTTTCAGGCCCATGGTGAGGGAGAGCGCAAGGACTGTTATGAGTTGAGTACTCAAGTCTTACAACTAATATGTAAACAATGGCTTTTAGAAAAAACATTAATTAAAAAAAATATGAAGTTTACTTTTACAAATAGGAAATACTATACAAAACTGATAAATTTGCTCTTTGGTAAAACAGATGGGAGAGCATTCCAAACCTAAAAATCCCCCAAAAAACCCCAAGCAATTTCTCTTTGAAGATATGGAGCCTCTTACTTCAAATACTTGATCATAAAAGAGACTAAGACAAACCTAAGTTAATTGGTTCACAACCTACAGAGAAATTAACAAGATTGTTATTAATATGTGACTCTTTATCTGAAAATTTATCAAATATTCTTTTTTTATAATAAAAGATGGAATATATCAGAACTAAAAAGTAAATTTATACACCCAATGGAGCTACTAGTAACACAGAATATTCATAGTATTCCAAACACGAACAAAGGTGTGATTACTACTGTTATACTGAAGATTTGACTTCTTTCTTTAGAAACTCCACTTCCCAAGGAATAGAGATAGTTCTTAGTTTATGCTAATGCCACGAAGTCTGGATATATCACCAACATTTTAATCACACCACTCTTTTCACTTAGCTATCATTTTGAAGAAGTTCAACTCCTAGTCTTTTGTGCTAAGTGCAATTTCTATGCTAAAAAAAGTGTGGTTTCCTAAGGAAATGATGTGTATGTTTCCACATTCTTTGTTTGCAAAAATTGTATGTCTGTCTGTGCACTGCAGAAATTAACTTTCAAATACACCAGCCCATTTCAACCACATTTCAAAGGTGGATTGCACTCTCAAACTCCAACAAATTTCCTGAGCAGACAGAGGTCCCATTATCACTTATGTTGAGGGATAAAGTTTCCTTAGGAGAACAATACTGTGAATTCTTTGCCACTGAGAAAAGCCTTCAGTAATTTTCATGCTTTATTAGATGTCTGAGCATTGCTCCATGAAACATTCCTCTACAGGAAACCAATGTAACTAGTTGGGCTTCTCACTAAGTATACCAAAAATATCAAAACTAAGGCACAAATTACATTGTGCTGGACAGCAAACTTTGCATCAACTAGGTTCCAAGAGGCTGCAAAAAGTGCTGTTTCTACAATACTGACAAAAACACTACAATTTTATAGGGAAAGATATGTTAAAACTGTATTAGTAAGAGTTTATACCATGTGAATTTGAGCTTTGAACTTTTTGAACTTTTCAGATTTTCAAGAATGGGATATCATTATGATACAAATATTCTAGGTAAAAAGTGCTAGAAACTCACCTTGGTTTTTTCCTGTTAGTAACTTCTCACAGAATTTCAAAGAGGGTTCTGAGGATCACGGATAGTTGTCCTAAAAACTGCCCTTGAAGAACAGTTTGTGCTGTCACATGTCTGAGACAACACCCAGAAATGGAGAGGCAGTTGTGGTATTATTTGGGAATAGCCTGACGAGCTCAGGAGTGCTTCAAAACTCATGGAAGAAAGAATTTTTCTGCATAAAGATTGGTAATTTCTTTTTTTAAACTGTCTTCCCCTTGACCCCAGTATTTAGGACTTATCCAGCAGAGGAATTTAGTTTCTCTTTCTGCCATCCCTCATTTATAGTACTGTTTATAGTTTGATCTGCTTTTCTGATTGCTTTAGCTTTACCTTGATTCCACTGGGAAAGGTTCGTAAAGGAATTTTTTGTAGAAGTCTTTCTTAATATCATGAACTAGAATGACAGCTTTTCCTTGGTCATCAAACTGTGGTCTGCCAGCACGGCCCATCATCTGAAGCACATCTGCCAAAGAGACAATAATGTATAAACCAAATATTTGTTTCGATGTGTAAATAAAAGTATTTATGTCTGTCTAATGTACAATACAAGTGCTTTGGATTACTCTGGCCTTGTATGCCCAATTGGCTTTGACACTTCTAATTTTTTTTTCCATGTCAGATAAAGTTATGATGAACTTTCTGTCAGAGACAATCTTCTTGTATACTTAAAGACCACCCATTGCAATAGAATCCAAGCTTACATCTAATATAAATTGCCTTTACTCTCCTTCCATTCCATTCCACATGCATCCCTCATTTTATCACATGCAATTAAGAGAACTCATGAAGGCTGCAAAGACAATTGTCTATAATTTCCTGATTTTCAAATATTTTACTTCACACTTACACAAGTTCCTCATACAGGCTTTTGTGCTAGATATGATTTCCTAGGTTTTGAGTATTTTAGAGATAAAATGGTATAGGCCATTTCTAATTACTGAGTGCTATGATATTTACCACTCAAACAAGTTATTAGTTATTAGCACTGGAGTAGAGATGGTTTCGTATCGTATGTTGTCCCTACATCACATCATAATATACAGATTTAAAAGCTGGTTCAGTCACTCTACCTATACACCCTTATTTGTAAACACTAATTAATGACTTCTTTAAACATTGAAAATACTAGTTTATGCAAAACATGCTCAACTTGCTACATGGCCACAAGGATAAGTATGCTTATCATCTATTTGTTTGTCTTCTCTTCATTTGAGAAGTGCATCTACATAGGTTGTTTTGTGTCTCATTCACCAGAGCTCTGAACCCTTTCTGGTACCTCCAACTGCTATTTAACTTAGAAGAAACAATGGAAAGCAATTCATAAGTTTTACATCTTTATTTTAAAAGTTTTTATGTTTTGTATATTCCCCATGAGCTCTATCATACCTGCCCAACACGTGGCTTGCAGCACCTTGCATTTTGAAGAGATTTATTTGAGTTAAGAATTAGTAAGCTTTTGGCCCAAAGCTCTGTTGGGGAAGGAGAATCCAGAAAGTAAAGAATGGGATACAGCAACTGACCATAATAGGAGAAACAGCCAATGGTGAGTTTTCAGTAACACATTTTCATTTGTGTACTGACTTGTGTATAGAAAGCAATGTTTTTTATCAGTTTATTCCTTTTGTTAGCTTAGGAGTGGCATTAAGATGTAAAATGAAACTAGTTTAAATCTGCTGCTTCTGAATAGGTATGTGCACAGGAGGGTGATGAAACAATTTCTTGCTATTTTGTGTGGTGAATTAAATTGTGCATAATACCATATAGGAAACGGATTTACCAAAAAGTGTCAGGAAATTATTTTTGCCAATATCCACTATGTAATTATCCAAACCCAATATTTTCTTTACTTACTATATGTTGCTTGGCTACTCTTAATCACTGGACTAAACTCCTGAAATGTTAAATATGATCCAACTGGCTGACTAAATAAATGACTGTTAACTGAGAAAAAGCCCTCCCCAAAACCTCTGACTTCACTCAAAGAAGCATTCTTGTTTATTTTGAAATTGCTGAACACTCCAGAGTGATTCATTCTGCCCTCAGCTGCTTCCTTGGAGCCAAATGCATTCCTGACACAGAAAGGTAACTTCAGTAGGGAGAAGCCAAGTAACACCATGATGGAACACTGAAGGCATAACTTGAGGGCAGCATTAAAGACAGTATTGTGAAACTTTTGGAAGTATTTCAGAAAGAAATTAATTACATTTTCATTTTATTGCTCCAGCAAAACCGTACTACCTATCCACAGAAGTTCCAGATGCATAAATATACTCTAGAAAGTTAAAAATAAAAACGCTTTAGGGAAACCACACCACATGTTTCTTCATAAAATAAGGAATCTGCATTTTCTGTTACAGTACAGACAACAAAATCCGAATGCTTCCATCACAGATGGTGGTATTCCATCCACCCCCTCCCCTGCCCCAAGTCTTACTGAAAATTCAGGAATTGAACAACACCCAGTGTTGAAGTTACCTGAATTAAAAAAGGCAATAAAGAGTGAAAGTATCAGCATTCCCTAAAACCTTTGTGCGAACTCGTACAACAGATTTCTAAAACAGCATAGTAAGTCTGCACTGTTTATTGAGCCTCTGATTTCTTTTAAATATATTATGTACTCTTTTGCTGATTTCTGACAGTGCCATGGATTCAACATAAAATTTAAAACTTCCATTGATTTCTTTCCTCACCACTTTTCCTCATTCAGTAATAAAGCCAATCATCACCGTTCTTCCAGTCGGCACGAGCGCGATACGACTTTGCTGCAGAGACCGTTTTCACTAAGTTTACATCAGCCAAAGTCTCTCACAAAATACAAGTATGCAAGGCTAAGATCCTAGGTCAGACCAGAATCTTTGAACAAGAGAGTTGGTCTGGAAATTGATCCCAAGTTTCCTGCAGAGCACTAACCACTAAATTAAGCTCTATGATGGGTTGCTTGAAGAAGTAACCCCTGTAGTATTTTCAGTTTGAGTTTTTTTTACATTAACAAACTTATCTTACTGAAAAGACAGTGCATGGCTAAAAAGATGCAAGCTCTGTATTTATGTAACAAATACCATTTAGATTGTCCTTAGATGTACACATCGCTAGCATAGTACCAGAGTATTTAATAATAAACTTTCTCTTCTGAAAAGAGAAAGAGAAAACAGAACAGGAAACCTGGAATAAATTTAGCTTGTCCTCATTCTTCAAACTTAGTACCATCCAGACAAATATTCTCCCTGTCTGAACTCTGAAAAAAGTTCTTCCATGGTTCACTTTCTTCAGCTTGTTGAAAACACTGCAGAGCAGTTTATGAAAACTGGAGTTTACCGGAGCCAGAAAGCAATGAAAGTCTGTATCAAGCCAGAAATTCAAATATTTAATTTACCTGCTTATTTCTGAAGTAGCCCTTATATCACTGAATATACCAGGCCAGTTAAGGTTTTTCATTTACTACCAAGTGATTATATATACATTTTATTTTCTCATACGTGTGTAATTCAACTGTTGCATTTCAAACCATGGCTAAGTTTACTGTTAAAAATTTGTTTCTACTTAGAAAAGGTTCAAAAAATGAAAGAAAAAATTGCATGCTTGAAAAGTTCCTTTTATACAATTACCTAGTTAACTAGATATGGCTTTATATTGTCCCTTTAATAGTTTAATGCCTATTTTGAGTGATACACATTAAAGGAATTTAGCATGAAAAAAGATTTGCAAAACAGAAACATTTTCATTATTGCATAAAATCTTAAGAGTTCTCTTACTACTTGCGTTAAACCAGGAAACAAACCCTTACCTCATCTCTCCTAGTCTTTATCCAAATTCAGTAGTGGTCAGTTACTAAATAATTCAGATAATTTGCATACGCTTGAAATACATTTCAGCATATGAACATTTCCATAATTCATGTGAGTACCTGTAATGGGATAATCCACGTAACGCCTTGTTTTCCCATCATAGTATTCTGTTCCTTTAACAATTACTAAATGAGCCGGAAAATTTACACCCCAAGCTAATGTGCTTGTGGCAATAAGAACCTAAGACAAAAAGAAAGATTAATGAGGTATAGGTAACAAAAAGCCAACTTTTAAAATTCCATGTAAAACTCATCACGGCAGGATTCAAAATGAACACATGTACCTGGATTTTGCAGTTCACAAACAATTCTTCCACAGTTTTCCTGTCCCTTTCATGCAGACCCGCATGGTGCATGCCTATTCCAAAAGCAAGTGTCAGCTTCAGATTCGAATCTCTAACTGTGACTATAATGTCATTCATCTGTAAGAGAAAGAACAATTGCATGTTTTAAAACAGATTACTCAGAAATTTTAAACTTTTAGGTTTCTTATCTTTATTTTTTTGTTTCTGTAGCAATGATAATTTGCTCAATGCTGTTTATACAAGCAGGAAAACAGAGCCTTCAGTCTCTGAAAAGACTGGTTTTGTCTAAAAAAAAATAAAACTATATTAACAATGGGGGGTGGAATACAAAATGCACATGACTTTATTGACATGCTAAGTAACACAGACAAGGAAATGAAAATGCTGAAAATATCTTGACAGGTCTGGCAAATACTGTGCATTCTGTTCTGTGTTTGTTTAATGCAATCCCTAGTATCAAAGGGGTTAGAACTAGTATAAAAACACAGCAAATCCCTGCAACCAGTAACATAATAACAGTCAAGAAAAATAAATTTGGCTCTCTCTAATGCCTTTGAACAGATAGACAGTTCCTCAGTTTGATAATTTTGGAATTATTATGCATCAAGAAAGCTTCCTACTCACATGCTGAAATGCAAATTAAATTCAATTTTTTTTTTGAGCGTGAGTTTGTAATTTATAGACACAAACCCTGTAGTAAAATCCAACATCTATTAAGTGTGTTCATTTAAAACTTTTAGAAGTCCAGATAAAAAGCTATTTTTATTACTATTACTAATTTTTTCAAATCTGATGTCAATGACTACTTGGAATCATTTTCACTACTATGATTTTAACTATCTTTCTTGCCTACATTTTCAAGTCACAAATTTGATAATAATCTAACTTATTTTTGTAGATGACCTCTGTGAAAAGCCTCTTAGTATTAACGAACAAAACTGTCTTGTTAAGTTATGATACCCTTCAAAATTATTTTTATTGTTTTATTTCTAAGGTCATTATTTTACGTGATTTTAATATAATTATAGCCAGGAACTTTAAAATTTATGCTCTTATTAGTGGTTTCCTGGTGCCACCAGCAGTGGCATGATGATATTGCATACTTAGGACAGCATCATTCATGGTCATTGGAGGTATAGACAAGGTTAGAGAAAAAATAGTAGTGCAGAACAAATTAGTCAGGGTAACTGAATAATTTGGACATAGTGTTCAGCCTCATCTCAGACTGAGTTCTCCAAAGTACTGAGATATGATAGCTGCGTGACTACAGTGATATCTTCATTTCTACTTAGGACCCTGATGTTCTACTAGTCCTAAGTTCTACTTAGGACTTCTGATGTTCAAAATTATAACCTCTCTAAATATTTCCTGTGTTTTATAATTCTCAGACCTTAATGTGAATAAAATGATTCACATATCTAAACTCAAGTAACATGTTGCTAGTATTATAAAAAGAATCCTTAAAAGGTACAAAAAATCCAGAGAATATAACAGTCCGTATTGAGGATTTCAAAACAAACGAACCAACAAACAATATAGATTTTGTAAATCAATCAATTTTGTCAGGAAGAGTAAATTGCAAAGCATTTAAGAAGTCTATTTGATGAAGTAATCTTGACTATTGGAACCACAACTGATGGCAGTAACAGAGAAACCAATTAAAAAAAAAAATTGTTCAAGTTTTGACAGATCAATCAATTTGATCTGTCAATGGAAGTCCCTAAACTTTATTTCCCCTCACAATGCAGCTGCCTGGATGCTCCTGAGAGTTTCCTGTACTATAAGACACAGAAGGTTTGTTAAGTATAAACCGATCTAGCACATATAAAAGAAAAGGGTGTTTACAGAAGAAAAGAGTGAAAGGGTCCATAAAACCCTGAAAAGAAAGGGAGTAGAAAGAAAAAAACTCAATGAATTGAGAAGTGAGGAGGGGATAAGTACATTTAGGAAAGGGAAGCAAGAAGAGGGATAGATAAGTCGAAGAGAGTAAAGAGATGAATGAAAGGAGGATATGTTAAAGGATAAAGTTTATCTATCTAGATACAATCAGCAAACCTTTGATTTCTCTAGTCGACATGTAGACATGTGACTTCAGTGTAGACAACATGAATTATGACCCATCATAAAGAGTTTTTCTTCTAAGACTAAAAAATATCTGGATAAAATGGGAACACATATAGTGTTTTCTCTACAATTACAAACATTGACATACAATACTAAAAATATTATCAAACCTATTAATGATTTTTTTACTATGTGTTTATTAATTGGTACTAGTACTGCATAAGCTCCTTATGCCTATGTACACACTCTGAGAAATAACAGTCATATGTATATATTTAACAGGAAATTAAGATGAAAAAAGTAGAAAACAAAATTAGTAAATAAGTGAAAAATAAACAAAAAAATGCATTTACATTTTAGTCAGTTTCTGCATTCAAGAATTGACAAAAGATACTACATTGCTGAATTAATTTTTCTTCTCCCCACCAAGAATCAGCACCTTAGGATAGTTATGTCTTTAATATAAGGGAACGAGCCAGTTCCAAAGACATTTATTCCATTATTCACATCAAAAGAACGTGCTATTGGGAAAACAATGAATCTAAACCCCCTTTTCCTCTAGAACAGTACAGGGATCAAATTAGCTGATTGGGATTAGTCTATAGTGATTAGACTGCTCCTTCAGCACACGCAGTTTTACACTGGGAGCTATTTCCAGTACACAACCTGAGCTAAACCTTTCTGCCATAGAGTTGCCAGCATAAAACGTCCTAAATTCCCACTGGTGGGAATGTATTCAAAGATGTTCTTCTGGCTTTTACAATCAGTGGTGGTTATTTTTTTTCCCCTCTGACTTGTATTACAGCGGCGGCCTGTGGTGCTGTTAGTCATACCTGCAAAGCAGTGTAATTTACCACAGGAAAACTAAAGAACCCTTAGCAGGAGCACTGGCGCATGTACTGCTATCCTGTCATTTTAGCAGCAGGGAATCCTAGTCATTTTTAGCTGACCCCTTACTTTCACATAAATCACTGTAATAAACATAACTGTTTTACCCATAGGCACAATCCAAGGCTTAAAATTCTCAGGACAATTTATTTAAAAATATAACTCCCTTATGTCAGTGTAGTGTAAGAATATTATAACTTTCTATTAAGAAATAATGGCACAATTAATAGGTTCATTAACCAGAAACAGACACAGCACTGTGACTATAAAACAAATCTAACATTTCTGCATTGTTATGACTCAATTACTATTTATCTTTCTGAAAACAACTGTAATGTTGTTTTATTCACAGAAAGGTAAATTAAATATATTTTATCTTAAGAACAGAAAAAATTATATTAAAATAATATAAGGAAATACACATCGTACTGACATTGAAAAACCCTTTACAACATCAATGCAGGGAACTCAGTGCCAGGAGGGATTTTTCCCTGGACTCACAGACAGGCAGGATCAGGCCAATGCTGAAAGGTGTTTCTATCCTTCACAGGTTTTTTTTTGATGAACAAACAAAAATATCTCCTGAAAACCATTTTGGGAATCTGGTAGCATTGCAAAATATTTATTCTAAAAAAGAACCCTTTATTTCTACATTTTCTATTCTAATTTCTAAACAAACCAGATTTTTCTCAATCTACTAAGTAGTCATTTTCTTTGTTCCTGCACATATGTAAACTGTTGAACCATTTACTTTAAGCTAATAGAAGTTTTTTTTATATTTTAAATTTATTATACTTAAAAAGCTTTTGTAGAAAGATAGGATTCCATTTAAGCAGATACATTACCCTGTGCCTGAAATACATTCCAGTCAGAGTATAATTCAGCAAGTTGATGACAATGCTGGCTCCAAAAGAAAGGAGGAGACCAGATTGGACAAGAATGAGCTAACAGATTGTGCAGCCCAATTCTGTCCCTTTGAGTGTGATATATTGTTTCAAGATGCTAAAACCCCATACTTTCTCAAAGCATATCTGTTGTGCTGGTTTTCCCATTTTCACAGAATCCTCATTATTAGTACTCTCTACTCTTTTCAAAGCACGTCAGACTCAGACCATATGCCACTGAATAATGCTTATCAATTGTCTCAAATGCTCAATAGAAGAAAGATCTGCCAAACAAAAGAATCGTGAAAGTTATGAAGTCTTTTACAAAAATAATTACATATTTCACATCTGCTACAGATGTTAAGTGAAATAAAAACATCTCCTTGTTATAACTAAATGTTAATTTTTATGACACACTTTTGTGTCGTAAAACCAACATCTTGCAGAAGGAAGTTGAACTTCTATAATGAGTGAAACACTTAGAAATCATTCTTGGGTACCCTCCTGATCTTTAAAGGCAGAAAAAATAATCATCTTACAAAATTATTTTTGATGAAGAGTTGGCTTATACTTCAGAACTATCCCACACAGAACAAGCTGCCTAAAAGAACTCAAATAGGATTATTCAAGGAACAGTTTCAAATGTGTTTTAAACAGTTGAGATATATTAATAAATCATATTTAATAATACATAATAATACATTAAAATATAATAATATGTTAAAACATTTAACACTAAAAGACACATTTAAATGACAGCAATATGCCTGTTCATGACACAGACCAGATTCTTCTATTCCTGTTTTATAGCACAACATTACCTCAAAACATTAACATGGAGATAATAGGTTGTTTGATTTAAAGGTTAGAGAAGGAAAAGCCATCTTTTGTCTTTGCAAGAATTCTTAGGATTTTTTTGTTGGTTTTGGGTTTTTTTGTTTGTTTTTATTAACAATGCAAACCAGAACTATGGGTAAAATTTAATTCACTTTCATGCATACGTCTACGTGTATTTCCACATAGTGTACAAACACACACGTACTAATTCATAACTAGTGCACACATGTTTACACATTCACTTGTCTAAAATGGCAAACTCAGGATGGGTCTGATTCATTCTTTTGGAGTCAATGAATGTCCTTCATTCAAGGGCCCTTGAGTTCGGTGGAAGCAAACTATTGCCTGATATGGATGCTATCGAATATTCCTGTAGGTATGTTTGTGCTAAAGGATATTAGTTATTTCTAGAGGTTTCATAAAGAACGGTCTTAACAAGATGCAGATGGCAAAATGATGCACAAAGCAGAATGCAAAAACCATTGTGGTTAAAGTTAAAACTATGTACAGTGGTACATTTCTTCTCTCTCCTTGCACTGTAAATATAAAAAAATTAAATAAATCCAAGTATCTGGACAGGGAATAAATTTCTAAAGAAACCCCACCAAACAAATAAGAAAACACCCTGCTTGTCTGCTGGTGAGAACTGCATTCTAACTTCAAACAATAAACCATAAATACTACTTTTGTACTTTTGTTTTAGGTTAAAAACAAAAAGCTGTAAAAACATTAGAGAAAAATAAATAAACTGAAATAATAAACTGATTCTAATAAATTATGTTGTAAAAAGATTGCAACATTTTCTGCCACCACAGATGTAGATGCAATTTCTGACAGAGGACTTGTTCCTCTTTAGTCAGCTCCTAATGTAGAACAGTATAACTGATTTTACCCAAGCTGACCATCAGAAACTGGTGGCACTGTCTGTTTCCGAAAGGATAATCAGAGCTATTGTCCCTTTTAACAAGATAAGTGATGGGTCACGAGCTTGAACATGACAGTCCTGGCTGACAAGTCCAAATTAGAATTTTAGCTAGGAAGTGTATATTTAAAAATCCTCTAATGATTATACAAAAATCCCAGGGTAAGCATAACATTTTCTTTTTCCATGGGCATGCTGGCATCAAAGAACACGAAAAAGAAATGAAGAACCACTCTATTTACAGGTGCAGTCTCCTCTTTGAGATGCACTGCCCATTCACATTTCTATCATGATGCACCTGTGCCTCAAAAGTATAACCAGGACAATCTTTACTGAGTGGTGTCTAATGAAGAGTCCTTGCTATTACTGCAGATGGCAAGGAAGACAGCTTCTGCTGCTGCTTCTTCACTCTTTGGTGAAAAGTAAACCGAGTCTTGAGCATATTGTAAGAGAGAAAAAGAGCTCATTTTGGAATGTGTATGGACAACGCAACTCACAGAAAAATTAAAACACATCTCTAAGGCTCTGAAGGTAATTATTCTTTTTTTCTTAGAGACTGTCCACTCATACCCTGGGCAAACTGTAGCAGTGCTGCTTAAATCCTGAAGAAAGTCTGCATGTGCAATTGGAAAAGGTAGGGGTGAGCTTTAAAGCATCAGCTACAAATCCTGGTAAGTAGGGTATTTCAACATCTTTGGAGGCTTACTTGGTCAGACTAAAGCATATGTAATACATGAGGTCTTTGAGTGGCCATTTCTTCACAAAAAGCACGCACATAGCCTGAAACTTAGTTGGATAGAATCTATTAAACAAATTTAACTCCTATAGCCCAGCGGCAGGTCCAGCAGAACTGGAAAACTGACCAGTACTAGAAACAGCAATTTTCATTAAGTACTGGCCAGTTTTATGAAGACTGACTGCTGTCTCAACTTTCTGAATACTGTAATGGGTATGAGCCAAAACCTGCATATCAGACATGAATTTCAAGGAAAGCATCCAGGAAGAACCAGTCCCAAAACCTAATGGAGGTGACTATAACATACATTTTTCAGTAGATGCACGTGTAACAAAATTCCTTCTCGACTATAATTCAGTTGCACCTGTTAGATACTGACTCCCTCGAGGGAAAGAACATCTTGTATGATTCCTCCATGATCCAGGCATGCTGTTATCTGCTTTGGTGGCAACAGTGGAAGGGTTGTTTCTATTTGTCACTTTTACATACAAATATTTATTTCCAGAAGGTTCATGCACGTTCATGTCATTTGAGATATAACTGATTGATATATTGCCTGAATTTGATATTTGGAGGCGGGTGGCAAAAATGGAGGTGGATTTGCCTGTTATCTGAGACTACTGTGAAAAGCAGCCTGGAAGTTCGTGAAAAGCAGCCTAGAAGTTTGTGAACAGAATCATTCACCACAAGCTTTAAACAAGAGCCTGCTTTACCACCACAGGGAGAGTATCTACAGAGAAGATGAGGGAAGATATGATGGCATAGCTGATAAACAAAGATCCAGTATTGGTAACAACGACATTAACAAAGATCCAGTACTGGTCTCTGCTATATTCCAATCTCTTCCCCACAAGGCCTGAATCTCTCTGATACCATCACAAAGAGTAACAAAGAAAAAACACTTTTAATGGCTGTAAGAATCAGTCTCTACCTCCACATCAGCCCTTTAGAGGTTATTATGGATAGCATTGTTTTACAACATTTCAAGAAGCCTTAATAAATCTACTGGGAAGCTAACATAAACAGATGAAATTTTAGCCATCATGTAGCAAACCCAATTACACCATTAAACAAAACTAACTAATAAGTTCTCAAAGGAATCTTATGTCAGCCAAAATTAATATTATACAAATAAGGCTGACGGAAGAAAAATGCCATGGTCTGCTGTACAGCTTGCTAACTTTGTATACACCCATGAAAAATCTCTTCTATCTCAAAATACTTCACATTTAAGAATTACAACTACTTTGAAAATAAAGTAATTTTTCTGTAAGTTCCCCTAAAAGAACAGCAGTCGGCAGAAAGAAAAACATTTTCACAAATGTGAAAAACTGACAGGAAAAAAAATTGTTGTTTAAAAGACAACAACAATTTAATTCTTCTAACTGGTCCATTTTAATCCCATATGGAATTGAGAAACACTTGAAATCTTGGGCAAGGGTTTAAGACATGGAATACTTGCTATAAACTATTTGCTAGTTCTACTTTTGAAACTTAAAAATGTTATAGCAATCTGGATAGAATTTTGTCTATTTCACCTAGTCTAAGCCTGACCTTAATATTACTCGAGATTAAATTTTTTAAATTAAAAACCCCCTAAATTATGATTAGGTTTTATTATTATTAGGTTATTATTAAAGAATTAGGCAGGATATACACTATGTATGTAGCACTACCAGAGCTTTGTCCTTTGCTTCAATGTCAAATGAAACTCAGGCTAATCATGCTCATTTAAAACACAAAACTACAAACTAGTCCCATAATTACCCAAAGAAACACCCACTTGAAATTGTGGGTACTTCAAACAGAATTGTGTTCTGCATAATAGTGGTAAGATATAACAACTTAGAACTTAATCCTCAGTCTTTTACATTTACGTAATCAGAACTGAGTAACTTGGTAGGTATCTCATGCTCCAAACATTCAGCTTATTAATTCAAATACAAATCATATGCAAATGTTATTAAACTAATAAATGCAAAGTCTGCTTGTCCTTGTTGGCTCCTATTTCAAAACCTTCAGAGGCTTGTTCTGAAACATGAAATTCAAAGACTCCTAATGGAAAACCCTTTTCCAGCAAGTGAAGAAGCTTCAGTTACAGCTCTTTTCCGAATAGCAGTGGCTCCCCGGACATGGGGAAACTATTTTATATTAATGCAAGTCATTTAGGGCAAGCTGCCCAGTGCATATTCTAATTGTAGGTGAGATTACTACAGTAAACCAGCACAAGGTACTAGAGTACCCTGCTAAGTAAAAATAACTCGGATATGAGATGTTTCTATTAAGTTCAAGAAAATGTTAAATAGAGGTTATACAGCTAGAAAAGCACCATCGAGTTGAGATATGCTTTATTAATAGTGGTTTATCAGCCAAGACAGCCATTTTCTATTTTAAAACCCATCCAAAACAGGAAGGATAAAGATGTTATGCATTATCTCTGAAAAATCCCATTTTATTTTTCGGCAAAGAGCAAACAAACACAAACACTATAATCTAGAAACCTATACATTTTGGCATATAATATTTACAATTGTATAACCACTGATGAAACTGTTGATATACAAATATTCATACAGTATTCAACTTGTATTTTATATTTATGGTTCCTGCATTTTGCTGTGTTTTGGCCCTAAATTATCACAGAAATTTGCAATAATTAGAAAAAGCTAGTCTCCAAAATCTAGAAAATCTGAGTATCGACCAAAAAATCTGTTTTGCAGCAATCATATACTATAATCGGGACCATTAGTGCAGAGGGAAATAAATAATACTGTATTCAGAGCAGGTGCCGAACTGAGTGAATTAAATATAATCTGGTATACAGTTTGAAGAATGCAGATAACAGAGAATATTGAATGGATGTTTATTATTTAGCCATCATTCATGTTTTGCAGTAAACAAAAGAAGATTTAAAAAAAAATAGAAGAAAATGTAATTAAAGATTATATTGCTTGAAAAAGAATAAAAAAATAAGCCTTTATGCTAGCATTGTTTAACATCTAAGTGTTTGACTTTGCAATCTTTGTATTCTTAAAACAAAGATATTGGCAGAAGCTTTCTTTATTTTTTTTATATCATTGATTTATTTCATTGATATGCAAGACTGAACCATTGCTAAATGATTGGTTCTGCAGTATATCTGTCTATCTATGAATATAGATGGATGCATGTATATACCTAGGTACATATACTCACACAGATATTTATATGCATATACATATGTATAATGCATCTCATGAGAAGGTTGATTTTTCTCCTAAAACACGGAAAGAGATTTGGTTTAGATTTCAGCTCAACATCTATATGTCACAGATGTCCAGCTGTAAACTTTAGAGAGCACTAGCCCTCTTTCTTTTACTCTTTGTCTTATCTTGGTATCAAAGACTTGCACCATGTGATATATGTTGTCTGGGACCATGGAACTAGCATTAATAAGAGATATGCAGGAAAAAACAAAGATAAAAGAGTTTGTGTTCTGAAGTTCAGCTCTTGCACAGACGCTTCTATAGCCTTAACGCTGACATTACTTTTAATACATAAGGAAATTTAGCATATGCACAACTCTTTCAAGATCTACCCTCAAACGACTTTTGTTTTAGATGATTTTTTTTTTTTAAACAAACATCAACAAGATAAAAGCAAAGCACAAATGAGGAAGGTAAAATGATTCTACCTCTCTTTCATCCATCTTCAGCCATTGTTTGGGATCATCCTCTGTGGCTAGGAAAGCTATGAGGTCTAAGGCAGTAAGCCTTGTCTGACGTCTGGACGACACAAAAATAAGGACAGGCTTGGCTGGAGAATGACTCCGAATTGCTGTTGAGCAAAACAGAATTTGAGAATTAGACTCTTTAATGACAAAAATGAGTTTCTCTTTGCAATCCCATGACAGCTGATAGACCTCTCTGCAGATGACACACAGGTAGTCTACTGAGTCTTTATTCTGCTGGATGGATACAACTGAGGTGATAATACACCACCTCCGAACCAAAGGCTGTAAAACTAAGCTTAGCTGAGTCTCAGTCAATTCTCCCTGCTACTTCAGTGATCAGCATAAGCTAATTAAGAGAACCAGTTATGAAAAAACCAACAAAACACCACAAAACCTAGACAAGCTTCCTAAACTTTAAGCTTGTGAATTTCTCCATCTCAGTCTAATAAGTATGTTAATGTTTTTTCTACACCGTTGGGGTATATTGTCTCAGACTAAGTGCCATGAAGGTCTAAAACTTGCCTTCTGCCTGACCCAGAGCTCAAACTGCATAAACTCATGTCAGCCTACAAAGGATGACTTCAATCTACCAACACTAGAAAAGGTAAAAAAAAGTAGAAAGTGACTTTTCAATAGCTGCTGTGAAAGTGGGCATTACAGTACAAGAGAACTTTGTTTCTGTGTTTACTAATTAGTCTGATATATTTAAATCAATTATGATATATTTAAACCAATTAGGTTTTAGGACTTTTTTAAAAAGCATTTTCTTGCTCAGCCCATCTCTGAAAAGTTTCAGGTTGCAGTGAAATTTTTATGGTCTCAGGACTAAGTACTGCCATGAAAATGCTAAAATAACCTTGACTGTATCATGTCAAACAAGTAGTGAACAGAGCCTTCAATAAATCATATTTATACAGATTTTCTAACATCAACAAGCACTAGAAGTATAAACAGGTGTACCTAGAATTTCAAATACTCTTTCTAAACCACTTATAAATCCATTTGTGTGTTTTCTCATGTAATTCTCATCCAAGCAATTAAATTTATGCATTGTTAATTTCTGAAAACTATTCCATACTGCCCACCAGCACATATTATTCCCCTGTTCATGAATACTACCCAGCATGTGCTCCTGCATATACACACGCAGTGCAGTTGTGAAATTATTGAAACAGGATAATTCATGTGTATTTATATTTTACAACTATATATGCCAATATATCTATATATTTTAAAAGCCCAACATCTAATGGATTTTTGTTGCTTCAGGAACAGGTGTGGCAGAACAGCCCAAGACAGATTTATTGTTCATTAGTGTTTTTGTACAATGCTCTTGTGGAGGTGTAAATAATCCGAGCTGTCAAGATTGGTCTCTAGTCCACAATCAATACTTTGCTTCTGTCATAAGGCTAATTAAAGCAGCTAAAAAGTCCCCTCACAAATGTCACCTCACAATCAACAGCAGTTCACATCACAAAATTTATTTTGGAGGTTATTTTTAATTGATATAATAAATATTCCTTATGTAACCAAAACAAAACATGTTCAAATAAAATACAAGAGAGTATTTCTTAAATCTATACTGCTTGCCAGCTTGGTTAAGAATAAAAAATTGGAAACAGAAGCATATCTGGATGCACTACAAATTTTGAATTTGATGGTTATTGCTTTGAAACTAGAATTATAGGAGGTTAGCCTGACTTGCAACTTCTGTTCACAATTTTTTTAATGCTTACATGCAGTGGTCCATATGAAAATACCTCAGCAGATTAATAATATGAATGGTTTTGTTGCTTTCTAAATTTCAAATATTTTTACACAAGTATTTCTTTCTGGTGTCAAACACTAAGAGAAAACACATTTTATTTCCCCTTCACTAACACTAATTTTATTCTTCTGTTTTAAATACATCACATTCCTCTGTTACATGTTGCATTTGCAGCACACTTTATGTTTCAGACAAATAGCTCTGGGCCATTAGCAGAGCAGATTCCCCCGATACATGCCAAGAGTACATACAGCAACACATGTTGCAAATGTGCTGCAAATGAACTGTGTCAAGTCCCTTTTTCTTTTGCAGGAAGAAGGAAAAGGTCTAGGAGCTTGTTGCTTACCCTGAAAAGCAGGTTTGTTCATGCTGGCCATGCGAGGACAGTAATGCTGGCCAGGGAAGCCCTGAATGTGCACCTCCAGAGGAACTGGGCGCACTGACGGTCGGAAGTTGAACAGACCCATCTACAAGAGAACATTTTTTTCAAGTTTAACCTTGAAATATCTTATCAATTGCTATTTTGTTTTTCTGCAGGACAAATACATATCCGTTTTCTAAACCTTTTTTCATACCTGATTAATGTTTAGCCAGTCAGCAAGGTCTCTGGCATTTGCTAAAGCAGTGGATAAACCAACTACTCTTACAGGCTTCTCTGTGTGAGATGAGATGAAGTTTGTACGAGACACAATGACTTCCAATACTGGGCCTCTCTCATCCCCTAGTAAATGAAAAGTCAATTGAAAAACAGAGAAAAAGAAAAGGTTCAGATGTCAAAAAGTATATTCACATCATAAGTGACAGCACACTTCTTCAAATTTAGCAATAACTCTGATCAAAATCAGCGAAACATGCTCACCTAGAAGATGGATCTCATCTATGATAAGAATGGCAACTTTCTGAACATAGCTTCTGTTCTGCCAGCTTCTGCTGATACCATCCCACTTCTCTGGGGTAGTGACAATCAGGTCAGCTTGGGCAATAGCTCTCATATCAGGAGTCACATCTCCTGTCAGCTCTACAACCCTGTAATTAAGAAGGGCAGTGGCTTGGCTTTACAAAGCTTTAAAACATCTTAATGTTCAAATATTTACTCCTTAACTTAAATTCTTAAAAGAGGAAAGAAACAAAATTAAGCAAAGTAATTTTTCTTCTTGTCAATTGCATTTAACAGGATTCTCAAAATTGTTTTAGGTAAATAAACCTGTCTCTTTATTTTCCTAGCAAATACCATATAAATACCAAATACCATCCCTTAGCAAAACCATATAAAAAGAAGAGGACAAATATGAGTCCAAACCAACAGTCAGTTCTACAAAATGAAGACAACATAATACTGGTATGATGTAATATGAATCATAACATCCTGTCACAGACAGGATGAAAGCTTTCATGGAGGCTACCAAGTTGCTGCCTGCTGTTCTGCACAGATCTCTGGTTTGAATAGTGAGGCTGAACTGCAGTGTGTATTGCATTTGTTGGTGAAGGTCCATTAAGACTGGTGCAGAAATTAGCCTGACATTACTTTTTGAAGAAGATTAGCAGATTTTTTCCAATTGTTTGCAGCATTTGCGATGATCCATCATCTTAGATGGATCCATTATAATGGGTTTTTGACATTTCAATGACACAGTCTACATCGAGTTGAACATCTAAAAAAAATTTCTTAAAGTAATATGTATATTCTGTCCAAGATTTTAGTCACAAGTAATTGTAAATTTCAAAAAGAGAAATATTACCATTAAATATTTTATCGCATTGCTGTGATAACAACAGGAGTATTACTGGTAATTTCATATACACAGAGCAGCATCTCTTTCTCTTGTGGTGTGCTTTGAGCTTAACTTAGGAAAAGGCTATATTTAGAAAAGGTGAAGGCCCTAAATATGCATCCTATGGATAAAAATTTTAATTTTGGAAACTATAATTTTGGAAATCAACATGACTGATATACCTTATAGATCATAAAGTAATGGCTGAACTCCAACACCTGGGAAGATCAGCACGAAATTAATGTTACCAAGGAATAAAATTATATTAATTTATATATGAAGGACATACCGTGACTACTATTATACAGTTCATGCAAGTCCTGTATGTTCCTTGCAGCTGAGGTTTCTAACGAGAGCTTATTTTGACTTACATTTTCAATTTCCAAGGATACTGTGGAGTGAAATCTGAGCCTTGTATTTTTTACACTGGCAAGCAATGAGAACAAAAATAGCAGGGTATCAAAGTGTATCTCTTTTTTAGTTTTGATTTTGATCTATCATTTTTGATCTTACTTTTGATCTATCACTACAGCGACTATTGATAGAACTTTTCAAGTACTCGAAATCTGAAGGACAGTATAAAACCAAAACCCTTTTTGAAATACTTGTAAGTATTCTGAGATTTTATTCCTACTCGATAAGCTATTCTTTTGATTCTCATTTCTCTGATTAGGTAAGGAGAAACATACTTTTTACCAAGCTTTTCTTCAATCCTAACTTTCCAGTCCTCAATCCTCTCACGGACGAGTGCTTTTAAGGGTGCAATATACACTGCCTGCAAAAGAAAAGGCACAAAACTAAAAGTTAAACAAGAAACCTTTATTAAAATGTACCTACAACATTTAGTATTTGTGAGATTTGAGCATACTCATAATATATAAAATAAATAAGGTCTGAGTCTCTTGAATGACCTACGACAGGATTATATTTAAAACAGACATAATGCTTGAAAATAGTGCTTTTTTCCTGAGCAATTAATAAGCAAATAACTTTAGATAAAGAATAATTTATTGAAATTGAAATATTTATCACACCTTTTAAAATCAAAACCCACTTATGTAAATAATAGGTTTTTTTGCTATGACTATAAAATCTGCACGTTAACATTCTGGAACAGAAATAATCTGAATTTCTAGCAAGCAGTATCTTACTCGATTTCTAGTTATGTCATTAAATTATTAAAACATTACCAATTAAATAAAAAAGCTGATTATTTTAAGCAAAATGTCACAATATTTTTCTCGAAGAAGCCTGCAGTGCAGAGGGGAATACACTCACATGTACAAACAATGTTTACTTCTAGATTTATGGTTAAAAATTCTAAAGCTTTTGAACATGAAGAAACTGCTACATGAAGAATTCACATACATTCTTTAAAATATATAGCCAGGCTTCCAGCTTTATTAAAACCTAAACAATATATTCCTTTGAGAACTGGCTATTTTTTATGTCTCACAGATAAGCTGAAAGTGTATGAGTGACTCGTTTACCTCACTTGGACAGGCAAATTACATGAAGATATTTAAATTCAAGGATGATTAAGGAATTTACGTACACAATTTCTGTTAAGAGAAAGGTTATACTTTTTTAAAATCTCCCAGTCAGATACAAAGATCTTTTTGAAAGACTTTAACGCTACAATGTGGTTAACTAAGACAACATGGGCAAGTCAAGAAGCAGATATATATTGAAATATATATATTATATATAATATATACTTTGAAAACAAAACTCCAAAAGGTAAGTTGTTCAGCTTTTAGGCAATTTAAAAGACAGGGGAGAGCTGGAACAGAAAACTGGCTTGTAGTAATTAATTGCAACTTATTTGTTTAAATAATAGAGAGACTGGGCTAGTCATATTCACATGGAAGGGAACTAATAGCTATAAAACAGTACCACTGCTAGTAGAAGGAGATTAAAGCAGGAAAAGCAGTTAAGTAAGGAAGAAAAGGAAATCCAGCATGCCTGCCTGTCATGTTTGTAGATTTAACTCTAGCTGTCAGCTGATTAAAATAAATAGTTGAAATAAAAGCATAATGTACAGAATGCAGTACCAATTTGTATCAACACACTTACAAACTGGAGAAAGTAAAATTCAGTTCCCCATATTCTTCTTCTAGACTCTTTTAGTGCTGAAAAAACGCTCATAACAAAATGATTCTAGCAAACCTATTTTACAAACCTTTGACGTGGGATACTTGTTAAAAACTCTAAAGATGGCTAATTCAGCTGCAACAGTTTTTCCAGAACCTGTAGGCGCTCCAAGAAGAACATTGCAGTCTGTGTGATAAAGGGTATGAAATATCTGTGTCTGGATAGGGTTGAAGTGTGTGAATTTGTACAGGACTTCATATTCAGGATGTCCCAAGGCTGTGATAGGCAAAGGCTGAAGATCCAGAAGCTCTAAAACCACAAAATAATCATAAGTGCATGACAAGAGATGCCATGACATGACATAGCTTGTTATGAAGATAAATATATTAACCAGTAATTTAGTGGAAAACAATTTACATTGAAAAATGTTTCACTTAGTATCTCATATGACAGAGGTACACATTTGGGTAATTGTTAACTTTGATGAAGAAAAACGAAAAGTTGTTTCTATAGCTCTGAAATATTTCTGCAAGTAATTTTTTAAGTACTCTGATAGCTGTGAACCAGCTATTCGCATATATTAATTTTTTTCTTATAGCTGTTTTCTTTTTACTCACTTGCAGTAAGTTCTACACTCACTGTATTAGATCATATGTATGTCCAGCTTCTTATGATAACAGAATGCAGAGTATTTCAAGTTCAAGGGAAAAAATCTATTTAGGAAGGAAGGATTCTCTGGAGTTTCCAAGATGATGGAGCAATACAAATCAGATGAGTATAGCTAAATTTTGCATTTAATCCTTTAAATGTATAATTAAAGACATAATCTTAATAAATAAACAAACAGCTTTTCAATATATGATTCTCAATATATCTTGAGGGCATCTGCTATCCAAACAATTAGAGTTTGTGGAATTTGGAAGATGATATATATAACCAGATTGGATTTGGAATCCTACCAAATTATGGAGACTGCAGTGATTCTGCTATGCAGATGCTTGCTTTGAAGTTTGGGTTAGATTTTTTTTTTGTGGCTGGAGGTCTCCTTGTCTTTTCAGGGTGCTTCACATTAAGGTATGATATGGGAGTCATAAAATCTACTGAGGCAATGATGCCTAATATTCTTCACATGCTTTTCAGTGATACCTTATGGCTGTTTTATCATTCCCACTGAAACAGTAATTTCTTGGGCTCTGTCGAGGAGAAAGAAGGGATTTTTTTTGCCTAGTAGAGCCTCTATGTACTTCATTGTTGAGTGGGAACCAGATGGGAATTGAAATCAATTACCATAAATCCTAGAGGCTCCATAACTGGTGATGTGTAAATATCTTTCTGTTTCTTCTGAATAGTAGTCAGTGATCAGTCAATTAGATAAAAAGGTTACACATGCTTTTCCAGACAGCGTAGGTACAGTATAACAATAGCTAAACACTTCACAAACACATGTGAATTTATGCATGCCAAAGGACAACACCCTATGAGAACTGTGCATTTCTGAAGGCACTTACTTAGCAGACTGCTAGATGAGCCAAATGTAATTACAGAGGAAAGGTTTTACAATGACATCAGGCCCAGTGAATGTATAAAGCAATTTATGTATCCAAAAAAAAGAAGCAAAACACAAACTTATGCTTCTGTGCCAAGTGTTAAAAAAGGAGGGGGAAGGGAAGGCCACAACTTGATGAGATGAAATGTGATGTTCAGTGCTGTACCAGTACTTGCTATGATAAATGTATCTCAGCAAAAATAGTCAAATGTTTCATGTTTTCAAAATGTTAGCATTGTTCTTTGCTGAATGCCACTTATAAGATAGTCTACGGTTATTTTGAACCAGTCCAGAAGAAAAGTAATGCTTGCAAGCACTAAGCTAAGACATACCGTAACACAGAGATTTGCTCAGTTTTATATGACAAGTTCAGTTTTCTTACAGTTTATAGAGAACCTGGAATAATTAAAAGGCTGGTATTATACTGAGATGAAACCAAAATTCCTGCATTTTGTTCAGGAATTGAAAAGCTCAGAGAGCTGGAGAAGAAATATCACAAAGCGAAATTCCGTAAACTTTTCTACAATGAAGCAGAAGTAAGAGTTTTATTGCACTACCATAAAAAAACCCCAATATAAGCAATATCCATTAAAGCAAAATGGTCAGATTTGAAGTTACCTGTGTGGGGCGGATGTCTCTCTGGAAGAATCAAATGTTGAAAATTTATGATACATACAGCTTCTGCTCCTAACCATCTATCGGACACAGCTCGAATGTAATATTGGGAAGGAAGAGGTTCAAAAATTGGGATTGTGAACACCAGCAGCTGAGGTTCTTTAGTAATGACCTAATGCAAACACGTAGAGAATAATTACTGCACAGAAAAATCAGTAACTTGAAAAATCATAGTTTGCCTCACTTCCATAAGCATTGATAACACAAAACAATACAGTATGTGTGCAAATGTTTACATCTTTATAAAATACTTTACTGCCTGGAATGAATTTTGTTTCTATAGGCTTCAAAAGGTAAAAATAAGGCTGGCTCTTCATCTTGTTCTTTAACAGACAAAACCATTACAGTCTTTCTTTATCACCTGCAAATAACTGTCCCAGGAAAGGAGGAAGAGAAAAAGGGACAGTTGAACTCAGAAATCATCGTTGTGGAAGTCCAAGGTGATCAAGTACATCCGAATTTGAAAGCCGTACTGCTGATTTGAAAACCTGCTTAGGTCAAAATACTGTTTGACCCGATGAATCCACATCTCACTAACTTTGTTTTTGTCTTGCTATGAGATTCTGAATGAAGTCCATTACCTGTTTCTTTTGAATCATGAAGTACTCTGAATGATAAATGTGATCATTAGTAGGGTCTTCTACCCAAATCCACCAGGGCTCTCCAACACTGCCATGTACCTTTATGAGTAGAAAAGATAGCTTCATTTCAGTTGTAACAAGATTCTCTAGGTTTGCTAGAAATAGTGGATGTATTTCTGAATGACATAGGCTCATAAAGGAATACAGAAATGCAAGAAGTAACAGAAAAATAACATTTTGAATTAGATCAGTCTGCTTAAAGATTATACTTCAAAAAGGGTTTGCTTAAGATACATATAATATAAATGGACATGATACAAATGCAACTGAAGGTAGTGCCTCAGCTGTTTATAAATTGACTTAACCCCCAGGGTTCCCTCTAGGCTCCTAGGAAAGAACACCTTCTCTTTATTCCTCCGTGTACTTTTGCCTTAGGGTTCTGTACACAGGATTGTCGTTTGCAACTGTCTGCTCATTTTTCAGTCAAAAACATTCTCTCAGGAAAAAACTGGACACTGAATTGCGACATTCCTCTCTCTCATCCCCTCTCCTCTAGAAAGATAGAGTAAGTGCATTCAGAAGGCTGTAGATGCAGCCACTGTTACAGGTGAAGTGAGAAGAACATAAATAGAGCCGTCACTTGATGATTCCCCTGCCATCTGGCAACAAGTCTTTTTAAACCTAGATTTTTGTTTGCTTTGTTGTGTACATTACTTTGCAATGCCAGCAATGGCAGAAATCATAGCTAGGTGTGATGCTAAATTAAGATTTTTTGTTTCTTTGTGAGAATAAAAAACCTTTGCTAATGTACAAGCATCTTACTTAAATGTCTAGGAAAATAAGAAAAATGCACAGTAAAGGACTATGGAAGACATACTATTAAATGAATGCAGATTTCTGGCATTTCTGAGGAGGACTGTGATAAGTTGCAAAACCAGGAGATGAAAAAAAAGTTGGAATTTTTCCTAAACTTAATAGGAAAAAAGACAAAGTGCATAGTTGCTTCTAATGGCAATTTTAATGCTCCAGGAATCTGGTATTGATTCACACAGCACACATTATTTTCAGCATAATTCATTACTGTGTCTGTGTCAGAAAACAGTCTGTACTGGTTTGTGAAGACAAAACTATGTATAAAGAATAAAACTAAGGTGATTTTCTTTCTTTTTTACCACAGTTGCACAATAGACAAATAGATGGACAGCCATTTATTTTTATTACATTTGAATTTCACTTGCGGCTTCATCGGGAACTGAAGCAGCGAAACTGAAATGACACGCAGGTGACATCTTGAAAAATGACAGCGAGACTATTATTTCATCAGGGTTTAGGAGCATTTAAGAGAGATAAAAAGAATTAAGGGAGGCAATTAAGCTCAAAGGTCAGAAATTTTATTATTAACTGTAATAGCAACCTAATTTTGGAAAGTCCCATAAAGAAACTGCATGGGGTAAGCAGGACAATCTGGGAACAGGAAATGTAACATTTTCTCCAGTAATGATTCCCGAGAACTCTGGGGAGCTCTTAAGAACTGGCACATACCTGTATTTTGGGCAACCCTCACCCTAAAACTGTATGTCTGATACATGACTCAGCTAATTAATACTACTTGCATTATTCTGCATTTCTGCTGGACTCCTCCTGGATGTATTAAGGCTTAATTGCTCTGTCTGGGTATGTTTATAGTCCTTTGCTTCTAACAACAGAATAAAAATTTGGGATTTGGCTCGCATGCTTCTACTGAACCTAAGGGCTCCCTGTACTGAAAACTAAAGATCAAGTTGAAATCATATCTCACGACTACAAAAACATATCTTCTTTCTCTAGTAACGTCAAGCGCAAAGGTTGTGATGAGATCATTATAGAATTAATTATCCAGGTAAAGGAACACTCTTGAAACCATGAAATGTTAGCCAAGCACGGTATTTCAGCTAAGCATGGTATTTAAAGTTTTCAGAACTGGCTTTATCTGATTGCTGCAATTCTTTAGATAGAGTTTTTTAGCCACTAACTTTTGTGTCAATTACAGGTATACTCGTAAGTTTCTATAGCCATCTTCTGAGAAGCTTGTTAAAATAATGTGATGATAGAGAAGCAGTTTCAGAGTGTCTATGCTTGAATTTGAGACAGTTATTCATTTTCAGAGACTATTAAAATTTAACAGCTTTAGTTATTTACTGTGACAAAAGTTTCATTTACTGAAGAAACAGGAAAATCAACACCACATTACAGAAATAAAAAAATGAAAAAAACTTTTCAAGTTTTTATAACTACCAATAAAGAAATTCACATAAAAATAGCTCAATAAACTTAATTGATAAACCAATCATAATGTTTCCAAAGCAACCATCAGAAAAACTGTGTAAAGGGATCATGGCATAAAATAGACTTTTGACAAAATTTTGCTCTAAATTTAGAAGTTCAGAATCAAAACAACAGTACAATTTTGTGTGGACACTTTTTCAACCTGTAAAGATATAGAACCTAGGTTTTGTAGACAAACCTAACAATGGATTGAGAAATTACTCTGAATTAAGATAAAGTTTAATATGAAGAACAGTAATTTTTTTTGTCTTTAACAGATTACAGGTAAAGTGGATGAAAGACTGAACAATAAAAACTCGTTTCAATCCTAAAAAATAATGCTTTATTTTCCTTCTGAAGTATTGCACATAAATAAGGCAGAAAAAAATATTCATATTATAATTCATGTTAGGAATCCATTCAAATATTTCTTCAATAAATCTAGATGGCAAGCAAAATCAAACTTTCTACATTTTGATTGCTAATCTCCCATTTATAAGATAATTTGGTGAAACTTCCACAGGAAAATAACACATTTCGGCAGGGAAAATAAATTCTAAAGTGATTTAAATATTTGTGGAATAAAACTCTCATTTACTTATGATTAGGGTAAAATTGTAATCTAAGTGATTTTAAAATTAATTTTTAATAAAAGAACAGATACTTAATACCCACATTTCAAAATAATTTCTCTTAAGCACAAATCCCATAAGTATAAAAGAAAAAAATTGTGTTTTGCCACGGAGGTATCTTTTTTTCCTGTAGAAAGTTTCAGAAGTAACAGCAACAATACAATGCCCCCATGTGGACATTTATGTTTCACTTAGATTTATCTTAAATGTATTTCTAATGAACAGATTCTGAATAAAAGGATGTGGGTATAGCTATATAT
Source organism: Cnemophilus loriae (assembly GCA_013397755.1). Classification (NCBI taxonomy): domain Eukaryota; kingdom Metazoa; phylum Chordata; class Aves; order Passeriformes; family Corvidae; genus Cnemophilus; species Cnemophilus loriae. The sequence goes on from VZTF01008130.1 coordinate 514,379, forward strand.
GCAACTGGTACAACTCCTTTCATATAAATTTGGACTATAAAATACAGATGAACATAATTCCAAACATATCTCAGGTTTTTTCGTTCAGACAAGTCCCAAAAGAAAAAGGCGCTGATATTGTGAATGTATATTTGTGAAGCCTGGAGGAACAGCAGAACCTGGCATACATGAACTGCATTTCAAGGCTTTTCTGTGTTCGATATTCATTCATAGTTCAAAGAGCCATTCATGTCTCCCTTTTTCTTGCTTCTCCTTTCTGGGCACATAACCCTAATCTGTGTGTGACTACCGTGAATATTCAGTATGAAGCATTTGCCTCAAAATGTTATACACAGCCCAATTTCATAAGGATTGACAGAAATAAAAAGATGATCTTTGCCTGCTTTCTTCAACAAAAGTCAGAAAGGTTATTCCATTCCTATTATCAAATTTGCTTTTTAGCTAAAATAAATGCTTTTTTTCTTATCCAAACAGCTATAGACACCCAGTGATCATCTCCTCTACTGAAGCTAAACTAATGCGTCTCCTCTTGCCTCCTCCTCCCTCTTTTTTTACCTGGTCATTCCACATGAAGTCGGGAGCGATGTTCAGCCGGACTCGGAGCACTGTGCGAGTGATTGGCTGGATTGTTGCTTCCATTACGATGGAGGGTATTTGATGGACACACTGTTTTACCTTCAACCCAATTTTCACATGATGCAGCATATGACCTGCCCAGAAAACATTAGATGTAATGAATTTGCATTTCCAGGAAAAAGAATACAACTCTGACTTTCAAATAGACTTTTAGAGAGAAGTATTATTGCTTGCTTGTTTTGCTCTTGGGTACGTAAATGTCTGACTCTCTTGACCTGGCATGTCTGAATATTTTGTAATACTTAACTTGAATTAGCAATTTAGAGCCTTGAAAAATCAGTATTAACCCTCCCGTTGGCTATAACTAAGGGGTTAAAATAACTATTAAGAATTCACACTGAAAACATTATGTCAAGCTAGTTCCCTCTCCTTCACTGACTTTTTGACCAGGCTCTCACCAAGCCATATAGTTCTTTTTCAGAGCACAAATACCAACTTTTTACTTGAACTTCTACAATTTCTGTGTAGTGATTTGAAGCAGACAGAATGCTTTTCATAAAACTGAACAAAGGTACTTAATAGGTTAAAAATGCACATAAATAAACATCTCACAGCAGCTCTGATCTTTCAGAATATACCAGCGTGTAACTGAGACAAAGGAAAAATTAAATGTTGCAATGTTTTTTATTTTCGATTGTAATCATGGTAGCTAAGGCAATGAAGTGATTATATTTATTTACAAAAATGTCCTACTTGTATTTTACAGCTCAAATCTCTCTTCCCTTGCTCTTAATTTTAAACGTAAAAAAAAAGTATGTAGCAGTGATTTCTTTTTTTCCTGAAATTATTCCACCTTCTAGCTTATTTAGGAAAAAATGGCTTACTTAATACATTTTCACTGAAATTGTTAATATAATTATGTGGACCATATTTTAGATTTTAATTGTGATGGTCATAAATATTCCCCGGTAAAATCTACCTTACCAATGGCTACTGATATTTTCTGATATTTTTATGTGGTTCTGTGCATGCTTACCTATTAAAAAAAAATTAAAAATTAAAAAAGGAGAAGTCCTATTATTTGCATTATGTGCAAAGTGAAAAGGTGATACAAACCTTTTCTTGCAATTACAAGACATTTAGGAGCATAGCATCGTGAAACTGCTATTTTTTTCCATTGATACTGACTTTCCCTTTTCAGTTTTTCTTACTTAACAAATTGGCAGAGAGATTTGTCTCACACAGGTGTTTATACTCTGCAGTAATGAATGGTCACCTTGCTTAAGAATCAAACCCCTAACCAAAAGTTTTAATACATATTTAATCAGTTTAATTTGCAGTTGGTAAAATAATTTCACCTCCAACAAGTGGGCTATTAAAACCAAACCCCTTATGCTGGTACACTTTGATGATACATGCAGCGTTATAGCATACTTGCACAGTGACTATCTTTTGCAATTAGAGGTAAAACTTCAGAAATCACGTTAAATAAAGGCAGATGACAAATATTCAAAGATATGACTCAATAAACTTGCGTAGGCAAATACACTTTTTCACGGCAAAAATCACTTTCTTTATCACAATGTGTGAGGTGAACTATGTTTGTATAGGACAGCAATAAGGTTTTTTTACAATTATGTGCTAGGGCAAAATAAGGCTCCTCTCCCAACTTCTACAAAATATTATAAAACTCTCTCCCCCAACTCTCCTCTTTTTTTTTTTAGTAGTCACATTATGAGAAACCACCAATGGCATTTAAGAAACATTAAAACCCTCTGAACAAAAGCTGACCGAGAAAATAGGCATGTCTAAAAAAAAAAAAATTTTTGCTTATTCTACAATGTTTGTCATCTGCATTCTGAAGAAAATGGGACTGTTTATCTCAGCTAACACAGTGATTTCCTGGCTTTCGGGAAACTCCATGGTTACATTGCAATAGCTCATAGATTGCTGTTGACCAATTCATGGTCCCCTGGAATCCAGGATCTGTGCACACAACGTGCTCTCCACTCACCGGGAGAGCTGGCACCTATCTCATGCTTTCGTCTCCCCCTAAGCCATGGGCTGAGCTAGCCAGCTAGCTCCTGTCTTTGTTACTCTATCTCCAAGGTCTCAGCAACATTTAAAAAGGAAGAAACACTAAGACTGAAACTAGCCCTGTGGAGTAAGAAAGCAAGGCAGTATCTAGAAGTTGTGCCTTTTCTCATTTCAACACGGCTTTGAATTAAAAATAAAAATAAGGTGCCTGCCAGGCAAGCACTTCCTTCACGTGCCTCAGAAAGAGTGGCCACACAGGAGGAAGTGTGCCAAGCAACTCCTTCACAGAGATACACAGATCAACTTTCTTTGATATTTATAAGGCTGAAGAACATGAAATATCATTATGTACGGTCAGCAGTGACCTATTCTCACGGTCAAATCCCGTACCTCATCTAATTTCAAACTAAGTTAATATAAACCCAAACTAGACAAACTGCAGGTATATATAGATACATTTCCATCTTGTCAATACTGCTTCCAATACACTGAAGGAAGTAAAACTGGTTTTGTATTTTTACACAAAATTTCCTGCTTCTCCAAGCGTGGGTATGGGGAGAAAAAACTATTAAAAGAAAGAACAAATCCAAACAAAAACAAAAACACAAACTAAAACCAGCTCCACAAAACCAAACCACAACAACAACAAAATAAAAAAACCCCTCCCTAATACAGTTAATGGAAAAGAATACTAAGCACCAAATGACATCACAAATACACAAAGAATTAACAGATGTGAATTAAAAAGTGCTGTAACACTTCTGAATAAAAAATTATAATGCTGGCACTTCAAATAAAATGCAATGTTTTTATACATTTAGTATTACTATATTAAAATGAAGTTAAAGTAACCTTCTAGAATTTTGTCTTAGTCTTTTTGGTTTAACTTATTAAATGAAAATATAGCCTCTAATTCTGCAAACTTTTACGTATTTATTTAACTTTCTCCAGCCTAGATTAGGCACATAACAAAATTTTCTAAGCTAGGAATGTAGTTCTCCTGCAAATGAAAGAAATATTAATTTAGATGTGACATCTTCTAAGCAGTGAGCATGAATGGTATTTTTGTTCTAAAATTAGATTTTTCAAAAAATGGCAGTTTGTTTATCAACAGGTTGGCAATAGCAGGTGCAAATGAAGTCCAAATAAAAAAATGATACACTAAGGAACAAGAAATGCATTACAAGTGAATTTTTTTTTCAACTTCAACCAGCTGGTGGGCAGTTTATGCACAACAGTTTATACAGACTTACTAGAAATTGTCATTATGTCTATCAGTAGGCTTGTGGATTTTCTCATTATCGGACCGTCAAATCCTTTAAAAAATTCCATTAAGGTTTTGCTGCAGTGACACCAGTGACAATGAATTCTCCATGTTCAATGAAAATTAATGCAGTCTTTCAGAAGAAGCCCATTTACTGATAGCATACCTGGATATAATAATCTGTTTTTATTCTTTTTCACGTTAATAGTGAAAAAAAAGGCCATATTGTGCCAACTGGCAAAAGTAAACAGATGCCTTTTATAGCAGTGTGTTATGTAATGTGGGCAGAAAAAGAAGCACACAGGTCAACATAAATATGCATATATATACATATATTCGTAAATACTTATCAACAGACAGCTCCTTTCCATCTGTGTTCTGTGACAGCAGGACATGGGCTGGCCTCATCCTCAGAGCTGTGCCATTTTACAAGCTGTGGAGACTGGACAAAACCTTCTTTATTGGACAGACTATATGAATGTGTGATATGTGGCTACATGGCTTCCAGACCAGAGTGGGAATACCAATGCCTGGCTCAGATTTAGTTCTTACTTGCCCATTGGTTTCTAACAGTTTAGGCAGATCAGCCTCGCTGGTTACTCACCTATTTCATCTTTTCTCATGTCCTTCATCTTGTCTATAGTGAGATTCTTCTCTTCCAGCTTGGAGAGGACGGACGGCGGTAAGACGGAGAACTGCCTCAGAGGGCTCACCCAGCCCCACAGCCGCTTGTCAATGACTTTGCTGAGGTTCAGTAGCCGGTATGTCATGGCAGGCCAGCGTTTCCTCAGGGCAATCTCAAAAAGAGCTCGAACAATACGAGCTGCATTCTGGAAAGTGAAAAGGGGAAAAAAAAAAAGCAAAACTGTTGTAATTCTCTAAATATTCTTTGTAAAATGAAAAGGATCCCATAGACTCATCTTCGACAAATCATAACAATAGATTTTTCTTTTCAAACTAATTTCAAACATTTCTGAAAACTACTTTTTCCATCACTGTCTAGTGGCAGAACTACCTCATGGCTGCATTCCGAAATTATGAAAAGAAACATGTGCAACCAATTAAAATTATAGTGTCAGGTCTGCCATAGAACTTTGATCACAGCTATGCTAACATCATGGAGTTCTAAATTTATTGTGTATCAATCACTTCTGAAGCAAATTCACTTAATGTACCCCCCCATATAATAGACACCTGCAAATTCACTTTATATGGAAATTCAAGTTTTGCTTTTTTCCAGTTTATGCTTCTATAATAGCATGCCATTTCACACTGAATTTCACAACATTTGCACAGAAGCTTAACAGTAGTAACTTCTTAAAAGCATTTTACTATGGTCTGAGAAGACTGTATAACCAAACTGTACAAATATGCTTTGGACTTGGAAAAATAATTATTAACATAAGTCTGAATGAGGTCAGTCTTATCCTGAAAACCTAAGTTATGATATTCCTTTCATAAACTTTTCAAGCTGTATTATGAAGCTATGCTTTTTTGTTTTTATCTTTTTCCCTCTACCAGTACTATGTCTGGATTAGGAATTATGTTCTCGATTCATTGAATAGAATATAATCATTCCCTACTGGCTCTGCTATGCCAACAGGAATAAAAAACAGAAAATTATTTGGTTGTGATAGGAAGCGTATGTTACTAAAGAAGCACATTCCTCTTACTTAGAAAGGATGAATAATTTTCTTAATAGTCACTATCCAAGTAAAAAAAAAGAAAAAAAAAAATCACACTTTGTAGCACTGGTTCCACAAGTACTGTTTATGAAGATCTGAGAAGAAGACCATGTTGCCTCACTACACATGCTATAAATGAGACAGACAAATAAAAGCAATTGCCTTGAAAGCAAAGATTAAAAGAATTGTACTGAAAATGACTTTGCTGTGCAAGTACCACAATTTTTATGATGTGCACAATCAATTCAGCATTTTCTCATTTATACCCACACGTGCTACAAAATACAAACATTTTTGAAGGTTATGCTACTATAAAAGTGTTGCTAAAGACTATGCATCATTTTGAATATTTAAATCTCATCTTTAACACCAACTAAATACAATTTTAAAATTAATTCTTTCCAAAGCAGTTTTGTAAGGATGAGACAAAACTAATTCCATGCAACATGTTTGCTGACTGTTAAAAAAACAAAAAAGGGTGAGAGAGAGACAGGCTAAAAAGAAAAACTTTTTTGGGGTCGCAGTTGTCTAAATAGATCTCTGTGTCACGTCCTTCTATGTAAATGCCCGTGTGGTAACTAAATGTGCTGTGTAACAATCAATCCTCCAGGTGTCAAATCAAGCCAACAAACAAATACATAGATTGATATGTAAATCTGCACATTTTTTGCTGGATTATATCCAGCAACAGAATTACAACAGCACTTTATCATGTAAACCAAGGTATGTGAATCAAACACAAATTATGTTTTGCAGAACGAAGCACAAAAACACACAAAGCATAAAAATAGATTACAACAGTTTTTCACATTTGGAAGAAAACCCTGAAATTTAAGAATATAATTTCCGTGCAATCACTGTTAGAGCTACAAAATATAATAAGACTACAGGGGTAACACAAACAAAAAAGGACATTAATAACTAACAAAAAATGCCATAGTCTCCCAAGGTAGCCTTTTGCACAACTTTTCTACTTAAGTGTTATAGCTCACAAGCAAGCACAAACACAAGGCTCTGATTTTCAAATAAACTTGCAAAAAAACTTACAAAAAAGATGCAGATCAGGGCTTACTTATATAATTGTAAATATCTGGGAGAATTAAAACAGCAGAAGACAGCAACAAATATGTAGAAAATACTATTTTTACCTGTGCAACATATGCAGAATCTGAAATAAGGGAGAAGCTGTCCATCTCCCCTCTGCTAATGTATGTTTGAAGGAGGATATTAATTTTTCCATAATTGTTTTCCACACCTCCTGGAGCAGGAAGTTCACAGAAATCATTTAGTAAGGTATCTAGCTCTTCTATTTCTTCTTCTCTTACCTAAAACACAATTATACATTATGAAGAGGCTGAAGCAATTTGATAAAAATTTTACACTGGAATCAAATTTTCCTTATAACATAGTTACATTATTTTTAAATGGAGTTTCTAGTTTTAAGGAGAAAAAAAAGAGGAAAAAAAGCAGTAAACCCATATCTTCCACAATGTAGCTAATAGACCATAATTGAAACTATCTTAATAGGGACACAATTACATTTTGTTATTCATCACCATCTATTAAGGTTGCCATTGACATACAAAAATTTGATATGCCACAAAAATTGAATCTTGTGACCTTACCATCCTTCATCTGATGAGATTTCATTTTTTATTTGACCAGAGTAAAACCTCTGTCCATCTGGATTAGGGCAATCTTGAATTAACATTAAATGTACTCATTATAGTTACACAGTTTGCATGCGGCATAATACATTTTTAAACTCAAAACCGTGAAGTACTATGATTCATCATATTAAAATTTTCACTGTTAATAAGATTAAGTCTTAATATGAGTAAAGAAATATTAATATCTATGGTTTGAATAATGCATAACATTTCATATTCTAACTGATGACCCTTACATGGCAAAACTAGCATAAATCTACATATTCTTTGACTTACTGATAGTCTGTTAGTGTAAAACTTATTTAAAGAGGGTAAATGTTTGGTCCCTGCAGGGAACCATCTGAAAGTAATTTTCATTTGGACCTGACTACCTGACATACAAAAGACCCTAAGACAACTGGGTTAAAATCCCCAACTTTCTAGTCACTAATCCCACAGGAAGAAAGACGTGAAGAACACAACAATCATAGATGACTCCACTTTCAGGGGAATACTATGCTCTGCTTACAACAGCATTTTTGATAACTCTTTTCTGCTCTTGCACAGCACAGTATAGGTCTAATCCAGATCTGTATTTCAGCTACTGGTGAGTTACATATCTCAAAGTGCATAATTTTTAAAGGCATTATGGAGACATGATTCATTTATCAAAAATCACAATTTCTATTACAGAGAGGGGAAAATCCTGAGTTATTCTTGTGAAAACCAGTTACTAATTTTAACATTCAGAGCTGCACAGCAAATGAATCACAAAAATCTGGAAATGATGGTGCACTGATACCATAACATAGAAATCTGAGAAAGTAAACTAGAAAAACTGTGCTTTAGTCAAGAAGCATCACTACTAACTTTATTACAAATATAGAAACGTATCACATCATATTTTCCATATGCTTTCCTTTTAAATATTAAATTACGCTAAATTTAGACCTAGTCAAGCAATATCACTATCATAAAAAAACCCTTCTAGCTTGGAAAACGTTTCATGTATGACTGTGAAACCTCACTGCTTATTATCTTCTATAATAGAAGAGATTACAGCAAAATAGAATTTCTCCATTAGATAAAGAGACGGTAATACCCAGACAATGTGTGCAAATATGTAAATATGTAGATGGTGAGGGATTCACACTGCCAGCTCGCAGAGCCAGGTGAATGAGAGCCAACTCTGATCTGCAAGTTGTATAATTGTGGTAAAATGGCAATGAGCCCAAGCTAATAAACCCCGTGGAGCCTGGCTCATACCTCTGTGAGATGGAAGCATGGGCAAACAAGCTCATGCCAGCTTGGAATGTACTGCCTTGTGTCCTACCCACACAGGAGGCAAAAAGGAAGGTTGGAATTGATCTGAGTACAATAGAAGTCATCTTCTAGCCCGCATAAAATCTGTTATGACAACTTTCTAGATTTCAGATTTGAATTTATGAGAATTTATCGTTCTGCGAATCTAATATTGTTCTCTGCAGGAAATATATCAGAGTTCACTTCAGTGAGTCCTGCCTCATTCCTGATAAAGCAAATGGTTCAGGGAGACATCCAATAATGCTTTAAACTTCAAACAGAAAAACTATCTCATCCCTAGCAGACTATTCAAATAGACACTTAGCTTCACCTGTTAATAACTGAAGAGCTGAAAAGTTCTTACAAGCATTTAAAAGAAATTCTCAGAGATCCATAGCTCGTTATTAAATGTGCACTGTAGTTCAACCTGAACTATGTATAAATTTGAGTGAGAGCATATTATTTAGAACTATTTACTTAGAAAACATTTTATAATGGTGCTTAACATTTAACAAAACTTGTGTCTGTAGACAATATTTATGGAGTAAGTACTACAGAAGTGTCTAGTTTCAAGACATTATTTAACTTTACCTTTATCTGTTCAAACTCTTCAGCTTTTGATACTATAGCAAGAATGTCGCCTTCAGTTTTATGAGCATCAAACAATTCATTGAAAGTCTATTAAAAATAAAAAGAATTGATTTGTCACTGAAAATAAAAATACACATATAGCAGGAAACAAAGAAACACTAGCCAAGATTTTAAAAGGCATATAAGGCTAAAATGCAAGTTATTGGAAGACCAGAGTGATGCAATTTAAACAGGAACAAATTCCATAATGACTTATCAGCAGTTTCAGAAAAACAGTCCCTCCCAAACCCTTGGCCACCCCAAAATCAAGAGACATGCAATGTGGCCATTAAAAAAAAAAGTCTAGGACATATCTGACTGAATAAATATGTGAGACTAATTATACACAGTGACAGTGAACAGTTAAAAATCATTAATGCTGTCTTCAGCTTTTATTCAAGAAAAGCACTTATTTGCTAAGAAAGAAAAGGTTTTAAGATGAATGTGTACATCGAAGCAAGTTTCCAATTCTACAAAATTTTGTACGTGCTTACAACACAATCTGATTACAGTGCCAAAAGTTGTTCAAGGCTGTCAACCTGATTGGATTTTCTCCCAGAGAGGGTCATCTGTTATCAGACACTACACTGCAATGTGCTATCTTGTACTAATGGTTGCACACACCATGGACATAAAAATGTTCCTTATAATTGTCCTAAAAGAAGTCAAAAAGACCATAGAGATTTCAAATCTCACTTCACACTGAGTCTAATTTTTCAGTATTGCTTGATATTTAGTTTCTTTCTTTTCCCTATTTCCTCTCTCCCCATTTTGGTAAATATGATTTGAAAATACAGCAAACAAATCAGCTACATACTCTGTAATATCTTACAACTATTTTAGGTATACGTTAAAAAAGAAGGAAAAAAACTTCCAGAAACAGGACATCATCTTTTACCTCTATAGTATTGTATTTAATATAGTAGTGGCTGGCAGTTCTGCCTAAATCTGTTGAAGAAAAAAAGCCAGTTCGTTCTTCAAAGCGAATCATGCGGGCTTTGTCCAGTTTTCTGCCAACTTCAATTACCAATTGTTCTCTGTGCTTTTCTAGACCTGGATCCATCTAGACATGAAACACACACATTTATTTGCATAAAAGAAGTGTTAAATAAATAATTTTCTTGAGATAACCCGGTCACACAAAGTCAAAAATCTGATACAAGGAAGGTACAGTTATTAAATCATGATTTTCTTGAGATTGCACTAATAACAGTTACATTGACATTATCGACCAAAACCTGTATGTACAGGACAAGATAATCAGAATAAAATTTCTTTTACAATGATTTGAGACTATCAGTACGATGGAGACCAATATTACTTATGAAACAGCACCACGATTATGAAATAAATTTACATTGAAATTTTTGAAAGATGTTCTAACAATAACATATTCCTCATTAAGTTATCATTACTGTATCACTTCAGAAAAACATGTCATTTTATGGCACCTTCTGTTTATGAAAAAGGCTGAAGATATACCTTCCTGCGTCGTTGACATGAGGATGGCATTAATTGCATCCATAATAGATTAAGCTTCAAATTGCATGGCTTAAATGTTTCCTAGCAAAAAAACTTTAACATCCCCAAAAGCCTTCGGTATGTTAATTGGGATATTCTAATTAGTGAGTTACAGATGTACAGTAACACTCACGTTAAAAGCACACCGAAGAGCTTCCTGCGCCCAACACCATTTCTATTCATATCAAAGTTCAGGAACTTGGACATTTTGTCCAACTAATAATGCACATTATCTCATTAGTACATAAAAAGCTGGGCAAAACTCCCATCTGAGTGGGACTGCTGTATAATTGTGTGTTTCCCCATCAGGCACCTGGGATACCCACACGGACAGGGATGGGTGAAAAGGGATTCATAGTTATGTTAACCCTCTGGTATATGTGCACCTGAGATACGGCTCCAATTAGACAAGCAATAATTAGTTGAAAACACTAAAACACTGTTCTAGTCAGCAGGCAGTATTCTTATTTCTTGTTCTTATTTTAGGGCTCGTGTATAGTTCAGATTTCTGACAGAATAAGTCATACCAGTCGTCTTGGTAAATCTGCAACAGAAATACATGATCAAGACAGCAAAAAGGAGAAGGCTTTAAGAACTGTTATGCTTTGGTTTGCTCTGGTTTTCCCTGGGCCAGGATTCAGTTTCACCTTTGGGCAGAAGTACATCATCTCACGGTTGGTGAAGCTGCAGACAAACATAGTCATCTCCACAAAGCAGCTGCAAGACTAGTTCCTAATATTCCGTTTTTGCCAGTTACCCTGAAGCTGTTTCTCCTTAGTTATGGCTTGCCTTAGTTTCAAGTCAAAAGCTAGGATGGCAAAGGTCTAGACTTCTTTTCTCAATAGTAAGTCATGCATTGAGGTCAGATTTCAGGGCAGAGTTGGTAAAAAAAAAGTGATCTAGATGCCAGATGTTCAACATTTCTTAAAACTATTGTGGGGGAAAAAATTAAAAAAAAAAATCAAAATGACTCCCTACTCCTTTGGCAGTCCAAAGTACCTGCCAATCTTTTGCCTTACATAAAAGTAAAGCTGCAACAGCAGACTAACATTTTTTAACAAAGTTTTAACTTTAAAGGAAAGGTCACCAACTTGAAAAAGCTGTGAAACAATATTTGAGTCTAGAGAACGAACGGTCAGCACCCTTCTTGTTGAACTTGCATAATTAGAAATCCCCAGAATAAAAGCTCCAGCCTAGAACAGCTTTGAGCTGTACTCTTTAAAATGAACCTTGGCATGTCCACAGTAAGAAACTGAGCAGGTCTGGAGTATGCATATAGAGATTTAAGAATGCATGATAAAGTCTATTACTATTCATGATAAAGTACATTATTATCTACACTGTTTTCTCTAATTTACTGAGAGAAATGTTGGGCACAAGCTCCTCTAATTTTTATATCTAAATGTAAGCTTTATGGTAATAAAAAGCTCTGCTTAACTGTGGGAACACCAAATAGTGTAACCACAAAGAGGAGAAAACAGACAAAGGAGTTTATTTAATACAGGCACCTTTTCAATGGAACCCCAGAAGTATGAGAAAATGCCTGTAATTCATAATACAGGCTTCACTAACACAACATTTGCATTTGCTCCACTTTTTCCTTCCACTCTTTGTTTCCTCTTGCTGCTCATCATTAATTTTGTCCATTTGCATGAATCAGTAAGAGGCATTACTGGCATTTCTGGCAGACAACTTAAAAAATCACAAATCAAAGCAGTGGACCTGTAGTAGCCTACTCCTGGGCATCACCCAGAAAGATCCTGGAGACAACATGTGAGGTACCAAAGATGTCCATCCTATTGTGTGGGTGCCTTAAGGAAATTACTGGATGTGGTGAGCACCAGTGGAAAGGGAATGGAGAATGAATTTGCATGTTCTCAGTCCCATCAAACGGCTAGGAAGTGTGATCCACAATGGATACAGGGATTCCAAATGGGTAACACTGATTGTCAGTAAAAACAGAGCTAGAAATTGGCACACTGCAACATTACTAAAATACACTAAGATACCAATCATGAAAATTGGATACCTATACCCAGAATAGTCTAATTGACCAAATCTTTGGTTATACCTGCGTCTGGCACTGTAGCATCCATATACTCTATATCACACATTAGCTTTGAAGTTTAAAACTGTTTTATCTAGAAAACACTCCTACATGAAGGGGTAACAGTTCACATTGATAAAATTTGTTACTGCTTTAACTCAAAAATATGAATGTCTAGTATTAGCACATCAAATAAAAAGGAGTAGAAAGAAGGTTAGTGGAAGAATATAACAAGTGCTGGCAATCCTCACTTTCTCAGCAGTTAAATAGAAACACTAGAGCAGTGGGAACGGCAGAAACGCATGTTCATTATTTTTAAAATTTATAAAAAATATTTCTGTTAGTGTTTTATTGCTTTTTTTACCACTTATTATCACCATGGTTACATTTCTTTTAATCTAGAACTTGATTGTAAAACAAAAAAGTAATTTATATTAATGGGACAACAACATTCTTCTCACTAGCAAGTCAATTTTTGCTTCTCATTTATCTATTACTTTCTGGTCTGTGTTATATACTGTTATATTAACATATGGTAACGTACTATATGGCTTTTTATAGAAAAGAAATTTGAGATGACCAGAGGTCTAAAGGTGTCTGCAGAAGCTTCCTTAAAAAATAGCACACCTATTTCCATTGCAGTTTCCACCATCAGAGAAAAAAAAAAAATCAAAAAACTGTATCCTGACATAAACCCCTACATGTCACCATGACCTAACAAACTGCTGCTCACAATGTCAAAATAAATTACGAAGTCACAAAACAGATTCTTGATGTGAAATCAACTGCAGTTACCATACAGTTGTGAGTTTGACCTGCATTAGGCTCAATTAACCGTGTCTAACTATGTTAACATTAAATGCTTATAAACAGCTGTACAAAGAAAAAGGTAATAATATTTAGATAATGTGTAAACTATTAATCTTCCTAAAAATTACAGATAATGGAAAAAACTTGGAAAAAACACCTTACGTGAATGTGCTCTGATTCATATCAGTGCATGGAACGCTTGTAAATAAACAAAAAAAATTCCAAATAAATTAATAAAAAAATCTTATCATTAATAAATCATATGAAAGAAAATATCACCCAATTAAAAATGCTATTTTATGGGTTATAAGATATTATGCCATAAAACATTTTAAAACAAAAGCTGACAGTGGTGAGGGGGAATCAAGCAACTCAAAAATGCTTTCTTTTATCATTTATATCTAGTCTACAAAACCGAACCACTGAAAACAGCCTAAGTTACAGTAACTGTGTGGTAAGGATGAATGGTGTCCTTTGGAGCATAACTTGACCAGTTAAAACGTATTTTTATGTGAACAGAAGGGGCCTCATAATTCAGTGTTAAAAACACTCTGCTACAGAAAATATCTTCCTTTTTCTAAGCACTTTAAAAGAATTGCTGATGTCAGGTTAAGTAGAAATAGCAAATATTTATCCTCACATCACGGAAGGATTAGAGACTCAGACCAGGTTACAGATTTTTTTAAAATGCATTTTATACCTGATAAGCTTTGTGACTGATGCCATATACTAATGGATTTGCTCTCATCCGTACATAAAGATAAGTGTAACTTATCCACTTTACTGCTTCTTCCACATTAGTTACCGTGCCAAGAGCAATCTGGAAATAGGAGAAGAGACAAAATTAAGTATATATGTTACAGCTGCACATAAGTATTTGGCTGAAAACATGGAATTCAGAGTTTTATCACGAGATTAAAGAAAGTGTCAGGATATTTCCAATTTAAATAAATTTGAAATAATCCTAAAACAACAACTTGACCAATTTGCGCGTCTTTATCTTGTAAACATGTAATAGCATGGGTTTCTTCAACACAATACTATAGATACAGTGACCATAAACGATCTTCCTTACACCATTTATGATTTTTACAATTAAAAGATGTTATTGAGCAAGCTTGTTATAAAATAAAAAGACAAAACAAAATAATTCTGTAGTGGATATGGCCAAGGTAATTTAAAGAAGAGTACTTGAAAAGAAAATAATCTACATTTAAAAGATTAATTTCATCATGCCAATGTGAAAGCATGGTCCTAAACAAAATGATACCAAGATCTTAAACAAAATGATACCAAGAATCTTTAGGTTTTTGATTCCTCATACTTGGCAAACTCTTTATACCCAGTCTTTATAAGTAGCTTTCTCCTTTTTTAGCTGCAAGTCAAACATACAGGTACCTGCTATGTTTTTGTTATATCAAAATATAACAAAATTGAACAGGTAATATTCACATACATATATGGTAACATGTTTATTTATATTTCAAGGCTAAATCAGGTACAACAAACCATTTATTTTACTAAGTGACTTTTTTTTTTGAAAATTCAATACTTTTTTCACCAAACCGTTGACCACATACACGTTTTTACTTGATAACTTCAGCTCTATTTTGTATTGGTTACATTCCTGAGAAGCATTTTACCGCTTAATTCCAGTTAACCTGATTTTACCAGAAGAATTTAATATTTCCTGCATGTCCCATGAACAAACCTTTCTGGTTGTTAAAACAAGCAAAAAGTCCCTCTTACCAAAGCTGTGTGATCCATTATCGCATTTTTAAAGCTATTTTTGCTTTATTGGTGTTTGGATTTCATATAAATGTTCCACGTGACTTGGCAGAAATAATAAAAAAAATAAAGGCAATAGAACTGAGTACATATGCATGTTCAGACTGAAGTATCTAGACCTTAATAACAATATTGACATTATTTTTCAAATATATAAATATCTGCTAAAAAATAACAATGAAAGCCAAATCTGCCTTAAGTTAACTTAAATCCAGTAAAACCTTCTTAGTATCAATATCTAATTGAATGTCTAACTCTAGCATGGAGTAACCCCAGGCTTTGTTTTACACATTTTTCAAGTGATATTTTGTTCTTCAAAAGCGTAAGGAGGTTGGGGGAAGTCCCACTGTGTTGTTTTTCGAAGTATATAGCTACATAATGCACTGAAGTAGCTACAAAAGCACTCAGTTCTTCACAGACTACTACAGGGAAAACATGGAATAGAGCCCACAAGTTACTATTACTTGATTTATACACAGGTTATTTTGAGCATTTGGTTTCTTTGCATGACTCAAATGTCTTTCAGTGCACAACTTGAAACAGCTCAACAACATAGTCCAATAGTAGCATTTTCAACAACCACTTTCACAACCATGGAAACATAATATTCTCATTATGGAGGACCATGAAGTCTGACAAAAAACAAAACAGAACACCCCTCACTTTTTCTTTGCCTCATTTGTTCAAATATCTGATTCTACTGCTATTCTATTCTAATTAATTATTTTAATCAGTTAAAAGCAAAACCGAAGGAAAAAAAACAATTGTGAAATACAGTTGGGTTTCAGATACGGTACTGAAATCTAATACTGCACTTTCTTCTTTCCTCAACTTTAATAATATTATGCAGTCAAAAAAACCTGAGTAAATTTTAAATATTTGCTGCCATCTAGTGTTCAAGTAAAGTTCTTATGGACTTAAAATTTACCCTTCATGAAACAGTATGAATGATCCAAGTTTCCAGCATTTCCTCAACCATGTATTAGGCATTTAGTTACAGATGGAATAATCGATGAGTAGAAATATTTACTATGTTGACACTGTATTGTCCAATTGCACCAGTCGCCATAAAACATTTCTGATTTTTCACAGTTCAAATGGAAGCAACGGTGTTTCATCACTCATAGAACACAATTTTGAGTACTATATTTATCCAACTCACTTTGTAATTTTAAATTACAGCAATAATCAGCATCACACAATTTTAACTAATTTTGCACTGACTGACGTTGCCATCATTAAACAACATGCTCAGAAGCTTTTATTGTTATTTATTTTCTTTTTGCCTTTTTTTTT
>VZTF01008130.1:531011-843109 GCA_013397755.1 Cnemophilus loriae
TTTTTAAACAAATGCTATAACACAAGCTCCATCAAGTTGAATGATATTTCAGATGAGGTGGTTTTGACTTTCAAAATCGTGTAAACAGATATAAGTAGCATGGCTTTTGGGAGGCAGTTTTTGAAAAATGAGTTTTTTCTCTCTGATATTTCTATACTGATTAGAAAACAGCATAAAAATATTACCGATAATATGTAATGAACTTATTATATAGCATAATACATTCTTTTTTACATATATGTGCCTTTTTTACAAATATAATATCTGTTATTGTTGTATAATTGAGTCAAATTAAAAAAAGAAAAATTTCTATATATTAATCAAGTATTTGTTATTAAGGTAAGAGAGCAAGGAACCTTTCTTACAACCTAATAAGCAATTTTCTGTTTCATTTGGAAAGCAGTGGATTTTAAATTACTATTTCAATATCACAAGACTATGGTCTTATTCCTGTAAAGCTTTTGAAATAATTTCTTAATGCTACTAGAATTGTCCCAAGTCAGACAGAGTCTCCTGTGCTTTGCCCCATAACCAGATCATCCATTCAGTCACCCAGCTCCCGAGTGTTTTTATTTTAAGGAAGGGCTCTGAAGGAATTTTTCATCTCTTCTGAGAACCCTTTCTTTCAAGGCAAAAGATTAAGAGGTTTGTCCAGACTAAAAAAGTCACCACGTTCTACATTCCTCTCTTCAGAGGAAAATCGTAAGCACATGCAAGTAAAGGCACACATCCTGGGGAAGGTATACCTACTGTCCAGCACTGCAAATCATTTCCTAGGCTCTCTGGGGAAAGGAGTTGTCCCAGCAACAAGCTGGAGTCCAGCTGTGGTTGTCAGGGACGGCTCCATCAGGTGGAAACCATTAGGGAAGGAATGGTGACCTGCATTGTATGAGCTATTGATGATAGTTCCCAGATAAGTTAAAGTTTATGGTCTAATTAAACCACATTCCCTGCATCTTATCTTTCTTCCTGCATTTCCAGAAAATACAGCTGTAGGTATTTTCTGTTTGCCAGCTGGTCAACTGCCCCAGAACTTGCTCCTCTCAACTAAGTACCCTAACCAGCTATTTATTTTATTCCTTTTTACTTTCTATTATGCCCACTGGCAGAATTTCAGCAAAAAAAGGAAAATGGCATCTCCATGCCTACGTTGATCATCATTGATAATTTACTATTCTGCTAATTTTTAGGAGAAAAAAACCCACAAAACCAAACCAAAACTCAGATCTGCAGGAGAGAATTCACGGTGGACATTCAGTCTTAATTTTGGTGTCAACTCAATGAATTTGGATGTATTTTAGGTTTTCCCACTCCGTAGTTCTCCTAAGAAATAAAGCACTGAAGCATCAAGATCAGCTGTCTCTGAGGTTAGGTAACAGCAAGTGCTGAATGGCAAAACGCAGCATTGAGGAACAAGCATCATATAAATTTCTCCCAAATTCTTAAACTATTGCATCTCAAGGGCTTCAGTTAAAGGTACTGGCTTTGCACTTGGTATCTTTAAACGGATTTTTTATTTCATTTTAGGACAGTTTTTAAAGTATTTCTCTGTTTAGAAACAGCTCTCTGCAGGGACTTCCACAGTTGAACCACCGATCTGACACCTTTTTGTTTTCTAAACCTGCCACTGGCTCATCGCAGCCAAAACATCCTGGTTCTTGTCCCAGGAGAGATGCAATCTTTTGCCATATTACTTCATTTATTACTTCACAAAACTCTGTCATATAATCTTGATTTGCCTTTGTTCTCTCCTGAAGCATACAGAAAAACTGGTGTGTTCCTTTCACAGAAGCTGATTTATTCCTTTGCCCACCCTCTCTGAAAATTTTCTGCTTCTAGAAAATTAATTTTTATATAGGGATTAGAAATACTGCAATTTTTTTAGCATTATTCCCGAAATTTTCTCTCCTGCGCCCTGTAAGTCTAGGTACAAAATTCAAGGCTCTGGATTCCACTTAGCAATTGTGTGGCTAGGATTATATATTGTATTACCCCAAATATCCGAATCATTCTTACCATCTACCTATTTCTGCCAAGAGACCTGGTCTAGATAAAAGCAATTTCATATTCTTATGGAAACATGAAGTCTTCCCATACTTCCAAGTACTGCCTTCATTTTATTAGCCCTTCTTTCAGCTACTGGTGTGTCTATAATAAATTAAGAATTTAAACAATTCAGCAGTGCTCCTGCCCTTTCATTTGTTTCTCTTTACAACTAGAGAATTAGCATTTGGATTTCCTGAATGACTTGTAATAAAGGCAGATTCTGCTCCTACAATATGTTGTTTTATTATATACATCAGTGCAGATTTCCTGGTGCTAACAACAGGCTCTGTTATGGAGAAGATGACAGTGGTCATCAACATACTGTCTTGATTTCTGTAACAAGTCAGTCAAAACCCATTTATTTTGTATCCATACAGTGCTTTGTTAGTACCAAAGGGCAGAAAATGACTAAAATTGAACGTGCTTCCTAAGATTATCTACTGATTCACACGATGGCATATTTCTTAAAACGCATTTTTTTTCTAGAATGCTGCAGCCTATTGGAATAGTCATCCCCAGATAAATGTAACAATTTCTAAACCACCTGTATCCTTCTCAGAGGATTCCCCTAACTTATATCAAATCAGCATACACAGACTGACTCAAATTATAAGGAAATGATAACGTTACTTTTCCAAAAAATGCTAACACAAAAGCTCCTTGTCAGAGCTCATAGTATTGGTTACCTTTAATCTGGCAGGTACTAATTTTTCCTGCATGTTATGACAGAAGAATAAGTAATATCACACACGTTGCTTTCATGCCCTTGCTACACTATTGTACTCCACTGCTATTTCTACTAAAAATCATTTATCACCGTGATTAACAACATTCTGACTGCATCTTCAGCTTCTGTAACTGTATTGCGGATACGGAATCTGCCAAAAGTACACAGTTCTTTTCAGATAACTACCTTTACACAATATCAGAAAAAAGGGCTAAATTTCTAATATTTAAAAAAAAGTAGAAAAATACTCTGCTGTGAAGGAAAGCCTACCCAACCCTTGTTTCACTGTCTACTTCATGTGTCTCAAAAAAAAAGAACAAAGCTCTTCTATGAAATCTGGCTGGATTCTTTGCTAGTGAAAAGGCACACGGTATCCCAAGACCAGATCACTCTTTCCTGACTTATTGGGGTGCTGAACAATAACCACAGATAATCCTGGCCTACACAACCAACTATAGCATGTAAATTTCTACTGCTAATGTGTAAGTTGCTACTATGCAATTTTAAATAACTGAATATCCATCCAGTTCCACTTAGAGAATATTCAGAAGTGTCTATCTCCAGGATTGTCAAGTGTTGTCAAAAGGAAATGGTTGAGAGCAATATATCTGCCCACTGCAAGTATGCCTTCCATTTATTTTTCCTCTTCTTTTTTTGTGATAGAAAGAGAGACGAGAAAATCGCAAAAGTGATGAAAAGCTAAAATAAACAAATATGCAATAATTTTGTAGATAAAATAACAAGCATCTTTAAAAGACTATTCTTAATAGATCAAATAAACTTCACATCTTTCAAAGTGATAAGCAGTTTTATGTCACTGGACATTTCAGTTTAGCTAAACTGCTTGACTTCAACTGAAAAAATGTCCAGTGCCTTCAAAAAAAAAGTTAAAGCCAAGTCCATTATTCTTCCTACACTGCAGTCAAATATGTGAATTTGTTTATATACAGAAAGACAGGCATTAATTTTTTGGTGGATTTTAGTTTTCAGTTATGCAGAACACTTACCAAATTCTAAAAAAATGTTTCTGATTAAGAGGTAAATGCTGCATTGCTACAGTTTTATCTTAATGGTATTTTGACCCTCCATCCTACTTTGAATATCTACTACCTTTTGTAAGACTCCCCATTTCCACATAAGTAGCAGTACACTTAAACATACACACCTACACACTAACAGTAATAAAACATGTACAATGAAAACTTCACTAAGTGTGACAATATTGCATTTTTGTTTCAAATAATGTCAATCCTTTAAAGTTTGCAAGTTTCTCTAAAAGAATCAAAGGTTACCTCTGCATTTAAGTTGTCTGCAAGGCTTTCAAGAAACTGGCTTTCAATTGGGTTCTGTTGTGTAAGAAGAGTCAGGTAATGACTGAGTTTATCATGAGTTGTAATAATGATGCCTTCTCCGAATTTGTCAAACTGAGGCCGTCCAGCTCGACCAAATATCTGCATGACATCTAAAATTCCAAGGTCAACAAAGGAGCCTCTTTTTGCAGCATATATTTGTGTTCCCTGGTTGAGGAAAAGTTAATAAAAATTAACATAAATACACATGAATATAATCCTGATGAGCTGAATACTGAAATTAGGCAAATATAGCATGATTTCAGAAGTGTACTTTAACTAATCCTTTCATAATCTTTGATATATTTAAATCTTTACTATACAAACTAGACTCCCACTGGAGAGAATCAGTTTAATGAGATATAAATAACATTTCAAGTCAATCAGATATTTCCCCTCCAGGCCCAGAACTCACAGGAGATCTTGCTATCTATACTTCTGTACAGGTTTCTTTTAAGACAGATAACCCCTTGCAGAGCAGGGAAGCTCTTACCTTAATAACAACAGCATGAGCAGGCAGATTGACACCCCAAGCGAGTGTAGCTGTACAAACCAAGACTTTGATATGTCCATTAGAAAACAAGCTCTCAACCAAACTTCTGTCTTGCCGCAGCATTCCTGCATGATGAATACTAAATCCATCTGGAAACAGCTCACGCAACTGCTTATTTCTGGATCTCTGTACCTAGAATGGACAAGAATAATAATTAAATGCTCTTCTAATTACAGCACAAGAAGTATTGTATTAAAAATACAGGAAAAATATGAATATTATTATGAGTAATATGAAAGAAACTGTTCTATTAATGTTGTACTTTACATCAATTTTGTGACAGTTTTCTATAAATTAATTTTTCTATACTTATTTTCCAAAGAATACACTTAATTGTTTATAAGATTGTAAGAAGTTTAACCTTCGTACAAAAGTATAGTTTCACTTAACTGGAGATTCAAGTTAACCAAACTGAGAAACTGAGAACTCACTTATCACTTTTCCTTAAAAGCAACTCTTTCAGACTGTGCAGGCAGCTTGGATAGGCTTAAGGCTTGAGGCCACACACTATACTTAACACTAAGGAGAGGATACCCTTCCCTACCACCAGCCATTGTATTGGTGCAGCACAGCCTGAATCAATTAATTCATAGTATGGAATCAAACTGTTCATCTACCCCTCATTTTTCCTTTCCCATACGCAGGAGGCTGGGATCTCAGCCTGCAAAACCTCCAGCCTCCTGAAGGGTGTGAGGTCTGCGGGCATTATTTCTGGGTTATTTCTTTATCATGCTTCATCTAGACTGAGGACTGACTCTAAGTTATGAAAAACTAATACACTTTCCTAATTTGCCACAAACACTTCTGATTTTCTGCCTGTCTCTTCCACACTCCTACCTACTGCACTAACTGCCTTCCAAAATCAATTGCTGCTAAATATGACACCAAAAAGGTTGCAGCAATGATGACTCTAATCTTTCTCTAAACCAGATTTCTTTATCTTTGTCCATGGAGAATCTCTGCTTTTCCATAAACCACACAAAGGTTAAGTAGTATTTGACTCTCACTGTATTTTCAGCCTTTCATATTATAGTGGATTAATTCTAGATAAAATTAGATTATTATTGTTATTTTTGATGTTGTTATATCTTCACATTTACCATTTCCTGACACACAGCCACCGAAAAGTTGATTTATGGGATACAGAGCGGGTAAAGCAAAGCAAAACATGGCTCATAGTACTGGCAAACTGCCAAACATGAACAATAAATCTCTGCAAACACAGAAATAAATAGGGAGATGGGAATGCAATTATAAAAGGAGGACATGAAAAGAAAAATATTGCAGGAGAAACACATTTCTCAGTTTCTCAATTATCCAGCTTCTCAATATCTGATCTTTCCTGCTTTAGCAGTAATTATTTACTATTCGTTTAAAGGAAATCAAACTCAGCTTTTAAACTACACATGACTTTTTGGCAAATTTAATTAACTGCTGTAGTGCTTAAAAATGAATAAATAATAAATTGATAAAGTGGCCCTGTAGTTCATGAAGCTTATTCTTCATGAGCTAACAAATGGAAACAAATATTTCATAAAGAGCACAGAAGCACCAAGGTTTGCATTTATTGATTATCAACAAAACTCACAGAAGATAGTGGAAAATTTACTTCAGCTGCAAACCTGAGAATAACTATGACACAGAAATCTGAATTGATCTTGATTATATTTGGAACTTGGTCCAAGCATTTAATGATGAATTAGCTTTTTTCTTAAATAAGTGATTAAACAACCATTAAAAAATTCGCCTTTTTAGGAGAACTTTTCGTATTGGTGTCACATATCTATTTTATATGTATTAAAGAATCTATTTTTCAAAAAGCACAATTATTCAATATAAAAAACATTACACTTTAAATATTATAATCTTAGCTAAAAAAGCAGAATCTTGCTCTCAAAGCCTCGCAATTTAAAAATTGCATACCTTTGTTTGTAACTTGACTGCTTATGTTTAATGTATTGAAAGACAGGGCGATATACAAATGGAAAACTAAGAACAGGAGAATTGTGTACTATATATAGAAGAAAACTATTTGCTTATGGTTTTAGGAAGTACATTTTCAGCAATTTAAGAGAAAGGAACTTGTGAATATAGTAAAAAGAAAGAGGAAGGAGAAAGGTTTGTGACAGAAAATGTATTAAGATATGGCAATACTAGTCTGACTATAAATCAAGTATTTACAAGCTTAAGCTTAATCAACTGTTTAAAAACACATAGGTATACCTACTTGTATACAACTTGTTGTACTCAGAAAGAATAAAAACATAGTTCTAAAATCTACCACACATTCTAAAACAACATCTTTGAAATATTTACTATATACAGGTTCATTTATCGAATCTGTTCATTTATTAAATCTATGAAGTGCTAGGCTTCCAGGTTACACAGATAACAGGTTAGAAATATAGGAAATAATTTTTTTTACAAGACAGATGATGATGAACTTTTTTAAATTAAAAAAATCACAGCTCACTTTTGACATAGGAAAAAAACCAAACACTGAGTAAATAAAATTGCTAGTTATTCTGGATGATTCTATTAACTGCACAGAAACGGAGTTACTTTTCTTCTCCTAAATTTGTGTTCACTTTAGATTACAAAGATACAAGGCAAGTTAGTTCAAGAACAATTATATAATCCAATTTTATAAAGTTCACCTGAGAAAATAAAATAAAAAACCAATTACCATATCTCAATGATGCCTTGAAAGATTGCTCACACAGTGTATCATTTAATGGCAGCATATCTGCTTTTAAACAAACCTTTTAAACTCTTGTGACAACGAAGTGCATGGCTATTGTATTTAATATGGATTTAATGGCTGCAGAGACAACAACCTAAACTAAAATTAAGTAGTTTTTAAGAACTACTTAATAAAGGAAGTGAAACTATAAAAAGTTATATTGCTTCCACCTTGTTCTATTGCAGAATAAAACTAAAAGGTTTTGCTTGAAATTTATACAAAATGTTACTAAGTGCCTCAGGTGTATGGAGAAGTTGTTATTATGAGGTATAGCACTGGTCTCCTGATTAGAATTGATTTTCTTTCCCCTCCCTTATTGTTCAAGAGGGCTCTAGATTTATGACCTTTGCTTACATGTGTGTGTGCATCTAAAGCAGTATGTGCTAAATAAATCCCCGGTTTCGCTTGCTGCCACCTATATTTCTCCTTTAATTGTCTTGAATTTCATGCAATTCTTGATTAAGACAGATTAAAATTGTCACAATTAGACATAGAAAAACACTTATTAATTTTAATGAGAAATGATGCATACATAGCAGGAAAAAGAAAAATCCAACTTTTCTACTAAAGACTTATATAAGAAAACACCCTTCCTTACCCTTTTCATGCATCTGGTATCACAAAGGTATCATCATTCATAAGAACTATACGATGCACGCTCTTTGAAATACTCATATAGTGAACTAAAGAACGAAATTTTTAATAGGCCTATAGATACCTTTTTTCTTATTTTATGTAAAAAGCAAGTTAAAAAGAGCAATAAAGCTTGATTATGAGAAGCAGCTGCCAATAAATGGCTTATTGATAAGTCAAACATGAATTTATGGTTTGGGGTTTTTTTTAAATCTCCAATTGCTACCCTCATCTAGGACAAACAGTAGATCATCACTACTTGCTATGATAATTTTTTTTCTTTCTGTTGATTACTCATTTTCTTTTATGTTTCCTCATTTTAAGATACTGCTTGAAATTCTGAATTTGGGTGTTTTTTCCTACTAATAACGCAGTTTTTGACCCGTGTATTTTCTTTCAATAACAGAAATGGCACAGCCTATTCTAGCATTTTTCTCACGATCTCCTTACTATAGCAAACTTCATGCTCGTGACCATACGACTCAATCATTGTAATTTCCTTTCTGTGGAGTTCACAATAGGGCAGCACTTGCAGTTTGTTCAGAATGCACCATTATATTTGTTCACTGGTTTGAGCAATTCTGAGCAATTTATTCCCATCCTCCATTCTCTGCACTGTCCTGACACCCTGCAAAGTAGCAGCTCTTAATTTTGAGGCCTCATTAGCCTCACTTGATGAGTGTCGAAGCTCAGCTAGCATAGACATCACAGACACCTACACCAAATGAAGTAAGGGATCTTTTGCAGCAGCCTTCAATGAACAGCAGTTATAATTAGTATTACTACTGTGTGATGAATACAATTCAAGTATATCCAAAGTAGCTATTTTGTAACTTTGCTCAAGACATCTGAAAATGTAATTTGTAGGTTGACCTAAATTGTTTTAAGTCCCAACAAGACAAAAGCCTCCTCTGCCTCATTCATATTACCAATACTGCTGAATTTGCTCTGCTGGTTCATTTAATGAATACTGTCTTTCAAAATTTATGAGATCAGGGTAGGATGGAAAACGTGTTCGTCTACTCCAGAAGTAAAGGTGAGCTGACAGAAGCAGAACGAAAAAAGGGAAGTTGAAGAGTCCATCCATGGGCTTATCCCTGTTCTGTTAATATAAAAAAACTAGGTATGAGAGAAACAGAAAGAAAGGATCAAAAGATTGCATGATCATTCACCATTTTCGCTCTTCAGAATTTACTACATTCATATTGCATATTAATTTACCTATACATGTAAAAGTTTTATTCTTTTATTTTCGACTTCTGTTTCAAAGGGGAGAGATCAAAACTTGGATGGTGTAAATAAAACCATAAGAGGTTTTTTTTAAAATATGAATTCAAAATATAGTATTTTTTTTGTTACAGGGAAAAATCATGAGACTCCTTAACATGCAGTTAGAGAAGTAAATGAAACCTAGAGAAAATACTAACCTATGAAAGATAAGCAGTAACATTATCTGACAGTTTATGACAACAACTGTATGGACAAATACAGATTTGAGCCTAAAGGGAGAAAAAAAGTATGCCTTTGAGGTACAATTATTCTACTTGAGGACTGTCCTTTTATGAATGAGAACTGTTATTCATATTATTCCACTTGCACTGTCTGCAAAATAATTAAGCTATCAGCAGCTGTTCCTAGGACAAGGATGAAGCAGCATTTTATGGGGTAGCAGTAAGATTACTTTCCTTGCTCTTTCCTGGGAACAGCAGCATTAGCTTCACTGACTGCTCACCCTGCAACTGGGCCCTGTGAGGAACCCAAAAACTACTGAGAGCTCTCGTCACCAAGATGACACACACGACCTAGCAGATCATGTCTGGAGGGATGCCAGCTGCCCAATATGCTATTCTACTTAATGAGTATGCATGCTCTTTCTCTACATCTTCACTTTTTTAATGTATCTAACTATTCACTTTGTACAGTTATCCTGAAGCAGTATCTCTGTTCAACACTTACTCTTTTACTGGGATATAATTAGTTGGTACCTGGCAAGACATTATTTGAAGATGGTAATTCTAGCAAACAAATGTGAATCAGTTTGAATTTCTCCTGGAAGAGTCAATAATCTAATTGTCTCCCTGTGGCGATTTAAGTTCACTGTATTAAAGTTAGAATTTTTTAAACCTATGAGTTACTATCTGATCAATTTACTGATATCACCTCAGTAAGTTCTGCAAAGTGCTCTAAAAACACCTCTGAAGGAGAAAGAAAGCAGAGCAGTGGGACTGCTCCAATCAGAACCGTTTAAAAAGAATTCCCATAAATTATACTTTGATTCTCTTTTTGATTCACAAAGGAAGGAGGTGTAAGGCAGAATTTCTGGCCCATTTTTTCTATTGCCCTGGCCTTCCCACTGATCCTAACCTATTTATTGTACAAGGTTGTGTTTCATCCAGTTGGTACATTAGGGAGTAATGACTAACAGTTAAAGAAGGGATTGGTACGGTGTCCAGAAATGTCTTGCTTTTTTCAGTGTGTTCTTTTTACAGTTACATCATAGCAGCCCCATCTATTTTTCATTGGAAAAGTTACGTGGTGCATAGAGAATGAATTATTCTATGGGAAAAGGAGGAACAGCCTTCAGATTTAAAAACTTGAGCAAGAGGTAAACATTTAATGCAATCTTTGATTCCTCAGGTCTGTAATCTATAATGCATTAGACAGAAGTGTTTACAGACCTCACTGATCAGAGAAGCTAAGGAAATGTAGTATAATGTTTAAATGTTGCATTTTTGAGAGCCAGACAAGCCAAGAATGAAAGAAACATGAATGCAACTCTGACCATGCACAAATGATGGGTTTGCAACAAGTCACCGAAGATGTAGGCATAGTTTCAAATTACCTCAATGCCTAGCAAAAAAATGCCCATAAAGCAAAAAAAGGAACTATTTGTATAGACAATACACTACCTCAACTTGAGCCAGAATTTTATAATGTGGACCAAAGTAACCTAACATTTTACTTCAAGTCAGACTGCAGTGCCTGTCTTAAAACTGAATAAATTACTGATTCTCAGATAAAACTGTTTAAGAACTTAGAAAAATAATTCCAGCAGTAGACAGAAAGGAAATGTTCATTATGATCACTCAGTTTAAGCGCCACCTTCTCAGTGAAAAAAACAATATTTTTCATGTATTGTACAATGATAAGCATATTTCTCGTTTATAGCAAGTGAAATAAAAATTATATAGAGACACTTTTGTACTGCTTCAGTATGATGAAAATCTGGACTTCACCAGATCTGTGACACCAATCTGTGACTAAATAATCTCAAATCTTATTAAGACAAGTGTCAAAACATTTCAGTTTAACAACAACATGAAAATGAACATCAATTAAGATTGAATTAACTGTAAAACATCACAATTTTAGATTGCATGCAAAATCAGTCAAAATCTTACTTTCTTTCTCATCAATTTAGAATTCAACCACTCTTTTTCTGGGAACAGATGTATGAAACATGTAAAATACAGCAAGGTATCTATTTGTCTCCAGCTTTTGAGACAGTAAGTCCTGTTGTCATATTTGTTAACCACTTGGAGTACACAGATGAAAAAACCATCAATCTTGGTCTGTTTTGCTGACAGCAGAAGTTTTCAGTATGGTGTTATAAAACTACCCAGTAGGGAAGATATACAACATGGAAAGAAATTGATAGAGAGAGAGTTTGATGACATGCAAGGATGAATTTTTACTAGTTTCAGTTTGAATACTGACAACCTCTGGAGACCTAGTTAAACCTTTTGTTGCTGTGCTTAACTGTGCAAAGATTTCAATATTTCTGCTTCAACAGGAAACTGATACTGCATGGTCTATAAAAATATTTGTTATATTTGAGAACACCTCCTTTGCTTTGTAATACTTAAAAGTGCTACTCTGCTGAGCTATGACAAAATTGAATGTATTTTTAGCCAGAAACAATGAAAGCAGAAAGTCTTTTAAAGTTCTTTCCAGTACTGCTGCAGCTCACTTAATATGTATCATAACGATTTTTAGTGCAACTGCTCCTCAAAGGCTATACTGACTGAGACATTATTAAACCTGCAAGAAAAATATTTCGTGAACATTAAGTGTATTTCTCATTTCACAATTAAATCACAAATGTTCACTAAACTTCACAGCTACGCAAAGTGACAGACCGAGGATTCTCCAGAAGAATGGAATTTTTCTCACAGTTATTATAGGTAATGGGAAATGTGTAGTATGAATTAATAGTTTACATGGTTTTCAAGTAGTTGTAGACTGGCATCATTATGTATGACCATGAAAACCTGAAGCTTATCTTAAACCAGGAAAGTAATTTTTGGAGAGATGAACACTAAGTATTAAATGTCTTTTGATTAGGTATTGTGGCTTGGTTTCTTCACTCTTCTAACTTCTGTCCTACACAGTATGGAAGATAAGCATAACAACACTATGAAGACATGATAAAAAAACCCAGCAGTCAGTAAAAGTGACAGAAATTCCTAAACTGAAAAATGTCACAATTCGCCACTTATTATGTAACTTGAACTATGTAACTTTCACTTTAACAAGAAAAAAACATAAACAAGAAAAAAACACAAACTGGAACATCAGACCATCTGTAGCACTGTAAACCCAAGCTTTTTTCACTGATACCAGCGTAATATGAAGACACATAAGAAAATTCATGATGTAACTGGCATTACTTAAAGGTTTTGGTTTTTTTTATTGGTATGCTAATATTAAACAAGTCTCAGAACTAAAGACAGTTTATTCGTCCTGTGCCTTTGGTATTACAGAAGAATTTCAGGGATTCCTTAGTAATCTTTGTAGTTCAGGGTTGCCAAATGTTAAATCTCACAAGACAAGAACTTTTCATAACTCTCTAAAAGATATGAAGGACCATACATGTTTATGTATTTTCATATTGCAATGTTTATAGAGTAACATCTGATCAATTACATTAAGTGGTAATTACTTACTTTAGTTGGTAGAGAACTAACAAACGAAAAAATCTATTAAGAAACTAATAGACCTTTAAGGGGCAAAACCAGTAAAACCTGTGATTTCCTACAAATTTTACAGTCCTTGTGCCTCTGTCTCAATCCAAATGCTTTCTCCATCAGATTTCCCTAACCTCATCTCTCCCAGAATTATTTCACTGCATTACTGTTTCATAAACTTTTCCACTGTACCCTCAGGACAAAAAAATACATCTTAAAAATGGCATCTGTAAGGTTTATGCTGATTTTCAACACTGCCATCCAGTTATTGCTAACACCTTTGACAAGGATATTGCCTTTTTTGCTAGTTTTATTCCAAATTACTTGCGGACTACTCCCAAGTTCTGCAACTTCAGTGCACAACTGTGAAGACTGTGGACTATTGAACGCCATTCAAAATCAGTTTTAAAGTTAACACGATGTCTTTACACACCTGAAAGGGCACAAAAGTAGCACCTAATAAGTGACAGAACAAGGAAGTTTCTATTACTATGCTCTTATGGCCAGCAGACTTGGGAATTTGGAGTCAGTTTGTCAGCTAGACTGAGGCTGCTATTAGGCTTGCTGCCAGAGGAAACCAGCAGATGCAAGAAATGAGCACTGTGCAGTCACCTGCAAACAGCTTAATTTTACCCCCAGATCCTGTTCAGATGTAGGGTATTTTCCCACAGACATCTGCTAACTTACAAGAGCCATTGTAGTTTCAAACTGTACCAAAAAAACCCAGGTTTTTTACCCTCCTCTCTTAAAAAAAACCCTCCCCTGAAATTCAGCCTTTATAGTACCAATATTTTATGTTACTGACTAACATTTTGTTTGATACTTCATGAAGCCTGCAAGATAATTTCTGTGTAAAGCTTAGAAATCACAGAGATGAACATATTTATGTATAATTAAATATGGCTTTGAAAGACTGTTTTCTGCATCTACAGGTCTTTAAGCATTTACATAACCTAGCACATATACCTCCCACCCAAGGCTGATATTTTGAGGAAAGGAATAATACATTTTCTTGTTCAAGTAATTTTTATAACATATTTACAGATTTGAGAAAAAAAAAATATTGCATTGATGTTAAGGTATCCATCTGCCTTGGGGTTTATAAACAAGATTAGAAATCCTCTGTAAAACTGAGGAGCTTGCTATTGTTAAGCTATCGTAATTCATATACTGTTATTTTAAATCAGGATATACAGTTTCTTTACCAAGCTAGCTTTAATTGTCTTACATAGCGGGTAAATGTTAGGGGAAATATAAGAAAATATCTCACATATCAAATGCACCATGGAGACTAAATTATCTGGTATGAGAAGAGGTAAGGAGATTGTTACTTTCTCACTTAACACAGTACATGGCAGCACAAAACAGGTGAGAGAAGAGCTGCTGTGCTGATTGCTTGCACAGTCCCTCTCCAACCCTCATTAATTTCCATTTTTCACACTCTGTTTACTTATTTTGCATACATTAGTGCTAATGACTGTTCAAAAGTGTCAGATGCCACACCATGAGCTTCATTTTCTTTAATATTTTAATTATATTAACATTCTTCTGTACAATTAGTAGTCATATCTGTTCAAATCATTACATCCTTCATGCATTTAGTCTCCTTAAAAGAGCTTTTAATTTCACAACTCTACTCTCTTTTAAGAACAGCCTGTGAGAGACTGAAATGTTTAAGGTTAGTGATTCAAAGCAATTGGCCATTTGTGGAGCTGGCAGGGTGCTTTGCTCAGACCAGGTTTGCATCCCCCCTCCACCAACCAAAGGGCAGGAGAGTTTTTGTATTTGTGGTGGTGAAACCTCTAATCCCCATAAGGTAAATAGTAAACAACGCCAACCCTTGCCTTAAAAGTAGTTTTGTGAACATGTTTATTAGTACATATATAGGTTCATATAATTTACCATTTGAAGTAATAACATTTTGGAACAGAGTATCTTTTTATTGTTTTAAGTCGCAGAAATAACTGAGGCTGAAGTAAAAACACGTATAACAATAAAAAAGTGATTTCCCAATTTTAAGACTGAAAGCTAATACTACCTATGTAAAATAGTTCTATAACTATCACTGCAAACACATTCAAAACATATCAGTAGCTTTTCTAGATAAAGACAACCACTTGATCTGACTGTACAGAACTGAACCACACACCATGGTTCAGTGCCAAAGCAAATATCATGTTTATGGCGTTATGTAACACAAGCACACTAAGGGTTATCACCAGGGTATCAGTCTTCAGTGATTTCAAGATGGTAATACTGAATTATGAATTAAAATCAGAATAAAAGGAGTGAAGAATATTTGACTCTTGCACTCTGAACAAACTTTTAATTAGAATCAGTGTGACACATACTTTTAAAACTTTTAGTTGCCCTTGATTTTCTCATTTTGCACTTTGAAAACTCACATAAAATATGCTATATTGTATATAAAATGAATGTAAACAACATAATGTATAAGTAATAATATAAAATACGGAATCAGAGAGGATGAAGAAGAACTCCAATATCATCAGGTCTAAACACTGACCTAATACCACCATGCCCACTAAACCATATTGTGAAGTGCCACATCCAATTCTTTTTTCGGTAATTCCAGGGATGGTAAGACCACCACTTCTCTGGGCAGCCTGTTCCAATGCTTGACAACCTTTTTGGTGAAGAAATTTTACTGCATATCTAACCTGAACCTCCCAAGGTACAACTTGTGGCCATTTTCTTTTGTCCTATCACTGTTTGCCTCGGAGAAGAGGCCTTTTACCTAGCCACAACCTCCTTTCAGGCAGTTCTAGAGAGCAATAATGCCCCCCCCAAGCCTCCTTTTCTCCAAACTGAACAACTCCAGCTCCCTCAGCTGCTCCTTATAGGACTTGTGCTCCAGACCCTTCACCAGCTCTGTTGCCCTTCTCTGGACTCACTCCAGCACCTCAATGTCCTTCCTGTAATGAGGGGCCCAAAACTGAACACGGGATCTGAGGTGTGGCCTCATCAGTGCTGAGTACAGGGGTACTGCCCTGGCCCTGCTGGCCAGACTATTGGTGGGTGCAGGATGCCTTCTTGGCCACCTGGGCACACTGCAAGCTTGTATTCATACTGCAAAGCAAAGCTGGAGATCATATCATCACTTATCTTTAGGAACTGGTTTACATATCTAAGAATATTTTACTTTGCAAATTCCGGTCTAAATGTTGGAAGCTATTCAAAAAAAGTATCTCCTTCTGTTAATTTTATGTTTGGATATCAGCTATTTTTTAAATTGATTTTTGAGCTCCAAATATGGAATTGCCAATTCTGTTGTCAAAGAAATTTCACACAGAATGGAAACAGAGGGGCTATGCTTACCTGTAACACTGGTCATATCTCTGCTAACCCCAGTGACCACTCGCTAGAGGGAAACCTACTGAGCCTGTTTTCTATAATATTATCAGACAGTCTTTCTGATAATAGCTATAGAAATGGACTGATGACTTATAATTCTTGGCATAGCCTTTTCATTCTTGAGATAAACCTAGAACATACTCTCTCCTCTATTTCTTCTTTGAGAAGACATCATTTGAGATAAACAGTTCCACCATCCTTGTTTAATCTGCATGCTGCTAGTACAGAAGGTAAGAGGGCTGGCTAATGCTGTCTGGTGAGGAGAAATATCTCTAGAAAGCAAAGTAACTGCAAGACCATTTGAGACAGGCCACTTGACATCAGCTTGATACGGCAGGGTTCAGTCTGAGATTAAAACACTGCAGATGTCTACACAGAGGTCTGCACGTCTGCAGGAGGAGTCTGAGCACCCTGCACAGTCAGTGGGAATCAGGCAGCCGAGCCTGTGCAGTGTTTCTGCTCTCTCCCATGTGTGCTCGTGGATGAACTCAGGCATCCTTTTGGCTCCACTGCCTGAAGTGCACTGAACCCCACCAACTACAGCAGCAGCTCAGACACATCACACATTTGTAGTTACCATGTGCAGTCTCCTAAAACCCGTGTGCTACAATTTTAGCCGGAAAAGCACTTCATGTTTTAAATTTAGACTAATGAACACGAATTATCCTGGAAAGAATAAAAGACAAATTAGACCCTCAAATAACTTTCCATTGCAACAAATTTCTATTGTAACTGACTCAGGTGGCATTTTCCCAACACTCCCAGATGGCACATATCACTAATAGCTCTTAATTATCACTCAATATTCCAAATAAATTGGAACTTAAATTATCTGCCTTCACACTAATCTCTGCTTATTCTGATACTCAGACATTAAAATTAATCAGATCATCCTATGTTTTAAATGCTGAACATAACAGAACTAAAGAACATCATAGTAAAAATAGGAATGGAGACTTTACATCCTTTCTATTGATGACAATGGCAACTTAATAAGGGGACATTATTTATCACAAACTCACTTCCGACTTGTTAGAATCCCCAAATGTAATTATGCAACCCCCAAATTACATTCCTATAGCCCTTTCTTTGCGATGGACGAACAGATGTCATAAATTCACAGTCTGGCATCACCAGACTCAGTACATGTCATAGTGCTACTTGTAAGTATGACAAAAACCAGTTTTTCTCCATGTGACAAAGCTGATAAGAACACGCTCCAACTGAAATGTTCCCAAACTGTTGTCAGACAACTAATGGGATTAAATGCCTCAGTAATCTCAATTTTCCCCTAAGAAGAAAAAGGATAAGAGATGTTAAGTGATATTTTTCTTATCTGTGCAAATTTTTACAGTAATTGCTTTAATTTTTAGTTTGAGAGTAAAATTCCAGATGTTTTAAAGTTGTCTGAGATTTCCAAGCATAAATTCAGTCATAGGAAGAAAGAGATTTCCATTAACACCAGACATAAATATAAACTTTATGAGGAATTTCACTTCTACCCCCTCAAAATCCCAAAAGAAAATGCTTTGTAGAGTACTGGCAGTCTTTCAACCTCCACCATGAAACACAGTATATAATTTATATTACAGAACAGAAAACTGAACTCAAGGAAATCTAGATTAGGGATTTAACTGATGAACTCCCATATTTACATCAACCCCCTTTACAGTCACAATAAATGTTGACATTTCTCCTTTAGAAAAAGACAGAAACACATAAAGCCATTTAGGAAACCTGTGTTCAAGTGTAATCAATTAATCCTCATGCATTTTCTCCAACTAATCCCTGTTCTGATGCCTGAAGCTAATTTCATACATATACTTCATAAGAGTAAATACAAATTTGAAAGATATTGATTTTTCCTATTTACTATTAACTGTTAATCTGGTAATCAAAACAATGACTAACAGACATAGAGAAAAAAATTCTTAAAAATGTCAATTTTTTAAGCTCCCTAAAATATGCATTGTTCAGGAATTTATATATCTTTTAAGAAAAAATGAATGTAGTCCATATTATATTAATATACATAAATATGTATATGTATTATACAAGTGCATTATACACTGTAATTATTATGCTAGTATCTTATCTTTCCTGCATTTTATAATATCATCTATTCATGTATGCAAGAAGAGAAAAAGGAAAGACTAAAGAAGGGAATAAGAAAAAAATTAACTTAGAAATTTCATACAAATGTAAAGAATCCGTCTTTCAGGTCAAGAAGAGAGCTGCACCTCAGGCAAACGCCTGGAAGTCAAACGTATTCATGTATTTATTTTTAATTCTCAGTCTTCAAAATGCTCAGAAGTGAAACAAGGATCAAGGGCCTTTCACTGACCATAAAATCAGCTTCATTTATATGCTTTAAAAGGTACGGCCACAAGGTGGCTCTCTATAATCAGGATTGAAAACTACGACTGGAAAAATTAAATTAAAATCTCGATTTGCTTTGTTTTCTTAAAATTGGAACTGATATGTTTCACCTCCCTTATTCTAGGACAGATTTATTTCCACACTAGGAAAATACTTCGAAGATATTTTAAATTCCAAGAGAGAGGTTTCTAGGCTCAATCTATAACAGCATCATTTTCCTGTAGTCACTTATTTCTTCCAAAATCGAAGCCTTTTTGATAGCAGGAATTCTTATATACATAACTGAAATAACCTAATATACTGCTTTTGATTAAATTAGTTCTCAACTATTTACCAGTACTAGTTTTGTTTCATGATGCAAACTATGAAGCTTCTACCTAGAACATGAATTTGTACATAAACAGCATTTTATAGAGCTTGCTTTTTTGTAATATGCTCTAGATATATTATTTAGATTGTTAACTATGACTTTATTTTTCCTTTTATGGGCTTATTAATAGCTGTAGGTTTTTCTGGCAATCTTTCACCCTTTTCTGTAATTATTTTTGTTATGAAAATATCCGTTTTCATTCAATATCTGTTTTCCTCACAAGTGTGAAAATCTGAAATTTAAAGAAACTGGAATAGGTAGGAAAAATTAATAAATAGGGCTGTGACTGCCAACTCAGTAAATCTGACAGTACTCAGTAAATATGTGATGCTGAGTCAATGAATTGCAGACCTGTATAGCACCCTGAAAAGTATAGGAGTCTCTTAGGACGATCATCTTGGATATTTTCCTTAGACAAGAGATCTTGGTGCTTACTTCAAGGAATATGCTCCCTCAGAGGAACAAAATCTAAGAGAATACCCGAAAATAACTATTACAGCTGTTTTGTAACTACAGGCCAATGGAGGAAGAAACTGGGTATGTTTTCAATCTTACAAGGCAGTACAAACACATTTTAACTAAGCTATAACAATCGAACAAAAGCCCAGAAAATAATTTCTGAGTGGAGGGGATCATTAAAGGAATTATAAGCAATACTGGTACATCTATATAAGGGTTTTAAATCCCTGAATCACTGGGACAAATTTGCATTTTCTTATTGCTTTCAGTTCCAAAAGCTTGCAGAAAATCCACATCTGCAAAAAGTTAAACACTGTGCTGTGTTTTCTCTATGAAACACTATTTTGTGCTGTATTAAGTTGTGTCCTCAGGGCTTACTCCAAAGCCAACGGTCTATTTTCCATTAGTTTTAGTATGTTTTCCAATGAGATCCTTCAACTGTAAACCAGCTAGGACTCTGTTCAATTATTAAGCAATACGACAGTTTAAATGAAAGCAAGGAAATACAATATTAACCATTTCAAACACTTCAGATTTCTGATTGTTGTCCTTGATAAACATACAGAGCACAATACTTGGAAAAAGTGACCACTAGAATCAAAGACTTCGCCCTAGAATTCTACATTTGATTACAAAATTCATGCATATCAAAGCCAGAGGTACCCTCACAGAAAGAAAATGTGCAGCATTTTTCATCCTTGATGCAATGGCCTTTGATTCCTCAGCTTTTATTATTCTTATTACAAAGAGTTTTGAAAGACTGTTGCAAAGCTTTTGATACTCTAAATTCAAGAACGTCAGGGTTTGCCTTCCCATACTAGGTTTCTAGCATTTTGTCAACAGTTCTCAGTATTTTAGAACTTTCAAATGTATAAGTCACAGCTTTTGTCTACTTAAAAAAAGAAAAAAGACAAAGAGGAATCCCTAGCATACTAATTACTATCTAGAGGTCATAACCTTAAACACAGCTATAAGGACAGTTTTGCATATGGCAAATTCAAGTTTCATCTCATAGTGTTAGCACTCATAGATCATACAACATCCCCTATAGAGAAGGACAGATCCTCAGAGTAGTTAGCAGAAATCAACATGGCATCTTAAAAAATGCTGGTCAACATCATTATTTAAATAGATAACATTTTTATATTAAAATATTGATGTATTTACAGAACACCTTACATTTCCTTATTTAGAAAAAAACTCCACTATAAGTGAAAACTGAGCAGCAGCCAGCAAACATTGCCCCTCAAAGAACCAAGCTGTTGCAAGCTCTTTTGGTCACAAGTATTTTGCTGATGTGCTGGGTGGATTATTTCAGATCTTGCTGAGTTCAGGCAATCAGCAGCTGTACGCATAACATCTTTCCCCAGGTAACAACTATCGCCGTGTGGGTGTTGGTGGAGGAACTGCTGCTTATCCCAAAGGGAACCTTTAGCTAAGGAACCCCTGGCGGTGCTTCTTGGCACCCCGCAGGCCAGCTCTCTCCCCAGTGTGGTGGAGACAGGCAGCCACTCACACTGAGCTAGCCAGCTCAGGCGTCACTAGAGGCAAAAGAGTTGGAGGCGGCCCTTGCTGGAGCACTGAAGTTTATTCCTTATCTGTCTCGATGCAATCCAAGGAGACAAGGAGGCAAGGGAGCAGGGGAAAGGGCGAGGCAAGGGGGGAAGGGACCAAGGGTCCAGGGCAGCAAGGGGGCAAAGGGGGAAGGACGAGGCAAAGCAGCAAAAGGCACATGCTTCCTTTTGGGATAGCCTTATANACCACAACTGATGGTTCAGCCAACACAGCAAACAACTATTTATTTTTCTTCTCTGAAGATATTTTTTAATTGTTAGGGGAAATTATCTTTTTTTTTTTTTTTCCTTAGCTTTAGCTATGAAAACTTACTTTTGGTTTTAGTCCTGTTGTAGCTACTGGGAAACATGGGCAATTTGCTAATTTTTTTTAGAACCTTCGCTAAGCTTTATCAAAATCTTCCCATATTTAAGGAATTTGCTGGTTGG
This sequence comes from Cnemophilus loriae, assembly GCA_013397755.1. Lineage (NCBI taxonomy): Eukaryota > Metazoa > Chordata > Aves > Passeriformes > Corvidae > Cnemophilus > Cnemophilus loriae. Next base: position 552,616 of record VZTF01008130.1, read on the forward strand.
CCTATGTTGACATCCATTTCAGTTACTCACATTTTCCCAATTTCTGTCTTCTGTCACTGAAAAGACTACCAGATGAGCTGTGCAAAAAATTTTGAAATCTCTTATGCACTTTTCCTCCAGAGGTGGAAAACCATCACAATACAGAAAAACTTACGTACAAATAACTATTTTCAGTAATGCTTCAAACATGTTTCAGTGTTCTAATGTTTCTCAAGTTCTAGAAATTTAAAAATTTTTCATTTTTTAGCTTTGCTAGCTAAAATTAATTCCTTATCTACTTGCACTGGTATTGTCCAGAGATGAAGGTCTGATAAGTGGAATGGGGAACATTAATTTTTTTAAGAATTCGTAGTTAAGCACTGAAATTCACAAGTCTCCTAATACCACTGTCTTCCTATTGGCACTCTTCCTGCATCTTCTCACAAACGATATACTTCCAAATCTGCCTTCCATATTTTTGGCAATTTTAGTTTCATTTCACAATACACAGTAAGCTTAATTTTGTTAACTACCAGTTTTCATTATAGTTCATGGCCAGCTTGTGTATATTCTACCCTTGTCAAAAATATGATGCTATTAGTCTAGTTCCCATTAGCTTAACACATAATTTCTAGTTCTACTTTTTTACTCAAATGAGCCAAAAAATACTAACATTGTAAATGTAGAAAGATGTATCCAAATGCATATTTATAGGATGTTTATTCAAAAAATCTCGGTTTTGGGATCAAAATACCGTTTTTCAGATTTTTATGTTTTTTGGGAAATGCTCTATAATCAGTTTCTGTTGGTGTTGATGCAACAATAAAAAAGTTTCTGAAATAATCAAGTTGTTCAAAAGAGATTTGGCAAATTTAGGCAAAATTCTAACTTTACTTTGATAAAGATTACATGCAATGGTATCTGTACATTCTAAAGTGTAGCAGTTTGTGGCTTTATAAAACAAAATGCTTTCCTCCAAGACAATGATTACCAGCAAGCAGGGATTCTTCTGATTCTTGTCTGACTTTTGAAATTCCAGTTCAAAGGATCTTAAGATCAATTCAAAACAAACAAGATAAAAGAAGATACAACTAATCTTGCAGATACCAAGGCTTCCATAAAAGATATAAAGGATATGCTAAAAACCAGAGACTGACTATACATGTAATACAACTTAGACTAGAAATATATGGTAATATATATCTGGCAGTTCTCAAAAAAAAAAAAAAATCTCTACAACTTTCCAGAAGCATGCTTAATTACTTTTTACCTTATTTTGTTTTCTCCAAAGCACCTCCAGCCCTCAGTACGTGGAATTAATGGAATGTGGATCAAATTGAAATCGCTCCCTCTTTACGTTTGCTTCTAATTACTCTTTCACTTAAAAGTCTTAAAAGTGTGTGCCCATTCTACCCATTATTTCCCAATTCATTTTAATTAGATGTCATTGCCAGCTTCAGTGCAAAAACACTTCTGTGCAGTTCTGATCAACTCTATGTCTTGTGCAAATAAACTAAAGGAATAGTGAAAAAGCCCAACCAAATTTGCCTATGTGATGGTATTCGGAGGAGTTGAAAGTGGAAACTGGATGACAACTGAAATAGTCAACATGCATACCTAAACAACTCCATCAAACCATAATGAAACTAATATTTGAAAAGCTTTATTATTTTGAAAATAAATGAAATCAAGAATATGAACCGAAATTTAATGTTTTTCTCCATCTGTTAAGAAAATCATGTTTTCTAAATGGAAAACTGAATCAAGCATCTAAATGTACCTTGGTGAATCTATTTACTTGCACTTATTTGAATCATGTTTTTAAAGAGACAGTGTGAGATAGCTTCCAATATTGCAGTGATGTTTTCTGTCAAACTAGGTGTTCATGAAAATATATTTTTCAATTATAATGGGTCAAACCCTTAATTTTTTTTTTAAACTGCAGTTTAAAGATATCCTATACATTTATTGTTTTACAATACGAAAAAATAAATTTACATGACTCCTCAGGGAGCAAGAGGGACACAGGCAGTTAACAGTGATACTCTCAAGGAAAAACATCAAGCAACCCTAGAAGAAAGCACATATATTTATTCTACAGGATAACTGTGAACTACAGGTTTTGTTTTGAATTTTACTTCAGTAAAGACAACTACAAAGGGTGTTTTCTGATGGCCTGAATCTTTAAAGCAATCACCAACCACTTAAAAAACTCAACACGCTACATCCTTCATTTACAATCCTGAAGAATAGTACTTTGGGATGAACCTTTGTAAGCCAAGTGTGACACTAGAGGAAAAACTAAAATCAAATACAATCCACCGGACCTTGCAAAATTTATTTTCTTTATTTACTGTAGAAGAAATCAAACACATTTTCTAAAAGAATGTCAATCACAACAGTATCAAGCCTGTTGGAGGGCAATGTAATCACCATGAAATACAAAGTACAACTGATCAACAAGCAGCATTGACTGTCAGCGTACTATGTAGAAACCCTCCAAATTTTTTTATTAACTTTTCAATCATTATTCTTCATTACTAATAATTACTGTAGCTACACTATTTCCTGACAAATGAATTCCTAAGTAGATAGGATCTCTTTAAACACTATTTTCTAGTCAGCCCATGATTTCCATGCAAAGGTACTAAAACTGCAGGTGATCAGAACCATTTGTCAGTATGGTTTGGTGCATCTTATACAGAAAAGGTGCCTGAAAAATGTTGTTGCTGTTGTCTACAGTCTTACTGTGAACATATTGCATGAAGTTACACACTGCAAACTAGAACTAACTGGCACATTTTGGAAAAGGAAGCAAGACCTAGGGGTCAATAGTAAATTAAGCTGCCTTTTTTTTTTTTTTTTTCCCCACCCGCTGGAACAATCCCTAGGGTTTGAAAGCAGCTGAAAACAGGCTGAACCAACCAAGCTCTTTGGGCTGAAAAGGGGCTAGGGCAGAAAGCATTTATGCTGACTTTAATATTATTTATAATTTTTCTTGCTGGAGTGCTCACCACTAACCAGGTTTTGCCAGCCTTTGAACCTGTTAAATGACAGAACAAAATGAAGAAAAGGGAGCTTTATCCTCTCAAGATACCTCACATATTTTTAATATACACCTGAACTTGATTACACATGGTGAAAACAAGCAGTGGCAAAACTGAAAAGCTGGCAGCAGGCTGTGCTACTGAAGTACAAAGAGTGCAGTCCTGGTCTCTAAACTTGTGAATATGAAAACAATCATACTGGTTTTGTTTTCACTTTTCCCTCCCAAATGTCTCAGAAGTTTGCAATTTGTTTCTTTACTATTAGCATAGCTATTTGATATCCAAATATACTTGATAAAATGAACGAGATTTCAAGTTGAAATCCTCTTATCCAGGGAAGCTATCCAGGGAAGTTATCGATTAATAACTACTGGGAAAAGACACAGCAAACTTCTTTTTGATCTGGATTACATGTTAAAACATCCTAGCAGCTAACTGAAGGAGATTTTCACAGTCAAAGGAAAAAGGAATGTTGCATGGCTTTTCTCTCCCAGTGACTAGAATGAAGTTAAATGCTATTTTCAGGAAAGACAAAGAGATCACAAATGCTTATGTAAGAATAAGAAATAGCTAAAAATGCATAGCAAAATAATAAAAAGTATTATACCTTTAATACATTCACTTGTTTAAATCAGTTAGTTTTACAGTAATATCAACATTCATGCTGTCTTAAAGGGAAAAAATACACATATGCTGCTACTGACTGTGCAAACCCCTGTGACTGCAGCATCAACCAAGTAACTTGTTAGAACTACTCATTACAGTAAGCAATGTCATAGCCTGACATCAAGGAACCTCTGTTGGCCTAATATTCGTCCTATATCCCACAGAGAAAGAAGTTTCAGTATATTTTAATTAGACATTTAAAAGAAGTCTTAGATTTCAAGAGAATTACCTATTAAAGACATTCTTTTAAACAGTGTAACTTTGAATTTCAGTTTCTGTATTTTGAAGCACTAATAAGACATTTAACCAAATTTATTTACCTTAAGGTCTGAATTTACTGAATGCAAATACTGCACTATGTTGCAGAAGACTGTGGTAGACTTCATTTAAGGAGAGAAGTTTAATCATGTTATAAATATGACAACAGTTTCAAATTCTCTTACTAAGCGCATTTAGTATTTAATAGGAAATTTTGTCAACAATGAAAGGGCATGCTATAGGCAACACATTATCCCAGAGTTTATCAGGGCATTTCCATGGAGGATTAGTAAGAAAAGGCATTAAACCTTACATTTACAGTAGTTAAATCCATTACTGATTTTAACCTGAATAACTCAAATAGCTGAGAAGTTCTGTACAAAAGCATATAAACGTCTTTTAATAGTTCCTTGAAGAAAAACATCAGCACCCCTGTTAGCTGTATTTGCAACCTCAAAGATCATTCTAGAAAAGGGTTTGCTAACCCATTTTTCTTCCAGGAGATCCATTACTAATGCAGAGTGGCTTCTGGAAGTAGAACAAATATTCACGAGGTGGCTTTCCAGCAATAAACAGAATGAAACTAAGCATTGTTGCATATCAAGTTGACACTCATGATAGATAAAACAGAATATACGATCAAGCCCATAGATTTGGGGGGGGGAAAAGTCCATTTTATTTTTTCAGAGGATAGCAGAAGACTGTTACTTGTTACCTCAGTGCTATAACTATCAGAGCCTGAGAGACAAGCCAGCAAGTCTGAAATCCTTGCATAAGAAACTGATTTTCAGAAATATAGTTGATAACAGAATTCAATCTATACCATATATTTTATACCTCGTGATTCATAATAAAAGCACTAGAAAATTCCAGTAGGCTGTAAACAATACACAGGAGTACATAGAGCATCAAACTGAATATAAAACTACAAACTTAAAGCCGTGCAAACACAATTTCTAGAATGACACATAAAAAAGTAACTATTATAATAACAGAAACATACTTTAAACTTCAAGTGGTCTTCCCTTTTAAAGGTCAGGAACAGCAAAAGCAAAAATAAATTGTTTATTGTTTCTGTCAATTTTTTATTTCACTTTACAACAGTTAACACTTAACTTTAATATCTAGGAATACTGCTAAAAAACCTGAAGGCAATATTTTTCTATTGCTCACAATATATCCCTCTGTAAAAAGGCCTCCCCAAAATCTAAGTGTCCATCTGAATAACAATGCTAAATTCCACAGCTCAAGATTCATTAAAACAGTGGAATCACTCCATAAAGAACACATTTTTCTTTAATGCAGGAATTGTTAGGACCACATCTTATCATGAATTTTGTCTCTGACCTTCAACCAGGACTACTGAATAAAATATCCCATGAAAGAAATACAGAGAGCTTCATTCCCTTCTCTGAGAGATAATTAGCAAATATTTTTCAAAAGTAAAAAAAAAATAGCAATTATAAAACAAATAGGAAACTTCCACATATGTTTGACATTTATTATAGCCTAATGTATTTGAATACATATCCTCATTTTATTTTTATGGTTTTTTTAATGGCATATCAAATATTAGATATGTTATTAGTAAAACAAAAATAAAATGAGGATTACTCTGAAATAATTAAATGTCAGGCAAATGATTACACATTAAATATTTGACGAATGCTCTCTAAAAATTAATTTCTAATAGTTTAAAAATGTTTGACAGATAATTAAGAGGATTAGTAATTGCTTTCAGATTTTTAAGGCCAGTAAAGAACACAATGCTTTTAACTATTATATTTTTTTAGTTCATCCTGTGAAGTAGCCTTCACTTCCACTTGCTGTGTCTAGACTAGAACATGCATGATTTGGGTATTACTTATTCTTTTAAGTCATATACTGGATTTCAGATGATTCCAAGTATGTTATTCACCCATTACAGTGAAAACTGCATACAGAATACAAAATAAGGACTATATTACATTATCAAGATTATTCTCTGCCAGGTATTGCTAAATTTCATGTCAAATGACATGGCAAGACTGAATGGCCTGTAGTCTGATGAATTTGGGAACAATGCCAATAAACATCCATTTATACAAGACAGCTCTTGTCAGACAAACATGATATTGTCATTATGAAGCTTAGATTAATCACTCTGCATCACACAGCACTGATACAATACAGTTAGACTTCTGTCAGAAATTTCATTTATATGGTGTGGCATTGAGAATTAAGTACTATATAAAATGAATTTCATTTATTAAAGAGATTAAAATCAGACAATAATGATCGATGAAATTCATTGTATATAGGAACTTTCACATGACAGAATGTCAATGAGATTCTTCAGAGATCCAGTTTGACCTATGGATATTTAATATTTGTACCAGTGATCAAAAATTTAAAATGTGAACATGCTGATTAAAGGTACAATTTCAAAATCAGAAAGACTCTGAAGGAATGGTAAGTGCTTGCAAGGACAGATCAGTTCCACACCACCATTTGGCTCACCTACAAATGAGTGTGCAGGTATCAGGAACAAAGAAACTTGGTCATGTTTGTACAATGGATTTTAAAAAGAACTCAGAAAAGCTCTTAAAAGTCATGTGTTTTACTGTGTTAATACTCAACTTATTGCATAAGATGTATCTGATTTATAGTGTAAGGTGTAAGAACTGCTGTGCCAGGTCAGACACACAGTCTGTCTAGAGCAATAGTTTCTCTGAACAGCAAATGCCTAAAGAAGAGGAATATGAATGCTCTTCCTAATATATTCTCTTGGCCACTGGAAGTTTGCCATTGAAAGACTTCCTAAATAGCTTGATCTACCTCTAACAACAATAATTTGCTATTTAAATGAATAAAAACTTTCTCAGGGAAAAAATTTATATAAGTGAAGAGAACCAGTGTAAGATCCTGGGTTTAGAGCACTAGGCAGGCCAATTCAGACATGAAGAATTACACATGTCAAGGCTATAAACATTTTAGAAATTGTTACTGGAACTCAAACAGAATTTTGTGCCTTGCTCAATTCCCTACACCACATTATAAACATTTCACAACAGCTGGTCCTTCTTGTACACAAAAACTATGAATCCATTAGTTTGTCCCCGCAGTATTTCTATGACTCTGACTTGTTCTGTTTAGAACCACAGTCGTCTGCAATGACGTTTTCTTTTTTTTCTGACAGTTGTAATGGTAGAAAACTGTACAGATACAATTCCTGATGACAGTCACTCAAGCCTGTAAATGTAGGCTCTGTGTGTACACCTATGTGGTACTGAAGTTTGTACCTTAGCCAGCAAACCTCTCCACCATTAGAACTACCACTGAAGGAGAAAACCTTTACACTTTCAGGCTACCTGAATGTAGATGTATATTGTACTTGATTCAGACAGTGCTATTCCAGCCTCTGGTGTATAGTTCCAGGAAGGGTTATTGGAGAGAAAGCAGAAAGTTAAGGAAAATAACCAACTTCTTTATACCCATCTTGACTTCAATGTGCCTTGTGTCTTTATCTGTTACACTCTGAAATCTTTAGAAATATTAGTGCCAAAATTTCCTGCGACAAAATACACGATTGTAAAGCCCTTTGATAAGATGCACATACATTACTGCTCATATTATAGCTACTTCTGTTGGAAATATTTACTGCTAAGAAAGAAAAAGAAAATTTAGATTGAACAGTATTTTTTTTAATAACAACCCACCACATGCTCTAATCACTGAAATCTTTGGTGTACTCATAAGTCTTCATATGTAAGAGTCTTAATTGCTCAGCAAAATGTTGCTACCATATTACTCATTTTATGATTATTGATGGCTGTTTATGCACAGTTGCTGCCTTGGCAGAGTATATATCTTATTTGATTAGTATCTTTATTGTGCTAACTGTATATAAATAAAAATATGCCTCAAAGATACATGCTGTGACATAATTATTTCAATACATTATGTTCACGTTATTTTAAACAACAAGTTTCTGATGAACAGAGAACACATATTCCCTCAATATCTTGAAAACTCCTTTTGTAGACAATAGGTATTAGGTAAAAGAGCCAGAATCAGCAAAATAATTAATTTTTATTGTAAATAAAATGAATATAATTTAGCTTTGTTTGTTGAATGGATCCTGAAAGAAGAGAACTGGAAGTATGTTCGAAAAAGTTACTGGGGGTGTTTTGCTACAGATTTCAGTATGATAAAGCCTTCACTCTAGTTTTAGTATTCCCATTACTGATTTATTTATGTGTGTCAGTGAAGGAGCCCTTAAGTATACTGCAGTATCTAATTCATATAAAATAATAACAATAGTAATAACAATAATCTTTTTCCCCAATATCTAGATCATATTTATATGCACAAGAAGTAAAATAATCCAAATTTACACTCATGTAATATGTGCATATGACATATACTGATCACTGGAAGAATTTAATGAGTTCTTCTGTCTCTTGATAGCCATTGCAAGACTCGGGACAGACACAAGAATGTTATGTGATCTCTGCTCGAGAACACAATTCCTTCTCATTCATTGCTATATGTTGTGGTTTAGGGATGATTCTCCCCAGTTTACTGCTCCCCACTGAGAGCCTACAAACCATGCACTTCTTGCTTGCTTCTCTGCCTCCCACAGCCTCACCCTGCACTGGAGAGGAGAATTGGAGGCACAAAAGGTGAAGATCACAGATTGAGATAATAACAATTTACTGGAAGCAGCAACAAAAGAAGGAAACAGACAGTAACAGCAACAATACGAATGACAGAAGGTACAAGAAAGACGGGAACAATTCACCTGTGATTGCTGGAACCGGGGTTACCAGACTACTCCCTTCGTCACTGCACCTACATGAGCAGAAGAAACCCCTTCTCCCCAGAAGACACTCCCTTCCTCCTGCCCCCAGCAAAGGTACAGAATAACCTCCAGGTCCCCTCTTGGCTACGGTAAAAATTAACCCGGTCCTGGCTGGAACCAGGACGCTCTGGTCTTCACACCTCTTCTTATTGGGTTATAAATTTGTTCTGTTGTTAAGAGCCACACTTGCTCTTGCTTTCCCAGTCAATTATCACCAGCTTGGTTTGTAACTTGCATTTTGCCTCATCCTCCACACTCTTCCTGGGTACTAATTCTTAAGAATTTTTTTAATTCTATTGAGAAACATTCCATAATTTCTCACATTACATTTTCATGCTTCAAGTTTCTCTGTAAGAACACTTGGAAGTGTGTACCATTAGTACTGATCTTATCTACAGGTTTTCCCGTAAAAGGATGATGCTCACATTTTCATATTAAAAGAGTCGTATTTCCACAAAAGAATTCAAATTCCCTTGGGAGTTTGCTTAGAATAACAAGTACATTTCCCATGAACCTATATAGTGACAGTATTTTACTTGCATTTTTTATGAATAGCATGTAAAGCTTACAACTTTAGTATTCAGTTTCATTTACCTCTCTCTTTCCCAGTTTCTTCCTCACTTCCTGAATCATGATGCCAAGTCATCACTGCTTTCAGTGAAGGTGAATGCCTCCCTATTCAAGCCATTTCTTCAGTGTAAAAGCAGACAGATTTGTCTGCTTCATGGAAGCCTTCTGGCAGATTCTACTGTATAATTCTCTAAATAAGCCAAAGACTGCTCTCCCAAAGACCTCAGTCCTAAGTCTCACCGTTTAGCATCACAACCTTCCTTTGAATACTGAGCTCAATCACTACAACGAAATATGCCATTCACTGGCTGTTGCCAGTTCTTGACCAGCAAAGTAGGGTCCTGGTTGGACTCAAAAGCGGTCTCTAAGTGTAGCCTATGAACCTCATGGGTGGCCTGAATAATGCCACCATCCCAGATAACGGCTGAAAATGAAGTGGGGAGACTTCTGCCAGTGTTTACTAGTAAGTCACAACCACTGCCTCCGCCTGGACAGACAGTCTGCAACAGATGTCAACCAGAACCTCCCTGTCCCTTCCTTCCTGCTCCAACCTTGAACCAGACAGGAGCTGCACACATCCAGTTCCACTGTGGGGCTCTGCACAAAGATCAGCCTAAGAGAGAACACAACTCCCTCTCCTCCACTTCCCTGTCTGTGCTTTCCAGTATGGTGCATACGGTGCATTGCCTCAGAGATAAAATCGACTGCTATATCCACAAGAAATAAGCATTATAGCACATCAAAACACATTCATATTACACATATTCCAAATGGGTTTAGAACTTTTCTCTGTGACAGTTTTGCGGTTTCCATTGACACAGGAATATGCTTCCTAATTAATTTAATCTAATTTAATGAATTAATGAAAAGTAACACTAAACATACAGGACCTGTTTTCACTGACGTACACAGTGAGTTGGGTGAGTAGTTCTTTGACAGATACCTCACAAAATATGCACTGCTGAAATAAGCATAAAATTTTTCTTAATTTCTTTAGCAATAATTTTGACTGTCTAAATAAGCACTAGTATTCTCATTAGCTTGTTTTTTTTTCTTGTATTACCATTAAAAACCTAACATTATTCTTAATAAATGAAGAGTTTCAGATTTTGTTCTAAGAAATTTAATAAAAAAAGTTCAGCATTAATTAGTGTTATACTAGAAACATGAGGTCTCCAAGTTCAGGTTTGATGTTATTTTCATAATGCAGCAGATACTAGCATCTACTAGAAAAAAAGGAGCTTTTTAATACAATATTTTATGAAATATAATGACATCAACTTATAAGAGCATAGTTTTAAAATATTTATTATTGCTCTTAGAAGCATCTTGACAAAAAGAACATATTTGATCCTGATTTTACATTTCTCTATGTTTCAGAAATCTGATTCTACCAACTGTAACATCTATGCTCCATTCATAATTATTAAGACTGAATGAATCTTTTCACATTCTCTTCAGAGGTATATAATAAGGTAACATATTTATTACAGCTAGTGACAGACACAAGAACCTAAAATACTCAGAAAATTCTAATTCACAGGGGTCCAAAATACTGAAGAGTTTATTGATATATTTGCCAAGAAGGTATCTTGTATAAGTATTAAAATTTTTACAGTGAATAAGTATCTCTTCTATGTTCTTGGGGAGAAATTGTGGAAAGAAAAAGAACCTTATTTTTCAAGGGATGTTAAAAACACACTGCTAACTCTAATCTTTAGACCTCAGTTGATATCACCAAAGGTAAATGCCACACACAGCACAGAATTAAGAATTGTTATGGAAATATTACTTCAGCAGCTATTCCTTGAACCTGGTGGTTTAGGGACTTCCCGAGCTGCAAACATGAAGGTTACTGTCAAGTAGTACAAATTGCATAAAACATGATTATCAGCTTTATCTTAACAAACTGAAAGTAACTTTGTTCTTCCTTCACCCATTACTCCTTCTGTTCCCCCATCCAATTCAGCAACTCCACATGACTTTTTCAAAGCAAAATCTTCCTAGAAGCTCAAAAATGTCCCATGCTGGACTGCCTAGTAAAAAACATCAATTCCAAGATTGAAAAGACTACCAGTGTAAATGATTCACTTACCTGTTTTTCCGCTTGCCTATATTCTGATCCTTGGGGTGACAAGAAGTGACAGATATGACCATTGTTTTTTGCTTTTTCTCGAAGAGCCATAGCAGTTCGTACTGTAGCATTTCTAGCATGAACAAACACCATCACCTTTAGAGAGAAAGAAACAGGACCAACGAGAATTAAAAAAAAGGTTTCATCAAATGATGAAAATGTTTTAATTACAAAATATTTCCTACGGGAATGACTGAACTAGTTAATTCATGACATACCGATGAGAACTAATGCCACTTAAGGGTAATTAAAGGATGATCCTGCCTACATTGTATTTAATATTTTCAAAAAGCTTTCAAGAAGGTTGTATTTTTAAAGTAATTCTTAAGTGTTTAAAAATAGGGAACAAGGGAATTGTTGGCCATAAATAGTTCATCTTCACAAAGTAGTGAGACCAACATTGATGGTAAAGAGTTGTGTTATCTGACACATCCTAAATGATCTGAAAAGCAAATACCGGGGTGATAAACATTTTGACGCTACAACTTGGCTATGTGAGAAAAGAACAACCAATCAAACAAAAGAGAACTACTGTGCAATGCTCACAGTTAAAAACCCACAAGAATATTACCACTGCTAACAGCAGGACCATTAATACGATATTCAAAAGCCATGAAAACACTAATCAAAATGTTTCAGAGAAATGTTTTACATTTTTTTCATTCTGCTGAGAATGTCAAGAGTCCTCAAAAAAGAGTTGGAGTCTTTTACCTAAAAACAACTAAAATATTCCTTTCTGATTACTGCTTGCCATAATATACGTCTAGAAACCATCCTGTGAGCTTTAGAAACTTTGATAGCCAGAGGCACTCAGTATGCATGCTTCAAGAACTGGAATGGGACAGATAGACTGGGACCACATTGCATTTTATGCTCTGAGTTTCCTTTCTCTTCTGTTTTGTCTATTATACTCAATACCTTTTAATAAATTCATCAAGTTATAAACAATAAAAAGCATATGTTTCTGCTTTTAGTTAGCAGATGCTTGCTACAGACTTGATTAAACTTCAGTTATTACTTCTAAAGCTTCTGCCTACATGTATGACAGTATCTGACACCATAGCAATCATCCATTCAGACAGACCTAAGACTTTAGTATGCAGACAATAACTAAGAAACAAGCACTGTGGAACTGTCGTCTACCCAGAAGCCTTTCTACAGTTCTTATAGACACCTAATTTTCAGATGTGCAGCATGTTTCTTTGATATTTACTTCCCACTGTTTTTAAAGTAATAATGCACACCCGAATTCATTGACTTTTATGTATTAAATGACCACACATCAACACCTGAAAAAATTTCAAGTGATTGCAAAATTGTTGACCATAAAAAAGAACTTCTCAGGCAGACAACAATCTCTGTACATCTTGTTACATCTTGTAATCTCCGTACATCACCACATGTTTTTAAAGAACCCCAGCAGAAAATTGACATGTAACACCTTGTTCAATGTTTTTTCCCCAATGAAGTCAGTAAACATTTACCAAATACACTGTAAGACAGCAATATAGTCTTAGGAGGGTTAATTTAGCCTGTCCTGTGTCAGAGAATATTATATTTCAGTGGCAAAATCTCTGTGCATTACATTATGCAAATAAGTTAGGAAAAGTAATTTAGAATAGAGAGAAACGGTTCCACAGTTACAAGCTGTGTAATTAGATCTGTACTCTGCAGTTCAAAGCTAGCTCTGGTGTATATAGCCCTAGTGCTGAAAGTGTCTGCTGCTACTCTCCTGAAACCAAAGCTTTTAAATAATAAAAAATATACAAGAAAGGAGAAAGCAAATGTCTCTAGCTAGGTTACCTTCTCAGAATTTTCTCAAAGTATAAAACAAATCAAACCACAGAAAATTTTATTTAAAATTCACAGCAGGAACAGCTTGTATTCCCCAAAGAGTTGCATATTCCAGATTTTAATCTTTATGAAACATGTTAGTGCATCACCAAAGCACAGACAAGTGTGCTATTATTAATAAAAATTTATAATCAGGTTCTTGAAATACCTTGAAATACATTTCTTCGGCCTTGTACAGCAGAGATGCTTGGATTAACTTTTGCTACTGGAAAATACATATTTCAAACTGATATTCTCTATGATAGCCTTAAAATGGTGCATCATTTTTCTGGGGAAACACGCTGACTCCTTCAGTTATCTTTCCATCTTGTTATTAAAAGTGCTGGTCACTCGAATGCTTGCGTTCAGCTCTTTTACTGAACACCTCTCCTCGATGAGAGATGGCCTAGGTTTTGCCACCAACTTTGCATCATACCTTTCAAAGAAACTAAGATGAAAGAATGAATTTATTTAATTCAATGTTGATATTAATTATGTAGTAAAGAAACAAGTGTCTATATTTTAGCCTCAAGACACTGTTTGGCTTCCCACAGCTAAATCCTTATACCGTGTTCTTTTATGTGGTTCTTGATCTGGGTATTACTTCTACTGAAAAGGAACAGTGAAGGATATTGATCGACAGATTAATCTGTCCAAACATCTTCTCCCTTAAGGTCAGCATGAAAAGCCCTTCAAGTATTTTACAAAACTCAATTCCTAATAAGGTTTCAACACTTTTCCCCAAGGACTGCTAACGGCACCTATTTATGTTAAAAACATCTCCCTCCATATCATTAAATGGAACCATCTTACAGACTAAATAAAACTCACTAACATGCAGCCTTATTCCAGAGTAATGAAACTGTTTTTGTCTCGTGTTGTGATTTCTCCCTAACTGCCAAGATACAGTTCAGAATTGCAGTGCCCAACATTTACAGAATGAGAAGTATATTACATGCAGAACATACACGAAAACAATACACACAGTTCACTAATGGCTCTTGATCAAAAATTATGCTAAATCAGGATATCTTGATTATCAGATCTAACTGATAGCATAGCAGTGTATAAATGTGATTTCTCCTTCCTCTCACCAAATCCTGTAACTCATGAAGAACTGTCCAGAACTAGCAACTGAAAGAACAGCAATGAAAGAAGAAATTTCATAAGTTGACCTATAATAAAGCTTAAAAAGTTTAATACAGAAATCTTATTTTTACTGTTGCAGATATTTGTATTTTGCATATTAAAGTCTCTCCGCATATTAAACAATACCATGGGAATGGAAAAAGTTGAACAGGCTGTCACTCACTAAGGCAACAAGAGAATTTGAATTTACTTTCTAATTATTTTAATTAATGTTAGTACATCTTGTATTTAAAAGAAATATTGATATAATTTGCATGTGTACTAAGATCTTCTACACTACAGAAAATTGGAGGATTACTAAGACGCCTATAAACTAGTGCTAATAAGACATTTTGTATATACTTCCTTTTCTACAAAAACTTCTTCACAATTTAAAAGCAGACTGCATTTACTCATCATGTAACATTACATAATGTGGATTAGAATACAGGAATTTTCATTCAAGGTTGAGAAGTCAAAAATGCAAAAAAAAAATTTTCAGCAACCCTCACCATTAAAACACCTGTACATTCAAGTGAAATATTTAGGAAACTGTGCTGAAGAACAAAGCCGCACAATACCATATAATATTTTAATAGAAAATATTAACTAATAACAAAGAAATATATAATGTTTCATCAGCTAAGCAAAACAGTAAGGTGATATATTTTGAACTCTTGATAGATTACCATTAATTGCTCTCTAAATTTTGATTTATTCACTCAAATAAATTACTTCTGATCATCCCTGTGTAAACAAAACCTAGGATTTTTTTAAAAACTCTACATAACCTCATTAAAAAAATCTATTTAACATCACTGTTTATCTACCTACCTTTCTATTTTGATACACTGTGTTTTAAGAGGTAACAAGCCATTGTGCAGATATTTTTACTATTGCGATGTGCACCTGCTCATTTATTTATCTGCAATAATACTACTTTTTAAAGACATGTGCCCTTTAATTTCAATTTCTGTATTTCTTTTAACATGGAAATGTATATTTACTTAAAATGCGACTACCCTAGTGAATGTTTTATTGTACAGTCCCATCTAATTTTTCCATTGCTTATGAATCACAGAATCTTTTGAGTTGGAAGTGAACGACAAGGATCATCAAAGTCCTACTCCTGTCCTTGCACAGGACTCCCCCAAGAATCCCACCATGTGCCTGAGAGCATTGTTCAAATTCTTCTTGAACTCTGTCAGGCTTGGTACTGTGACCACTTCCCTGGGGAGCCTGTTCCAGTGCCCAGCCACTCTCTGGGTGAAGAACCTTTTTCTAATATTCAATCTAAACGTATCCCAACTCATCTTCATGCCACTCATGAAACTATGTAAAGGGTTATGGTAGGGACATTATACTGGAAATTCTTTATTTTTTTCGTATTGGCCCTTCCTTCATTTTGCCTTAAATCTAGCCGCAATAAAATGCTCCATTACACACCTTTTGAAATACTATTGTATTTCTTATTCTTAATTTTCATTTCTCTTACAGTAAGGGTAGGACTAAGGATAAGTGTTTGCTCTGATCTTTCCCATTTGTCTCGAGGACTCTGAGACTCCTGCAGGCAAATCCTACTAGCAAGACCAAAGCAAACAGGACACTGAACAACTCAATGTTACCAATGTTTTACGTCAGAAGGTTTCCTGCCCCCTTCAGCAAAGAGCCATCACTTTCCTTAGTTGCCTTCCTGCTGCTGTACTTGTGGAAGCCCTTCTTACCACCCTTTACACACCTTGCCAGATTCACCTTCAAACAGAGTTTGGCTTTCCTAATCCTATTTCTGCATGCTTGGACAGTGGCTTTATATTACTCCTGGGTCTCCTGTACCTGCTTTACCCTTCTGTCTGCTTCCTTACCATGTTTGTCAGGAGTTTCTTTCTCATCCACACTTGGCTTGGGCCACTTTGCTTGATTTCCTGCACATCAGGATGGACTGTTCTCGGGCTTCGAAGATCTGATCCATTAAAATCCCCTAGCTCTCCCACGCCACCTGTCATAGGATTCTTTCAAGATTTCTGAAAGGGACAAAGTGTTCTTGTGCAGCCCAGGACAGTGCAGCTTTTTGCCTTGTTCCCTCCATCAGAACCTTGAACTCCACCATCTTATGGTCAGTGCAGCCAAAACATTTCCCAGCTTTCAGACCCCCAACCTGTCTTTCCCTTTTTGTAAGTACAAGGTACAGCACAGCATCAATCTTCATCAGCTCCTCAATCATCTGTTCTGGGAAATTGTCATCAACACACTCCAGAAACTTACTGGATTGCTTTTGCTCTGCTGTGTTGTCTCTCCAGCAGATACTGGGGTGGTAAAGTCTCCCTGGAAGACCAGGGACTACAAACACAAAGCTTCTTCTAGATGTCTGAAGAAGGCCTCATTTACTTTATTCCTGATCAGTGTCTGTAGCAAAATCCCACAACAATATTGCTTATGTCATCTAGTGGCTAATCCTCCTCCTAAACTCTCAGCTGGCTCATCATCCATCCCTAGGCAGAGCTCCAGGCATCCCTGCTGTGCTCTCACACACAAGCAAGTTTCTTGCTGCCCTAACCTTGACCTTGCTCAAGATTCTGTTTCCACTGATTGCAGCACTCAGTCGCGTGAGGCATCACATCACATCTCCGATCTCAATACCATCTTAGCTCACAATTAGGGATGCACATCCCTAATTTCTCCCTTTTGTTCCATATGCTGCATGTAGCAGTGCACAGGCATTTCAGAGAGGCACTCAGCTACGCTCATGTGAAACGTGACATTGTGTCCTCTGCCACTACGTAAAACTGAAAGATATAGGGATTTTGGCGTCATTTCCATTCAAGGCTATTGATAAAACAGTTACGGACCTTAAGTGACACTGAGCCTCTAGCATTAAAATAGGAGACTCTCATGACATCAAACCCTTACACTGAAGAACAGCCAGTGTTTACGCAGCAGCACTTATGGGAGGATGCTTCGAGTGAAAAGTACTTGCCCACACAAAACTTCATGACTCTGCCTTTATACAACAGTTATATACATTTTCCACTAAAGAAAACCTGTTTCAGAACACTATCATAGGATCTGTGCTATCTTCCATTTGTAGCATTAGCCAAATATATTACAAATTGCAGAGTAAAAATGAATAGAGTGAAAATTAAAGAAGAGGGCAAATTAAAAATAAGACAAACAAACAATACTTTACTGACTTCGACAGGTAGTAGAAATTATTCTGAATTTTAATTGACAGGATAGAAATAGAAATAGCAATAACTATTCTTGTATAGAAAATTAAGCGAAAATAGCTAGTCTATTACTATGCAAATATATGTCATTAGGCAGTTAACAATTGCATTTTTGCAGATGCCAGTGGACTTGAATGACAATTATTATTCAAAATTATAAGCAGCTTTTCACTGTATCTTTTTTTAGAAAAACAAGATCATGCAATAATTTGTTTCAAGCATTTCCCTTTGTCCTGTTTTGACGCTAACTATTTTGACTTTGTATAACAAAATATGTTTCTGCGGTATAATAAATTATATTTTCAACAAATATCACTCTAGATTAAGAGCTGTCATGTTTACCACATCTCTTCTTACGTTTTCGAATCTATTTATACTCACATGTATACCATCCATAATATGCAAAAATAACCCAGGAGTCAGTAGTGATAAGCAGATTCTATTCAGCTTTAATAAAGGGAAGGAACACAGAAGATACTGGAGAAATCTTTATATCTATTCCCATTACTTTTACTTAAGCAAAAAAAGATTAAGAAAGTTGCCATGTCAATCTCTCTATCTTCTGGCTTCAGTAACATAAATATACTAAACAATTAAAAGAACAGTCATGTTTTCTAATTTTTTTTATCAGTACTGATTTAAAGACAGAACTTTATCCAGATTTTTCCTCCTAATCAACAGGTTTTCTATATCATCGAAAAATAAAGAACTGCTTTCAAGGACAAGCAGTGTTTTTTAATATGAAACTTAATAAAGTTATGAAGAACTTAAATGATGGATTTATTGGTGATGGTAGTAAACTGTGCTAGAACAAATAGAATCTCCCTCCTAAATCCACACGCTCCATACCTAGTCTTTCTCAAAATATCCTAGCCTAAATAAGAGTATCATAAATACCTCACGACTAAAAGGCATGCAATTATCCAAACGTAATATAATCTGGAATCATCTTTTCAGTAGCCACAAAGAAAACTCTCAACACCACAGCATTACATAAATGAGAAACTTCATAGTCTGGAAAGTGATTAGAAGTATAAAGTCAAAAGGAATTTCCTGGTGCATCTTAGTCAAAATTTATTTTCCATTCTCATGGATTCCTCAAGATACCTTGTTTTCTACAGCAACCTATGTTTCTGTATAGTTCTAATTGAAACCCACCAATGACATTACCATTGGATTCTCAGGTGACACCTGTTAAAAGTCTGTGACAGGCCTAAGGTCTTGGTGGACAGTAGCTGCCTTGGTAATAATTTACAGATCTTTTGACAAAAATCAGGGAGTTTATTTATATCGTTGATACTATCATGATAAATTAAGCACACAGATCCATTTCTTTCAGAGCTACAGGAATTTTCAAAAGCTTTGAACCACTGACAATGCTTAACATATCTTTTGGAGTATCCTTTAACCTTGTAATTAAATTCTTACTGAAAAATAATGTGGAGCTGACAGAAATCCACAGACTTAACTTCCCACAGTCTTCTAGACTGCTAATGGTTTGCAGTGTCATATCCAAAAAACAGCTTTTAACATAGAGCTACTAAAACTCATCACATATGAGGCTGGTCAAGCTGCCTTTGCCACACATGCAAGCAGTAAATCTTAACACTTAGCAACTTAACACTTAGGTCATCCACAAAAGGCCACCCGGCTCAGGATGTAACCATTTATTACTTCATTTAAATAAAATTTTAGGCTATGAGAATTTGCTCATCTGGAATTAAATTAGATTTTTTTTTTTGTTTTAATCATGCAATGCAAATTCGTAATATTAGAAGAAGAAGAATTCTTAATAGTAGCACTTGCTACCTTAAACAGCTGTTACTACCAATACCGACAACACTGTGTAGCTGTGCAAGACTGCAGACATAAACTGAACACCTCACATACTCATAATTAATGAGAAAATATTAAAATGGTCTTTCTGGTCTACATAAATTCATTGTGAACACCTGAGTACACATATACAGACAAACTACCATATAAATACAAGCATACATTCAAAAATTCACATGCTGCATAGAAACATTGCACACACACACATTTAGAAGGCTTCCTTATTGAAGAACTATGGGGTTTTATATACATAAGTTGTTATGGCATCCATTTCCAGCAATTTTCTCAGCTGTTCATAAAGGCAGCTGACAAGGTAAATGTCTAAAGTCAACCAGATTTGACCAGAAAATATAGAGGAAAATAGTACATACATATCATTTGACAATAACATGAAACATCTGGCATAAAACACTTCTTGAAGCTTATCTTTTACACAGTACATCAATATAGTATTTTCAATTAAAGTAAGAAACAAAATTTCATTTATACAGGCATAAGATTATATTAACTATTATATCCTTAAAGTTGAAAAGGCAGTTATTGTGGAAAAGAAGAGCATAAATAAATAAAGAAGAGGCAGAACATAAAAATAGTGCACCATCACTGAATTAGTTTGTGAATTTGTTAAAGAAACCACACATACAAATGGGCCCTAATTGTGAAAAAACTGCAAAAGAAAATGATCCAAACCTCTATTCTTCATTTAATCAGCTGACAGAGAAATAACATTTAAAACCATCAGCCATAATTGAGCTATCCTGCCAGGTCACTTTACCTTCTGTATTTGTATTTTTATTCATATGTGTGTGCGCATATAAATATAGAAGCAATATATACACATATATATGCAAATAAGCTACACCAGATAATGAAAGAGAAACAATCTGTACAGATACAGATGTACAAAAACTCAGGCTGAAATAAACTCTTTAAGCTCTGAAGTGAAAACCTAGAAAAAAATACCCAATGTAGATGAATACATTTTAACCAATCCTGCAACTTCTGAGAGTTATTTCTCCTAAGCATGCTATAAAAACTATTTCACTCAGGAAAAAATACTAGGACAAGCTTAATTCTCACGGTACTAAGTCCCAGAGAGAACTCTGAAGAAAATACTGTTTTATTAAATCTTATCTCAAGACATGGCTATAAAAGCATTGTCAACAGCTCCAGTAACTAAGCTTATTAAACTTTTATCTTCACACGGCTTTTGCAGCCAAATAACAGCTGGAAAACTGATAATAAAGAAATTTAATCCATCATTTTTACAGATGAAATTAATACCTGTCAAGTTCACTGCTGACAACTTAATATAATAGATTTAAATTAACTACTCTGTTCCTTTTTTAGTTTAAGATAGCTCAGAAAAACAAAATGACACTTCTTAGTACTGCAAAGTTCAAGCCAATTATTGTATATAGAGAACAATTACAAACAAAGTGAATGCTTTATGTGCAATACACATCACAGAACCAGTCCTGACTATATAAGTTCAAGTATAATTTGTTTCTGATCTGAGACAACAAAAATCCTGATTTGAAAGAGTAAAGCATTAAAAATCTGTGCAAGGTGATACTCAGAAGTGATTCCAAAATTTTTTAAAAATGTATTGCACCTCAAAATTATTTCTAATGAACTAAATGCAGACCAGTGGTATAAGACAACATTTTAATTAAGAACATAAATTCTAATTAATAAAGCAATCTTGATCTCCAGAAAACTGCATAGTAACCACCCAATGCATAGACTAATTAAAAATGTTACAATTATACATGGCTGTATTCTTCACATTCATTTAATTTTAAGAGATAAAAGGTAAAAGCTTGTGACAGGTATATCAGATGCAGTTGAGACAATACTGCAAAAGCAGAAGAGAATACAATCCAGCCAAACATAAAAAACTAGCTCAAATGAGAAAAGTAAAAGCTCAGAAACTAACAATGTACTTGAAAAAGCGCTTCAAAAGGTTAAAAAAACTGAACTGAAATAAGCACAAAATGCGCAGCTCGAAATCACCACTTGCAGTGCATCAACAAGAACAGATGTTTTGCATAAAGCTGTTCATTGTTACTTCTCATCCACGTTTTTCATCCCAGTAGTGAGACTTCTAGCATGTTAATTCAAAGAAGGCTTGTTGTATCTCTGCTGGTTTGCAGTTATTAGCTTAAGTCAAGTGGAGTTGTTGCTAATTTTGTACAATTACTACTACTGCACTCTCTTTGTGATGTTGTTGTGAGGCTTTCAATGCTGTATATCATTTCAAACACCCAAGTTCTTTGCAACAGACAACTTGGCATCTTTGGCCACTGGAAAAGCTGTTCCTTGCATAGTGAAACAACTTCTTGTAAAGCCATGATGCCTCCTCAGTATTTATGTACTGACACCTTGAGCCTCAATGCCTGCACAAACGGGGCAATGAGAACCACCTCTTATTTCCAATGAGAAAGGTGTCAGGACTTCCACGGAGCACCCAGTTTTTGCTATGAACTGAAAACACCAAGCTCAGTGAGAAAATGAACTTTCAAGGAACCACAGAATAAGCTGAGCCAGAAGGGACACTCAGGAATTGTCAAGTCCAACTCCTAGAGTTTCCCTGAGCACCAGACCTAGTGAAAGAAAAGTTAAAACAGATACCATCATGTCAGACTTACACAGAAAACTCTTGAAGGCAGTGGGAAAACAGGAATTATTGTCTTAAAAAGGAAAAGAGGTTTCAGAAGATAAGAGAATGCCAAAGGCACTCCAAGTTAAAAACTGTCATAAACAGAAAAATGGCAAAGGAGCAAAGTGCAGTGGATATGGAAGCAGGACTGAAACTTAGACACCTGTGACTGAAGACAAGTAGAGTAACAGAGTATTGAAGGTCAGCAAAAAAACCCATACAGGAAAGTAAGGTGCAGAGAGAAAATGTAGGAGACCTGCTGAAACAACACCAAGGGCAAAGAAAATACAGGACTTCTTCTGAAGGGTTAAGTAATATCAAAGAGAATCACTTAAAAGAAAAAAAAAAAAAAACAAGAAAATATTGGAGAAACAAAAGAGGTGAATAGTCTGCAGAATGTGGCAAAAGAGTTTTATGGCTCCAGTTTGAGGAAGAACCTCCTTCAAAAGCTTTCAAGGACTTCAGCAACAACTCTTCTAATTGATAATACAAGAAATTTATGGGATTTTTTGCTCGAGTGAATTTCAGACCGAAAAAAAAAAAGAAAAAAAAAAAGAAAAGATGGCAAAGAGTAAGGTTCTGACAAACTTGTAACAGCAAAAATATTTAAAAGGTGATGAGGACAATGGGAGAAACCTGAGATCATCTCCTGGTAACCAAGCTAATGAGATAAACCAGCAAAAGGTCAGTAACAGCAGGAGACATAATAGATGGAATTTATGTGGCAGAGCGAAAAACAGTTAACTCCCTAGGATACTAACTTAAACACCTGAACCTTGACAAAGAGAGCAGCAGTTCAATATATTAGATAAAGGAATTTAACATGAAATCAAAATTTACACATGATATGTTTCAGGGGAATAACCAAAACCTTAAAAATACTATGTCATTAGTCAAAACTCCTGAAAATACTGTTGTTTCTCAAACCATAACATGACAACGGTGTCATGTTATTGTCATTAACTGTTAAAACAAATACAGCATGATATGCATTGTCCTAAACTGGTTATTGGAAGGAAAAGACTAAAAGTGGAAGAACGGCAAGGATGATGGTGGATTCACTCAAGTGACCTTGCAGCTGGGATTGCCAAGGCCTGGAGTTTACAGTATGGGAAACCCCGTATCTTATGCCTACTGCTGTTTATCCTCTGTCTGTTTTGAGAAGTAAAATCTCTGTTGACATAACACAGGTATTCACAGAGACTTGGGGGCACTCTCATGGACAAGCCTGAGATCCCTGTCCTGACAGAGATCAAAGCTCAGAAATTGTAAAAAGCACAGGGAGATCACAGCACGGTGGTACAATACGCAGGCCCCTGGTAAATGGGTGCAAACAGCAGCCCTACTGCCCATCAGGATGGGCTGAGCCTGGCAGTGCCCACGTTGCCCATCGCGTGTCTCTGCTGCCCAGGTGCTGCTTCAGGATCCTCCAGTTAGTGAGGTAATGAAAATAATTAACTCTTTGCATTTCAGCCTTGGTTTGTGGTTGTTCTGGCCACCCACCTGCATTGACTCACGCAACTGGTCAGTAATGTAATGTTTCAGTTTATTATAAAAGTGATGCTGACATGTGCAGTCTTCAGTCACTGTCTTTGCTGATCTCATGAGGTTCTCCACAGGCTGTCTCAGAAAGGTGCTACCTGCACCCCAGAACTTTTTGCCATTAGACACCCTTCTCATAGGGCTGTAAAACACGATTTTTTTTTTCAGCTTTGTAGCTGAAATAATGCTTTTGATTGATGTGGCCCACTACTGGTGACTGTCTGAAAAAAGACAGCTGTCATAACACTGAAGGAATGATAATTTTCAGTCACTTAGCCTTCACCTAGTCTTCAAGTGAAGAGTATCCTGGAAGATAAATGCCAGAAAAATACCCCACCTGCAACTGAGTTTGGAATCATATTTTCTGACAAATGGCGCATATTTTTTTCTTTCTTTATTTAAAGAATCTTTGGTTTATTAAGAGGTAGAAAAAAAAACTCCGAAAGTGCAAATTAGTCCAGGAAGATCTAACATCCTTATAGATTATATCAGAACATAGCAAATTCAAAGTATGACATTAAAAGAAATATTCGCCAACTAATATCAAGCATGGAAGGACAATCCCAAAAAACCAGACTTAGCAGCACTAGAGTTTCTCACTTAAAGCTTTCTTAGGAGGTAGGATCTTCTAGAGAAAACTTCTAATAGATTTCTACATTGTTAGCAACCCTACCAAATGAGCACACTGATTTCAAAAGTACTTGGAGACCTTTGGGACATTTTCTGATCTTACTTATCTAGCCACGACAGGAAGTTCCTATATCAAAAACCCCAGACAACTCAGTAGGGCAAGCCATCTATCAAACTTCCTCAAGTTAAACAAGAGGAGAATTGTGCTATAAGACAAATGTTATTGTTTCAGTTGCATTTGGTAATTCAAAGTGAAGCCTACAAATGAGATATCTCATTAGTTTGAGCAGATGGATCAAAATTAAAGACTGAATCACCAACTCTTAATTTCCCAGTAGCCAGGAAGAGCTTGAAGTCTTGCAGAGGATGAATGTTGAAAAATCAACATAAAAAGCTTCTCTCCATCTGTCAAAACACATGCCTATAGAATGCAACTACACCTACCAGACTTAGCCTTAAAAAATGAAAATACACATACATCTAATAAAAACACATCGACGTGTAACTGTAGTCAAACCTCATACTGCAACCTACAATATGACAGTGACACATCAGCATGAATTCCATAAGAGTAAATTATTTAGTTCTGCTATGGTGGAATTCTTTGAGAATGAGTTAACAGAACAGTAGATAAACAATGCTGAATTTAATTCATTGAGACATTCCAAAGACTCTGGTCAAGAATCTTAAAAGAGACAACATTGCGAAAGCTTGACGGCCACAGGAAGATCTACATTAACTCAAGCAACTTTAGTGAGGGAAAGTATTTTTGTCTGGTTCTGGTATTTCTTTCTTACATTTCAGTATAAAACAGAACAGTGAGGTTTTTGGCTCTCTGGAGCACTGCTAATGAGATCTGTGTCTGTCACACATTACTGCCTGAATAGATATAAAATCTCAGCCATATCCTGAATGTCATACAGATACACAACAGCTATGGAAATTTTTTCTTAAGTACTCAGGGGGAAGAGATGAATACATCTTTTTAATAAATATATTTAGAAACAACCACAGCTTTGTTAAAAAGCATATGAAGTTTGCACATATATAATTTTAATAAAGACAAGTTTTATGGAAAACACACACTAAGAAAGGTAACAGAGCATGATGATAACAGCCTATGGTGAATGTGGACACAATGTAATGGGTTTCTGGAAACAGAAAATCAAAGGGCATTCTCAAAATTGTGAAAAGACACTGGAGAAAACCTTTCTAGTGTAATATTCATCATATTAGCTCATAATATTCATCTTCCATTATGGGGCAGGCATCTCAGTTCAGATATATCTACATGATCTTTTTTTTTTTTTTTCACTTTTTAAACATCTGCAGTTGGTCTAATGATTAGACAGATCATTTGTCATAGCATACTCATTAAAAGGTAAATTCTTATTTTTCGTGTGGTACAGTATTACATACTATAATTAGACAATGAGATGATGTGCTTGATAATGCATTGTCAAAGTCTGTATACTGGTACTTGTATATAATTCATTTCAGGTTATGATATTTTGTTTAATAAATATCAATACCAATATAAATTAAATACTCTGATGAAAAGTCCAGTGTAACTCCTTGCTAACTAGATGTGTACTTAAGAGAGTTCTGCAACATAGCAGAATGAACATTTTCAAACAAAGAAAATTTACAATCATATGAATCAGATTAACCAAAGTGTTCTGAAATCAAACCAACATTTATGTAGCAAGCGAAACCACACTTAAGCTTTGTCCAAAACTACACTTACATGGCTGTTGGTTTGAAACACAATTTTCAGAAACTGAGATCAGCAACAGTGTCCTCTGCTGAAACTGTAACATTAAGTAAACTACAGTTCTTCTCTTGACCTCTTACAACTGTAGCTCATGCCTTAAAACAAAACACTTATGCATTCAGCTTCTGGCACAAGAACTAAAACTATTCTCAAGAAAAGCTACAAAAACATCTCCTACTAGAATTGAACAACTCACCGCACCTGAATTTTTTCAAATATTATCATATATGTTTGCAGTCAGTTTTTTCCTCAAGTGTGAAGAAAAGAGAGGGGAAGAAAGGTGCAGTAAATACTCCAAAACAGCATACAGACTCCCTGCTGGGAATCCAAGATACATCACTTAGACACTGCTGATTTAAAGAGACTGACACTTGCACTTCAGCAAGTGAAAATACACAAAATCAAAACAAGGAACTAAAGATAAGAAACTAAATGTACTTCAGTGTTAGGAATTTGGTAATATATGTGCATAATTGACAAGGAGGAGAAAACAAACTGAAGTTCCCTTGGTACTGCTAAAAAAAATTTTATTAACAGTCTTCACTCAGGAAAGTAACAGTACTTTCATAAGTAATCTTTGTGATAGTCTTCTGAATGTAACAACAGTAACTGATATCAATGAGTGGAAGATAAGTGGAAGAATGGAGCTAAATCAAGGCGGTTGGAGCAGGAGGACTAGGAGGCTGTTGCTGAAGTACTTTTTTCCTTCCCAAGTCATAAACCAACTGTTCATCTTTCAAAAAACACATCGAATTTTTTTGTGAAATGGGAGAAATGTGCAATTCTTAGTGTGACTGTATGGGACAGAGTTTCCCTCTTTTATATATAGGTTATTTACTGAAAAGCCTGTTCAAGCGTCACAGAGCACTAGCATTTGTTCCTGCTTTGAAGAGGTGTCATACCTGCTTTATGTGCAAAGTTCTAAAAAAATGAGACATTGTGTGGGAGTGATTCAGGACCACAATCATAACAGAATGAGAAGCTATTCAGGCAAATGAGTTAGGCCCATATTCTTAGTGAAGGGGAACGTCAGACTTGAAAATTCACTGTGGAAACTTCTATTGTAAAGCAAAATGAAGGATTACTTCCTTTAAAAAGAAAACAAAACATAGACCCCAGGATATTTCAAATTACTTATGCTGAGTCCTTATGCACCATGTCATGAATGCTGTATAATTCTCATCTCTCATCTCTAACACAAAAGACTAGAATTTGAAAGATATAGGAAAGGCTAAGAACAATAATTAAGTGCTTCGTTTTTGATTTTTCTAATCTTTAAGTGTACCTGTTGTAAGGTCTCTAAAGTACTGACCTGCTTTGCCTTGTAATTTTAAAAAAAGTGACATAAATACACATTAATTACTTTATGGATATATAAGGTACTGGGAATTTTGACCTCTCTTAGAAGCTAATGCTCTTTAGTCAGTTTAGATTTTCTTGCATACGGTTTCTACGAAGTGTTTGTAGGGTTATAGGCTACCCCTCATAAAAAAATAATTCTTATTACATCACTGCAATGATCAAAACTAACTTCTTTATATATGTTCTGAGTGGAATCTAAACTAAAAAATAAATACCTGGTGTCCAGCCATTATTTGCTTCAGCACACTTTCATAACATACTTCATCCATATGATTCAGCTGCTGCACCTGAAAAACAAACATCACAGTCCATATTAAAACAATCTCTATCTTTATGGATTATCTACTACATATCAAGCAATTTAGAGTGATCCGTGAAAGACAAATTTGATTATGCAATTAAATTTACAATTAATTAATTTCCATTCCTGACTACAGCATTTTGCTATTAAATTCAGAAATAAAACATTAAAATACACAGATAAAATATGAGTAAAGGCAGTTAATAGAAAATTTATCATGTGACTTTCCTGGTGTTTTTAATGATCAAAGAGAAATAACCCAGTTCTTTAATTTATCTGTTTCATACTAAGGAATCTTACTTCTACAAGATAGTGAGGAAATATCAATTTAATATATCTTATCTAGAATTAAGGCCTTCTATTTGGTATATAAAAATAGTTTTTACATTGCATTCATATATATTTTTTTATCTCCAGGAAATTACTGATAGTTTTTTGCTATAGAGAACAGAGATTTCTTCATAGTTGGGTCATGCACAGAGAACATTGTGAATACCATGCAGAGAGTTTCCAATTACAGATAAATAAAATGTTTAAGAAAAATTCCAGTCGAAATAAAGAGTATTCTTCAACCTACTCTGAAGATTTTTTTTTCTATTTCTTTACTGCATTACAGTATAAATAGCATGTATCTACTTGAATGCACCTCAGTATTAAGGTTGTGACAAATTGAAATAAATAAATAAAGTCCAGTGTCATAGCAATTATTCCATTCTTCATTTGTGCATTCGTGTCTTATAACCAAACTGTTTTGGAACAAAGAAATATTCTATAAAAGCAAAGCATGTACAAATTTCAAAATGGAAATTTAATACTTGGAGTTACCTAGAATAGATGAAAGTTGAAAAACACAGCTTTAAAACAGCTTTGGAGGAAAAAGAGAACATTCATATCTGAAACTGTACAAGTGTAGCAATAAAAAGATGAGAAAATATGAGCATGTGTGCTAGAGACAAGCACCCAGTCTAATAATTTTTAAAATGAAAGGGGTAGCATTTTACCAAATACTTTTTTTTTCAAATAATACCAAGTGAAAATCATTAAAGAGAAACATACAACAGCAGTGCATAAGGACACATGGACAGATATATACACACACATACTACAAACCTAACTTTACATATTCTTTATACCTAAAGAGAAAAACATAAACATGCATAAAGAAAAAAAGACTGATATTAAAGAAAAATATCTGACATTAACAGACCTTGACTGAAGAAGCCAAACCTTAGTCTTGGTGCCATATGCTCCAAGAATTTCAACATACAGAGTTTTAAGAGCTTTCCTGGATAACTTCTATGCATAATAAATATATCACGCTGTCCTTGCCTTTGAAAGCTTGCCTGCAGTTTGCACGTGACTCTGTAAATTGCTAATCAGCTCCAAATTTTGCGCGAGTCTTTTTTGGATGTAGGATTTCAGAAGACTGTGGCAAAG
Source organism: Cnemophilus loriae (assembly GCA_013397755.1). Lineage (NCBI taxonomy): Eukaryota > Metazoa > Chordata > Aves > Passeriformes > Corvidae > Cnemophilus > Cnemophilus loriae. Next base: position 581,842 of record VZTF01008130.1, read on the forward strand.
CATCTACCTAAAGTAACTGACAGCCTTCTATCTCCTTGCAGCTCATTAGTGTGTGTATATAAGCATAGCACTGACTGCACTTGCTGATGCTCTGCAATAACAGCTTTTGATCCTATGCCTTCTTACATTGCTTTCCTCCTCTCATAAAGACCACAAGGATGTTGATATTGGCAATAATTAGGCAGCTTGAGTATTCGTATTATCCTGAATAGAATCCTTTTTCAAAGTGCATTAATACCTCTACTTTTTGCTTCCTGTAAAGTGTATTATCTTGCCTGTGAAATATATTTTGCTATGTGAAATTTGTAATGACAATCTTCTGAGTCAAAAAAGAACTCCTGGCTGTGGTACTACCAAAACAGTCTGCCAGGTACTCACATTTCAGAGTAACTATGACCTTCTAGTATTTACTCATCTCCTTATGCTTCTTTAGAAAATTTTCTAATAATTTCAAATTTTACAAGATTTATATATATCTTTGATTTTTTGAATCCCAAATGCATTCTAAAGTAAGTATGAAGAAAGAGAGTATTTTCTCTTTTCTTACTACATAGTGGAAATAAACGAAATATTAGAATCAAGTAGCAGTGAAAGATTAATTAAAAGTAACAGCAAGTAAGAGTGAAGGTATTAAAAGCAATTAATGAAGGTTAAAATATGCAAATCACGGTAAGCACCATATGGTAAACTATTCTTGAGCATATAGATTTGAAACATCTCCCTACAGTTGTAAAATAAGTTCCTCTCCTGCACTGCAGATGGAATGACTATTTAAATAACCTAGTAACAAAGGCAATGGCCATTTTTACAAAAACTAAAAAATATGCCATGATTGATCAAGCTGCGAAATTAACTTTTGATTGAAAATGTCTTGTTTTCTATTAATTTAAATCACAGGTGAACAATATTTTTCCAAAAGTTAAATGGTATAAACTTTAATTATAAGCTAATGAGATGCATGGGAAATCTATGGAAAAGTGTTTGTATAAATTCCTGTATTTAAAGAACTAGAATTTACATGTCAAGTGTCACTGCACTAATGATTTTTAATAAGAAAATTACACATGACCATTGTCTTAATGCTTCCCAAAATGAGCAATAGCACAAAGAGTAAAGAAGCTTATTTAGGGATTACTTTAAATACAGTTTCTATCAAATATGTACGTATGATAATTAATGGCTTAGCATGCTAAGGTTTTCATCAGTAACTTTAGTATTAATGCACGTCACGTTAATATATATACATATATGTATCTCCAGATAAAAAAAATTATATTTTTCTTATAACACTCCTCATGCATCCTTACAGACAAAAAAGACTCACCACATGGAAACCTGAAATGAAAGAGGCAGAATAATCAGCTGTTAAAGTGACTCTGCAGTTGAGGGTGATGATTTCTTCTTCACCAAGCAAAATTTAGTAGTGAAGCAGAGGCAATGCAAAGCTAAATACCTTTATATCCAACTGCAACAAGGCCTGCTTACAAGTATACTAAACTGAGGAAAGAAGATTCTTAAAAGTGCCTTTCAACTATGTATATCTTTATACAAAAGAAAACATGCTTCAAAAAACACCTGTAGCATAATAAACCAGTACCCCATACATAAACACACATGAAGCATGAACAAAACAAATGGCGACCACAAAAAGCAACCCTTTCTTTGGCATTCACGATTCTTTACCTTATTGGTTGTCTTGATCCCTATAAAGGTTTGTCCCAGAGGTACAGGTCGGAAACGGCCATCAAAGTAGAATAATCCAATGTAGGGATTGACATGTAGAAATGTAGCAACATCAAGATAATTGGGTAATGTAGCTGAAAGCCCCAAAATCCTAATCATGCTTTGTGTAGATTCAACCTATTAAAAAAGCAGAAAAACTGTAAATTTTCCAAGTGTTGTAAGCCAAGGAATCAAGCACAGAGTTTTAAAACATCCCTTATAAAACATTAATGTGAAAGAAACAGTTAATACTTTCTATAAAAGGTGAACAATAGATGTGAGTTAATGATTATCCTCTATTGAAGAAACCAGTGCATTCTGCAATTCCATCAAATCTTTCTTATTCATCTTTCTATTTTATTGCACTTTTGCCCTCCAAAAGGTTAGCTAGTCATTAACTGACATGGAGGAACAACAGCAGAAAACTGGCTTTGTTAAGAAGGGATAGTCCAATTTATAGGCAAAATTGTGACACAGGATTTGATGTCTTTTCTTCCTTAGTCCAAATCAGACCACTATTCTGGAAAGAGAAAAACATCTAATTTGTGTCACTCCTCTGTTTTAGGTTTTTGCTTCCACTACTCTCTTAGACAATGTATTCTAGTTCTCCGTAACTGGCATTTCCTTCTTATTTCTTCTTCTTTTTTAAAATCTTTAGTTCCTCGAATGTTTGGTTTACATACCTTCTCATTTAATAAGGGACAGAAATGGTGCTTTAACACTAAACATTCTGTTCCATACAAAAGCCTGCATATTATATATATTTTCAGGTAATTTTCAAGAAGAATGAAAGCACATAGAAGACCTGAATGAACAAAGTACACAAGAATTTTCCCATTTCCTTCTGGAACATTAGGAGTTGCGTAGGCTGGCTCACAACGAGTATAATTATTTAAAACCAGAGTTCACAGTAATTTTATTACAAAGGCTTTTTCGACACTGTAACTGAAGCCGTATATGAGGTTCTCAACTAGTCTCAAATGGGTGAATGTCTCAAGATGAGTAAGGCTGGTAAATTCTACCTGGCTAAATCCTTTTCAAAAAATATGAGGTTTTACTTAGAATACAGATTTTGATTTACTCAGCTGTTTTGAGTTCAAGCGAAAGGAATGCAATTAAAACAGTTAAATTAGAAGTTTTCAAAATAGATTAAAAAGTAAATGGAGAGCATTCTCAAGGAAGACAAAATAACACCACACCATAACGCAGACCTGAAGAATAGGAAGAACACCAAAATATTAAATTAAATCTCAAAAGGAACCATGGCCTCAAACATCACAGACAACAAACAGGCAAAGCAAACCACTATGCTGCCTGGGAACAGACATGTTCTGTGGCAAAGATTTGGACACTAAAACTGTGTCTACAAACAACTAAATGAGACAGCAAACCTGCAGACCTACCCTTCTGCACTTGCACAAGAGCAGTTTTACAAAGGAAAGCCCCATGTACAACCAAATCTGGTATGTAAATGCAAACTGGGACAAATAAGAGATTTAATTTTCTGAAGTCTTCCATCCACAGGGAACAAAAGCAGTGTTCAAGAGCACAAAGAAGCTTTCTCACTTCTTACACATCTTTATGGCTGGATTATGTGATGACCTAAGGGCTACAGTCATCACTAACCACAGAGTTTTGAGGTGTTTGAGGTTTGGGGGTTTTTTGAGAGGTGGGGGAGGTGTTGCAGGGTGGATTTGTTTCCTCTTTTGTCTGTTTGGGATTTTCTTGTTTTGGCTTGGTCCCCTGGAGTACCACATCCTTCTGCACTCACCTTAGTGTCTGCAGGGTTGTTTCTCACATTTTTTCCCTCGCAACTGTTGCGCAGTGTTTTTACCCTGTCTTAAACATGCTTTACCAGAGGTGCCACCACCTTGCCTGTGGGGCTGAGCCGCGCCCTGCGCTGGGCTGGTCAGACCCCGCTGCAAGTGGCCGCGTCCGGCACATGGCAGCCACAGCCATCCCTCACCAAGGCCACATTGCACCCCCTACAGCCAACACCTGGGCCTCTGTGGTGCAGAAGTTTTAGTTTACTTAGTGTTTATACACTTTTTTATTTTTAAGCTTGAATCTGTAAGCACAATTACCACTTGCAGATATACGTATCCCGTAGTTTGTTCACAATTGCCTGATAATAAGTACAGTAATCTTAAAGTGTAACTGAGCTCCCATCTGGAAAACATTACTTGATTTTGCTAAATTCAATAACAATTTTTTTTTTCAAATCTCCTAAGAGCCTGAAGGCATTAGTTCGAAAGTATGCTCGGTTCCATCTGAAGGCAAGAAAGCATTTCAAGTACTTAAACAATTAACAAGAACTCTGCTTAATAACCATGGACATATGTATTTTTACAGCAATTAAATGCAAAATGTTTTTTCAAAGATTTCTTTTAAAATAAAAACAGTGCCTAGAGAACAGTTACAGTTTACCGAGAGTTGCCACTTTGAAAACCTTAGTAAAACAAAGTAGCCACTTAATGTCACTGACCTGGCAGCTGACCCTTGAGCTAAGGAACTTATTGAAAACCCTGAATTAACACTCCACATGACAACTGCAGCTAAGAGTTAACACAAGCAAGTAATTGAGATTACTAATATATATATAGCACATTTTTTAAACCTCTTCCACTAAACCAGGTTGTTCAGGGCCCCAGCACTTCAAGGGATAGGGCATCCACAACTCTGGGCAACCTATTCCAGTGCCTCACCACGTTCACAGTCAAGAACGTCTTGCTAATATCCAAACTAAACCTACTCTCAGTTTAAAGCCATTCCCTCTCGTCTTATCACCACATGCCCTTGTAAAAATTCGCTTTTCAGCTTTCTTGTAAATGCCCTTCAGGTACTGAAAGGTAGTAAGATGACTCAGGTGCCTTCATTTCTCCAGGCTGAACACTCCCAGTTCTCTTAGCCTTTCCAAAAAGGGAAGGTACTCCATCCCTCTAATCATCTTATTAAGACACTAAATCATTCCATCAATTTCCTTAAGTTCTTTTGAGGCCATCCAAACAAAAAAGTCTTTATTTTTTTACCATCTACTTTTCTATTTGCTCACCAAAAATATAAATAATTTATATACATATATAAAATAATCAAGAGGCAAAAAGAGGTACACTTACACTAAAATAAAAAATGTATCATAACAATCCTTCCAATTATTTTATGTTCAGATCAAATTCAAACTGTAAACACCTGTGTGTTTAGTTTATGCACATCATCACATGCTTATAGAGAATGAGGGGTTTTTATTCTTTTAGTTATACATGGCAATATAAAAACAACAGTGACTAAAACTGTGCTAAACTTGAAATATAAAAAGACTACCTGAATATGCAACCATATGACATGATTTATTTTTTGTGTTTTCTTTGTGATTATAATTCAGTTTCAACTATGTATCTATTATTCATCTATCCAAGCACTACAGAAACTTGATTTTCCGTAATGGTTTTCAGAAATCTAACACATTTTTATAACAGAGTTCTCTGCATAAATTTTTCAGCCACTTTTCTGACTTCCCCTTGAAGAGGAAGCTCTAACATCTTTTGCTCTCAGGTGCTTCTAAAGAACAGTAAGCCTTGAAAGTGTGTGGATGCCTTTTGTCATACTGACAATAATCACTATTAAGTGTAATAATTTCTGAAATAATTCAAAAATTAGTATTTTTCAACTACTGGATCACTTATTATTTGATCCTAGAAGTCCCAGCTAGAGATTAGGCCTTCATATACAAGAAACCATGAACCCACAGCCTTTTCCTGAAATGGCAGTAGAAATTACTGATAAGATATTTAGGATGACAACGTTTTCTGTTTACACTGCATATTGGTGGCTGGTGGTAGGCAGCTGAGTGCCTTTTCTTCACTACTGGAATACAACCGCTAACATTTTGTTCTTTATATGTGTTTAGTTATCCCAGTAAAATAATAAGCACCATTCAAAACGTACGAGGCTTTCCTTGAAAACCTGAACAGACACAGTATTTGTGCATCAGGTTCTTTAAAAGCTTTACTATGTTTTATTGGTTTGATGTTACACTGGAAGTAAGAAATCAAATTGCCATTGCTATATTTGACATATCTAATTTGTATATCTAATTCAGAAACATTAATGATGGCATGTGGAGAATTGACAGCATGTCCACCAGACACATTCACAGAACACAATTACCACACCATGAAATTCCATGTATGCAGAAAAAATAATCAGAAGATAGCTATCCAGTATCGATTTCCACACAAGCATCATCTGTGTTTATGCTGTAAATGATAAAGGATCAGGTATGGGAAGTGCCCCTCTGGATTGTAAATTGATCACAGCAGGATCATTTTCTTCCTAATAGGTTTCAAGATTTGCATATCATCTCATTACATTACAGCCGCCACTTGAGAGCACACAGAGTGTGCATAGAGATACTCTTTTATCTGACTTCTAAAGTTCTTCCTGAACTTTGTGATCTTGGCAGCCTTCCCACTTCCACGTATTAAAGTGTTACATTCACAGAATGAATTACAATCAAGCTGGAAAGCATATCTCTGATTGTTCAACTCGAGCACAGAATTAAGTGAAGCAGACAAGTTTACACATTTTAATCTTTGAAGAATTGTCTGCTGGTTAGAAATTAATCTTATATTCAGATGACCCAGGATAACTTCAACACACCCTCTGCAGTCAGTCCTTACGCCCTTCAGATGTACACTAAAGACAAGATACTCAGAAAATTAGACACCAGCATTTCTTAGTTTTTAGTGCAGATGTGCAAGAAGATGAATTCTTAACTCAGGCTCCTGAGTCCCTTGTTCAGTGGTAGTAAGAATGAAATACTACACATGGGGATTTACATTAGTTATTAGTTGGATACTATCCTACCCACAGAATGGCTCTATGTCTCACTCTCTCACAGGATCTGTGCTATTTATCCAAAACAAAGGAGAAACAGAAATGGAAAAAGAATCGAGTAAGGCTCAGAGCATTAAAATAAAAAAAAAGAATTAAATGTGTTTCAAAATTACTAAGCAGGAAGTTTGTTAGAATGTTTCATCAGTGTTTAGTTGTTTATTGCTATCTTGTTTGCTAGTGATGAAAGAGTTAAGTTGTCAGTAAGTCCACATAGGTGCAGTTGTCTAGTTTTAGGAACAAACACGGAAAAAAACAGTGAAATTGCAAACCCAAAGTACATAGTAAAAATGCAATTACTAATACAGTTTTGAAGATTCCATATAGGACGTTATCTACAACTCACTCTGCACAGAATGCATTTGTTACTAGGCAACCATCTAGTTAAGTAATTTTATTAGTTTTACTCTGCATCCAATGAACCCTGAAAATACTGTGATCTCAGTCCTCCATTTAGAATATATTTAAAAATCTAGAGGTACTGAAAAAATGTAACCATGCAGAAAGCACTATTAGAAGCCATATTATTCTCCCTCAGCTAAATATTAGGTATGCATTACTTTGTCTTAAGAAATGACATTTTGCATATATCTATTAAGAGATTTCTATACCTGGCACAGTGTCAGTTTTTCCTGACGGACAGAATGCCTTTTCATGCTGTGCTTACTGTTTTGTTCCCAAACTAAGAAACAAAAATACCTCTGAACCCTTCTACAAATTAGTTTCACTGCTTTACCATAATATGAAAGACCACAAAATGTATGACAATCACTATTACATTTTAAACTCTACAGGTACATCACTAAAATGGAAAAACAGTCACCTATCAATAATAAAAAATGAGATGCAGAATGACTTCCTGACATAGAAAGTAAGAGAAAAGCTCCTGAAGATTAATTCAAATGTCTGACACGTAACATTTTCCAAACAATGGAGATTAGGTTTTGTTTTAAAAAAGTAGTTTTAAAAAAGTAATTTTTACACAACTGCAAGGTTGTGCAAAAGATAACAAGATAGACTTAGACTCATGTAAGACTCATTAGACATATGGCTGCACAACATATTGCCTAAAAATAACATCACAGAGTAGCATGAAAACGTGTTAGATTTATCACACGCTGATGAACCGACAGATTTTAAAAGAACGTATAATTGAAAATCAGCCATTAAAAAGGGATTCCACTAATTGCTTTCTAAGCCCAACTCTATTCAATAATTTTATTGCTGATATGCAGTAAAAAAACAACTGGTGACAAGAAAGGCAGGTGATTTGCAGAATTAATATAACTGATGTGTGTGTCAGCCATACAGATAAATCTAAGCTGATAGCCCCATTCGAACTAAATTTCTTTTCATTTAGCTCATTCTGTAACAGGCCACAGCTGCAAAATGAGACACTATTCTTAGGAAACATTCTTATAGCAATGAGTTAATCCTGCAGCAACTATAAAGAGGTTTGTTTGAAGATTTAACAAACAGGTACCTGAATGCAAGCTCCAAAGAAGATGTGTTAGCAAATTAAGTACATACAATTTTTAAAGGTATAAAAGGGATAGAATTGCATAATTGAAGGGAAACACTCTACCTCTGTATCTGCCAGAACCAAACTTACACAAAAGTTCTGTCTATAACCAGTTTTGCCGACATGTTTTACAAATACAATCATGAACACAGGAAAGTCCAGTGAAAAAAAGCCCCAGAACACTACTGTTTGAAACTAAGAAATTATCGCAGAAGGCTTTAGTAACCTTGTTTGGTTATCCTTTAATAAAAGATACTGAGTAACTTGATTAGTTTATATATGAAATATTAAAGATGCAAAGGACTAATAGCAGTCACTGAAGTTGAGAACCGAAGAACCAAATGAAATGCCACTGTCATTCTAGTCCCAAAAGACCCATGTAGCCCTCCTACAGTGGGTTACCATTTGACACTAGACATACAGATCTAAGCAGCTGGTTTTATGTCATTAGCTATCAGTCTCGACTTTTTTTTAAAAACTGATCAAATTATCAAAATCAAGAATGGCATTTCAAGCACATAAAAATTCCTAATTTGATAACAATTAGACATTTGGCTTTGGGTGAGAAACATCTGAACTTGTTTGCCTGTGAGCTCTAGTAAGAGCTAAAAGAGAGGACCAAAGGGACAGAAAAAAAATAGGTAGAGGAAATAATAAGGTACTACAGATACGGAAAATGCAAAGAAAGAGCAAAGAAAACTACATTACAAATGAAAGGAAAAGCTCCTTAAATAAGGTGGCATGAGGAAGGAAAGCTCAGAAAGGAAACATGACAATTCCCGGGGAAGAACAACTCCAACATCTCGTGGTCACTGCAGTCAAAACTGCCTTTGATCTTCACTTCCCCAACAAGCTCCTCCTTTCTTGATGAGAAAAAGGTACAGCACAGCACCTCTCCTTGCTGGGTCCTTTATCGCCTGGAGGAGACATTTCTCATCAATGTATTCCAGGAATCTCCTGGATTCCTTGTACTGCTGTGCTATCTATCACACCTATAGTAATAGTAACTTCGTTGATCTAATACAAAAACATAAAGCAACTGAAACCTCAACTTGAAGAATGAGACAGTGCTGAGAACAATATTTGTGTGTGTAAGATGGGAGCTTTGGTATCCCAAAATCTGAGAAAGCTTTTGATATGGATTTTCTTTTATTTAATTTATCATTCACATAGTTGAGAGCAGGTATCAAAACTTGTGTATCACTCAAGTATAGTATTCAGTATGCTTTTCTGTGAAAAAATACCCATAAGCAGCAAGGAAGTCACCAAAATCTCTGAATAATTATAACAAAATACTTCAGTGGCCTGTAAAAACTGTCAATTTTTTTTCTTTCAAGCTAATAATCTTAGTATATTACAGTAGTGTGAGAAGTTTGATTAAAAAGTTTAAGCATTTCAATTTTATATCTGCATTATACTCTGGACTAAAACTTTAAACATCAAAGCTATAAATTGGATTCAAATAAGTTGTTTGATGTTATACCTACAGTATATAACAGAGCTTAGAGCAATTTTCCCACCAAAATGTTTAGCAAAGTCAATTTAAATCACTTACAAAAGCAGTCTCTAAAATTTGAAAAGTGCAAACATGCACAAATATGCTCTTCATTCTGCTACGAGTAAAACTGTCAGCAATTCCAATATATATGCTCCTTCCAGGTTTAAATAAAACCTAATTCTAAAAAATGCCATAAGTTAAAATGAGCATGTTAAAGTCTTACAGTAAGTGGTGTGACTCAGTGTTCATCTAGGGGAAAGTACATCAATCATTCAAGTATTTTGAGGTACAAATTAGGACAGACATGCTAGTGCATCAGGATATTCCTGCTTTAAGAATGCATTTGGATAGCTGTATTTTTACCTCATATCAATACAGATCTCAAAACATTCTTTTCTGGCACAGTTGTAGGCCCAAGTAGCTAGTTGAATACTAATTCTTGAAAAGACAAAAAACCCCCAATTCACTGTCTTTGTTTAAATCTAAACAAGACTGCCCTCATACCTCCAACAAAACAAGAGAGATGCTTTTTCTCTAAGACAGGATAACAAACCCTGCAAAAGGTAAAAGGCACTACACTCTACATCCCGACCTGCACAGGAATCATGACATTTTCTCATATACAATCTGGGGAAGTATGATCCAGATGAAACTACAGGTACATGCCATTATTAGAGTCGCTGTTAGTGATTTATGGAAAAGGCTGAAGCAGTATTCAAAAGAATTTATCACAGTCCTGTTCTAGAAGTGATACAAGAAATGACTGTTCCAGGTCAGATTAAAAATTATACTACTTGAATGCACTGTCTCCTGCAGCAGCCAAAAGGGACAGTACAGAAAGTGGGAAAATGTCAATGATATTTACCAGAATAGATCTCAGTTACTACAGCCTCCAGTCTGATCTAGAGACTATTACTCTGCAATGGATTTTTCTTTGAATTACTTGTCCCTCTACTACAAATTACGAAAAAATAGTCAATATTTTGGATGTCTTAAACCAGTATACAAATCAGGTAATTGATTTCAGCAATTACTGCACTGGTATAACTGACATAAGAATATTTCAGATTAATATTGTCCTTGGGGTTTTTTTTTTGTTTTTCAAGAAGTGAACAATTATTCTTACCTCCCATGTGCATGAATACTGAACAAGTATGATATTTCTATAGATATCGATGAAAAGTAAATTCTATAACTACTTTCAGAAAGGCAGGAGAGGAGATTCAAATCACTGAAGACAGAAGGACATTCTCCAGGGATGGGCTGAATATCCCGGCTTTTTTTAGTGCTCCGGGGACATTTATGAATTTGTATCAAAATACATAAAATGGAATTACGGGCAACAAACAAAACCAAGGAAATGCAACAATATATTTTTTTCCTCACAAAGTAATATTAAAACATTAGACGTGATTTTTTTTTACACTTTGAGCATCTATAAGAGTATTTTCACTAAACTCCAGGGGAATTCTCCTGAAATCAGAAACATTATGTTATCTTTTTTTATTGACTGCATAAAAGTTCCAGTAACTTCATAGTTGTGGATGTATAGTGCAAACTTCATACAACTATGCCTGCAAGCTCAGATGCTGAAGTTACATTTCAGTGTAATTTTAAAAAGTAATCCTCTTATTATTTGCTTTCATATTAAAAAAATAAAACCATTGTACAAAACATCTCCTGTTTCTTTGTCCCCGGGCTCTCTGAGAGGCTTTCAATTTGAAATATTTTTGTCAGCAATTGTTTTCTACAGCATAATTCTAAAAAGTTCTACAAGTAATTTTGCTTTCTTTTTAACCAAGGGGTTTTTTTAGTGTACTTTTATACTTCAAATTTTCCCTCTCCTAAGCTACCTACTTGTAAAGATACATATGGATCTCCATTACTGTCTTTCTTATCAAATTAGAATAAATAAGGTGATGAGATGGTCAATTTCAAGATTTGTGTATTGCTTTATTTCCCAACTGTTTCACTTAAGGAAGGGTTACAACTGGGTAGCTTCAGCTCCAGATGAATTAAATTCCAACTCAGTAGGTAAAACAAACCTTGAAATCCTAGAAGATTAAAACACCATTTTTAAGAGAGCTATTTTTTAAATGAGTGCTGAAGCAAGATACTGCTATATTACAATAAATGCACTAAGGATAGGATTCAGTACCCAAGACATAATTGCCTCAGATTTTATTATTCCTTATTACCTGCACAGGCTTGATAGACACAAAAGGGAAGGATCTATGCGAGATTTGTGCCCAAACAAAGCAGAAACAGAATGCCAAGCTGAGTAATGCAGGACAGATAAAATGGCTCTCAACATCTATTTGGACAGCTGAAGCCTATCTTACTAGCCTCACAAAATTTCACACTAAGAAATTAATAAGTCTTGCAATCTGACATGAAGAAATTTATTATCATGGTCACTGCTAAAAGCAGAGATGCTTTACTATAAAGACACCTAAGGAAAACAAGGTTATCAAAATCATTTAAGAAAGAAAATACAACATCAAACAGCTAAAGTTTAGTGCCTTTGGGGTAGTCTAAACTTAGCCTCTTCTAAAGAATTGTTACCTATATTGTTCTTTATACAGGAACTTTACACTTTCTGTAGCGGATTAGAGCAGACATCCATTTCATTCTGTTCTTAGCAGAGTTGGAATCAGATGATTCAAAAAGCCTTAACAAGGTTAGTGTAGCCTTACCAAGAAAAAAGGCATCTTGAAAGCTAAAAGGCTTTAAACATTTAACATGCCATAACAGAGCCATAAAAAGAACTGTTTCATTTTAATTTGTTACAGGTTACTTATATGGATAGAGTTTTGCTCTCCATGACAAAAAAAAAAAAAAAATTGCACTCTATCCTCCCTCTTCCCATTCTTTATTTATCCTAAATCTTTCCTTTTTATTTATCCCCAAATTCCATGTTTTACTTTACTTGTAAAAGCACATCTCACCATTGAGACCAGTCTTATTTATTGCCTAAATCTGAATTCTTCTTTTGTACAAGATTCAAGAAAAAATCCCTTTTCTCCTTTTTTCCATTTCAAATCTTGGTATTTAGAAAATACCACTAAATAATGGGGGAAAACAAAAGGACCAGTTGTGCTAGACTAAAAATTATGTAGTATTTTTCTAGCAGTGCTGAAAGTTTTACCTAAATTTAAGACACTACTCTTAATTAAAATGAAAAAGAAATTCTCCTAGGAAAACTGCTAATTGAAAATAAGCATTCCTGGCAAGAAAATAATTTCAATTTTGGTTGTGTTAAAACATTAGCCTGATTATTATTTGCTTAAAAATGTTTAGTTTTCCTGTTACTTGACCAGAAGAATGAATTAGGAAAATAAATGGTAAGTAAAGAAATAGCACTGTAATAAACTATGCATCCTAGGATCTGATAGTTAGTAGCATACAGAAAGGAAGGTAGAAGACAAAAAATTTTCCGCATTCTTAATACACAGCTTTAAAACAGAACAGCTGTAAAATAAATAGTAAACTGCCTAAGCATTTCTATTTAATTGTCTAAGCATGTTACCCTTTACAGTGATATCTATCTATTCATGACCAAAACAAAATTATTTTGAAGATTTTTTTCTCTCTTACCTGTCGTAAAGTACGTGCTACTATACTTTCAAGCACTGGTCCTCTGTCTTCATGCAGTAGATGAACTTCATCAAGAATCAAGAGTTTTACCAGCTGAGAGAGGGCTACATCACCAACACTTTTTCTTGTCACTACATCCCATTTCTCTGGAGTAGTCACAAGCATCTAGTAGAGCAGAAAAAAAATATTAAGCATATACAAATTTATAAAAATACAGTAATTTAACATACAGCAGAGTAAATGCAATGTAGAACTTAAAGTTGTCTGAAGTTTTACCTGCTTTATATATGAGGCAGACAGTTTGCTGCATCTACATGTGTTGGATGACCATTAGTAGGATTCAGCATGGAAAACCATATGGAAATATCAACTAATAACTTCAAGTTACCATGCCCCATTTGTATACATTTTCCACAAGAAAACATTTAAGCAGCTATCCAGAATCAACTACTTATATAATCATTTAATGTTTGCATGTCACTAAAATCATCTGTGATAAAACATTTCTAACCTTCTTCACAGCACAGTAAACAACTAAGACCCTCCCCTCACACCTAAGCTTGACCTGCTAGCTCCCAGTTCCCTGTGAAATGCCTTCTCCCTAAGGCATACTTGCAAGTTGCACGTTTTGATACCTTGATCCTTGCACTGGTAAAGCAGACTGAACAACTTCCACCAGTCCTGGACAAGGTAACTTCCAAACTTCATTGTCTCATGTAGATATGTCAGGCCATTTCTCCGGCCTGTCAATGTCTCTCTGTATGACAGCACAATGCTCTGGTGTATCAGCCACTCCTCACTGCCTGCTCAGACAACCCATACATCAACAAGCTTCCTTATGAGGATCTTACAGAAAATACTATCAAAGGCTTTACTGAAATCTAGGTAGACAATATCCACTGCTTTTCCCACATCTACCTGGCCGGTCATTTCTTGATAGATATTTATCAAGGTGGCCAAGCATGATTTCCCCTTGGTGAAGCCAAGCATACTATTCATGATACGATTTTCTTGTCTTTCATATGTTTGGAAACTGTTTTTAGGATTAGCTGTTCCATCACTTTCCCATATGAGGCTGACCAGCCAACCATTCCATGGGTCCTACTTCTTGCCCTTGTTGAAGACAGGAGTGACATTTGCCTTTCTCCAGTCTTTGATCACTTATCCCAGTCACAATGATGGATCAAAGACTATCAAGAGCGACACTGCAATGCCAGGAGCCAGCTTCGTCAGCACTTGTGGATGCAAATCAATCAGACTATGGACATATGTGTCCCCTGTTCTCTTTAAGTACTCCCTGAACGGATCCTCTTCCACCAAAGGTACACTTTACTTGCTCCACGCTTACCCCCAGTTGCTGGAAATCAGGATTCCTGAAGGCCCGTCTTGCTAGCAAAGACTGAGGCAAAGGAGGCGTTCATTACCTCAGCCTCTTCTGTGTCCTGTGTAACCAGGCCCCCCGTCTCATTCAGCAATGGGCTCAGATTGTCCTTAGTCTTCCTTTTGTTGCTTATCTCGTTTTCTTTGATATTCCTGAGCAGATTCAATTCTGTTTGGACTTCAGCTTTTTGTCAATCCTGGATGGTCAGACAATGTCTCTGTATCCCTCCCAGACTGCACATCCTTGCTCCCACACTCGGTATGCATGCTTCTTTTTTGTGTATGACCTGGAGCAACTTGTTCATTTATGCGGGCCAAGTTCCTATTCATTCATTTTTCCCCAAGTTTTTATTCACTGGGATGGACCACTCTTGAACTTGGAAGAATATTAACCAGCTTTCTTGGTTCCTTGAACTCTCTTTTCCCTCCAGGTCCTTATCACATTGGACTTTTCCAAGCAGATCTCTGAGGTGGCCAAAGTCTGCTCTCCTGAAGCCCGGAGTTGTGAGCTTCCTTTCTGATCTGTTCCTCCTCCTCAGGATGCTGAACTCCAACATCTCATTGTCGCTATGGTCAAGTCTGTCTTCAGTCTTCACACCTCAGACAAGTTCCTTCTTGTTTACGAGGTACGGTAAAGCAACTCTCCTCCATGTCCTATCTACAGAGGAAGAAGTTCTCATCAGCGCGCTCCAGGACCCTCCTGGATTGTGTGTGCTGATGCTTCTTTCAAAATATTAGAAAAAAAATATTTCTTACAAAACAGATTTATGAATACTTTTTCTTCACTTGGTCTCCACAAGATATATTCTGATAGTATTTATTTATTCTCCTCAGAAAAATATTTTTCCCTGCACTGCCACACAATATTTTTCCAATCCAATTATTTCACCATCAGAATATATCAGTCTTTACTAATTACCAAGAACTACTCCTGAAGAGACTTCGTGATATTACAGAAGAAAGATGTTCATTTCCTGCAACATTTAAAACTTTACACTTGAAAGACTCACTGAGTCACTGTTATCACAGAGAGTGGTGGTAACCAGGGGGTATTTTCATGGTTTGTTTAAATATTACTGGGTGCATTTTGTTAGCAAATACAGATTTTTCAAATGCTTGTACAAAATAGTAGATGCAAAAACATATGTCCATAATTTATCAACTGAAATGTAACACTACTACAGATGCAGCTGTTAGCACTTTAAAATGAGCCATATCAACCACAAAATATTAGCAGCTGTACTTCCACAGAACATTAATTAGCAAACAGTGAGGAAATATATTTAGCAATGCATATTAAGGCTTTAAGGTGTGAAATACTACAAATGCAAGCTACTTAGCTAATTTGCTAAATCTAAATTGGCAACATTCAGATCACAGCTTTTTTTTTAATGTCAGTCATGTTATCAGGATATATATTTAAAATTGTATCATTAATTCTTCTGTTTCTGAGTGATGACTAAATATCCGTTATAATGGTCTTTTACTTTGATCTTATTTTAAAATAGCAATGTTCACAAAGCAATGACCTGAATTAAAAGCTATACTAAATGAGACAGTATATCAAGTAAGAAAAGAGATCTCCAGAGAATGTTTTGCTAGAGAATATGACTGGTTCTCACATTTATTTTTCAGACAGAAATTACAATCGGGGGAAAAAAATTTTCAAAAAAACCACCTAAACCGATCAGCTTTGTAGTTGCAAATTATAAACTGAATTCAAATATATAAAATGCTTTTTAAAAATATCAGCTAAAAGAAATTGCTACCAGCAAAGACTAACAAAGATTATTTTTTTCAATTAAAATAATAAACCAAACAGCATTATGAGCCATCTCATTATTAGTTTTAAATGCAGTAGCAGCATTTCTTTTTATAATTACTTTTCAGAGACAATATATTTTATCCTTTAAGTTTTAAAATCAAAGCTCGGATTCAGCAAAAGGATTCTGCTTTCTGCTTGGGGGCAAGAGAAGGACACAGAAACAAAGTATTAAAACATCTTTTTAATATTTTCTTCTTTTACATGGACTTGAGTTCTCAGCACACTGTGAAGTTCATTCATTTATATTGGTATTTCACCACCTCACCTCTTTCAATATTGAAATAGCTAAAAAATAAAGTGTCATATTTGCTTAATGAACTGCAACTCATGCAAGATATTTCAATCTGGTTTTTGTATTAGGATATGGCTGAATAGAAATGGGTTAAATGTCAATATTTTTACTGTCAAGTTAAGTTTCTCTACGCACACACACTTCTCTTTTTCCAGTGGTTTTTTTGATGATCATTTGTTATTCCACACTGACTTTTTCTGTTAGGGAAAACATGGGCTTTTCACAAAGTCTTCTGTCTTATGTGAGCACTGCCACTCAATTTCACTATTACACCAAAAGAGTTAGGTGTTTTAAAAAAGTAATCCAAGTATTTCAACTTAAAATTGTCATTTAGCATTGGGGTTATTTAACATAACCCCAGATGTTTTACATAATGTTCATTATGTAATGAATTCAGCATTCAAACAAAAAATTTTAATTATTTCACTTTGAAAAATTATGTCAAAAGGAACAACTATAGCTGATAACTTTAACATCAATTTACTAAATTTCAAGAGACAGTGAAAATGCATTTTTCTATAATTGCATGATTTGCTAATTATTTTTGTTAGGTTCTCTTCAGTCCTCTTTGAAGCCAGATTTCACAGTAAAAGGAAGTTACATTTTCACCACAGTTTCAGAGGATCAACATGTTGAAAATGCTGGGGTTTGTCATTGTTTGGGGGTTTTCTTAATCTGAAAAGGCTGACTGTCTTACTAAAATCAAATTATCTTCCATTAATTTATATGGGGCCAACATTCATTTCTAGCAGTTGGCACAGCCTTGAAAGTTTATGTTTTCAATAGCTTACTTTCAATTCTTTGAATTTCCTTGCTGCTTTTAACTTCTCCCAAACACATTTTGCACATGACTAGTATCTGTTTTCTGCTTGAATAATTAGTACACACACTCTGAGCCTAGAAAAACTATGGTAATCTCCTCAAATTTACACTCCCACAGGTCCAAACCACATATGAAAATATTTCAGAACAAACTACATAAAAAAACTTAGTTATAACATGCCGTGCGACAAATATCACTGCTTTTAAGTTCTTCAAGACCATTTTTGAGAGCAGTTTTTCTGTCTTTAGCCACTTCAGCCTTTGTCTGTCACTCATCTGACCTGTTGTCTCTTTCATACACACAACAATGAATCAAAACCCAGACACACACCCCACCTCACCCTCAACTTCCTGACTACTATGATTGCCCTAAAATAACCAGAAAAGACCTGGATCACTCTTCCTATGTGCCAGATATAATCAAAGCAGGTATAAAGAACTGGTTGACTCAGATCTTAGCTTAAACATCAACTAGGATGATAGGAAAAAGCACAGGCATGCCCTGTGCTTGAGGATGTTGTATTTTAATACGTGGTTACACAGATTTCTATAACATAAAAAGTAGAGAAGTACTTTGTACTGAGACTGGGTAGTGTTGATATTCTGAGTATCAGCACCATTCCAAAAATAAGCCAAAAATATGCTACCATACTGAAAACAGATCAGCAGCAGTACAGTGCCTTTACTTAGCACACGGCGTAAATATGGGTTCCTTTACTATATCAAAATAGTGAAAACACACAGAACGGCACACACACATATTTTCAAACATTGGACATATAAGTTTGAATTCGTATTATTATACATGCTGAGCATTAGAATCTATCATTCTTTCTAGAAAGAAACTGTAGAATAAACTCAAGATTATAATGAACAAATCCAGAGGCCTTTGCTTGAGGAAAATATGTGGATGTCAAATGATCGCAATAATAAAGGTTGTACGTTATGGGAAGTTTCCAAAATGAAATTATCTTCCCAAAGCTGGATCAAGATCCAGAAACTTGTCATAACCATATGCCATCTCACAAATGCATCACAATAGAGATACTTTCATATTTAACATACCTATATAAAAGCACTACTTCCTCTTTGAAACCATTAGAATTATGATAAATAAATAGCAAATACTCCATTTATGTTATATTTCTCTGTGAAGTTCACAATATTGCTTCTTAAAGCATGGATTAAATCTACAAGAAATACACGTTTCTGCTGTAGTTTCATCCTTTATTTGCTTTATCCTCTTAAAAGCCACTTCTTTTTCATTTTGCATTAACATTTCTTTGTACCTTGCCCACTTTCTATTAAGTAACTCTCAATATAACAGTATGCTTAGGAAAGAAAAAAGAAAACGGAATCTTATTATACAAAAAACCACCCTGGTGCCTGCGGCTATGTGAGCATCTGTTCTCTAAAGGCTTCCTCCTGTGCTCCTCCTGCTCAGTGACCAATGATGCTGGAGTTACTCACTTCATTATTAGCACAAAAAAGTCTCATTGAAGACATGACAGCCAAAACTAAGGGGAGGCAGAGAGACAGAAACAGCTAAAATATAGCCTGGCATTAACTGAAATATTTATTATGCACTGGAAAATGTATGTTAGGTACTTCAGAAATTTGCCATTTAACAATGTAAAACAACGAATAGATACAACTTGAAAGAATTCTATCATTTGCAGATTAGAAGGAATTCTTTTACTAAAATTAAATGTGATGAAAGCAAGCATCATTCAAAATAGGGGAATTCAGTAAACTTTCAAAGAGCAGTATTTTCTGAAGTGCCTCAATGATGCTGGAGAAGAAACAATTTTAAGGCCCAATTCATTAGTATATACAGTTGAAGAAAAAACACAGCACATGCATGAAATACAAGCCCTAAGGATCTAATAGCTTTGGAAGGCATGGAACCAGCCTCTTTCTATGTTTGCCTGTAGTATATTTGTCTCCACCACAGTGATTCACCATGAATGGACAGCAATAAAGAGTTGTGCTCTAGCCACTGCTGCTGTATTTTTACTATTCAAAGAAACTTTCTCGAAGATGTACTTCTGTAGATTTCTATTAGCAGAACTTCCTTGTCTTTATTGTTTTAACCTTGCTACTGGTCTTCTCTACTCTCCTGCTTCTTTACACACATCTACAATTTCCCCTTACCCCATCCTAGAGGAAGCTTTGCTCAGTCACAGCCAGCGCTCCTCATCTTCTGACAGCTTTTTGGCAAGGGGGCATGGGCAACCTACATAGTTTACTCAATTCATGCTGTAACTATTTATCTTGGTGGTTTGTTCTGGCAGCAAATTGACTGCAAGATCTTAACTTCTGCAGAAATGGAGACACAGAAAACTGCACACAACTACACACATCCACCCAGAGCAGACTCTCATTAGAATGCAGCATATTCTGCAATTCTGTAGGCAGAGCTGCTATGCTGGGGCTTCAGTCGATTTGAAAATATTTCCCTTCTAATAAGTGATACTTCGGAGTTTCTCACGAATTTTAATATTAGATAGCTGATATCACACCCCATGAGGGACACATTACTAGTTTAGCACTCTTTGAGGTAAAACTCCATCAAAATATGCTACAAGAGCAGCAACCTGCAAGTCATTTCCATAATGCTGGTTTTATTCCTCCTTTTATTGCACTCTTACTCTGTGATTTATTCAAGCATTTCAGAAAACCTCCTGTGAGATGAAGCTCAGGCAGGGAGTGGAATAAACATACAGAAAACAAAACAAGAGGGCAGCAATTCAAAACAAGAATCTGAGGCAGGAAGTAATAAATAATGAATGCAAGTATTTTGTTCTTCATAGATCAGAAACAACCATCTGATGCTGTGTTTAACACAGTTAAAACAGAATTATGTTTCTAGTAGAGCAGATTCCTTACCATATACAGATATGCAGATGAGCAGTATGCCCATTTAGGTGAACAGATGACGTTCTAACAAATCTGAACATGTATTTGTGGTCTAATGTCAATACAAGATCACATATACACACATACATACATACATACATATGCATCTTAGAAACAATAATAAGACTACACTTCCAAGGAGTATTAACATAAAGACTGAGTTTATCATGCTAGGAAGACTTACAAAAGAGGTGCATTATATTGATGCATATTAGCAGCAATTAGTAAGTGACCAAAGCTAACAGCAATTGTCAATCAACAACAGAAATCAACAAGGGATTGCAACAGCTGTCACTCAGAACTTAAAATGTCCAATGACTTTTTAACTGAAGAAACATAACTCTGTTCATCATGTTTTATTTTATAATTGAGGCCAGGAATGCACAATGGTTTCGTTCCTTTACAGAACCCAGCTATTCCACCTAATGAAAAGGCAACTGATCGACAACGTATCAGCACATTGACTTAGCAGAGCAAGATACTTATGACACACTTGACACATTCTGTTGAACTCATTTTTTTCAATATTACTTTATTTGTTATATACTCAGTTTCATAATTATGACTAACAGATTTAAGTTCGTATGTGAAGATTTAAAATTTTATGTTTTCAGCACAATGTCCCAAAGATTACAAAATTCATTGAGAAGTTCCAGTACTACTTTTAGACTTCAATACAACAGACTCTGACACAGTAAAAATAAACTGGATAAGACCAGTACTACTAGTAATTCCTTTTTGTTGTTAATGTGAAAGCCCTTACCTTAAGTTTTTTATAGTCTTACTAAAAGAATATGGAGTAGTTTTCATGTGGAGTAGTTACATTAATCTGAGACAAAATTACAGAAAGCAATGTGTATTAGAATCACAATAGTTGTGCTGAGTAATAGGATAAGAGCACCTGCTCTCTGTATTCTTTTTCCCCATGAAAAAACAGTCAGTTTAAAGTCAGTACAAATCTTATTTTAAAAATCATAGTGAGGAAGAACAGCTTGCATGATTTGTGAAATTCATCTCTTATACTGTAAAATACATAATTAGCTACTCAGATTTCAAGTTTAAATAATGATCTAAATATTTTAAAGGAGTTTGATCCAAAACATTACCCTCTTTTCCTCTTTGCTGTTAATCAGTTCACCAATTATAGTTTTACTAACCTCTGATATACTACTGTCAGGTCTGATTGATGCCAAAAGCTCCCTTAATCAAATCTGACAACTTTCAGCAAGTGCCTGTCTCTTGAGACACTGCATCCAGCCTGTTTGTTTTCAAACCTTCCCAGTGTTATTTTGCATTTCCTTCTCCCCTAGCTCCTTTTTCACATCTAACAGAGATACAACAGAATAACAACAGAACATGACTGTAGAGCACATTTGTGTATGTTACACATTTGTGTATCATTATAGCACTACTTGCGATAAGGTTGTTAGTTTGTTTAAGAATTTACAAGGAAAAAGTAAGAACAAAAAGATTTTTTGGAAATTGAAGTTTCTGAGAAATCAAATATTGTTGCTTGCTTGGTGGTTTTTTTGTTTGATAATTGTGGGTTTGTACGGTTTTTCTTTTTTCTTTGTCTTTTTTTCTTTCATAGCTGCAAGGAAAAGGGTTTCAAAGTCATTACTCCTCTGTTCTATAAGGAAACTTTAGGCTTTGTTTGCAGAGCTTCGGGAGACAAAGATAAAAGACTACCTCAGCTCCCAGTTTTTTCAGTTTATTTATACTGGTACGCTTTTAAGACTCATCACAGTGGTCCTCCGTATCTCATTAACTGTAAATAATTTTTGTTGACATAATGATAATCTTTGATTTATTTATTTATTTTAAGATTACCCAGATTTTTCCCCCTGTTCTGCTCCTCTCAAGCCTTACCCCAAGATGTGGATTAACCCAACATTATGTGAGAAAAGACCAAATGGCAACAGTGACATTTTGTTCTAAATATCCTTTTTCACACACCTTTACTCAACAGTTTTATTTTCTATCACAGATTTGTATGCAAGAGGGAGCGTTTGTGTTTTTTTTTCTCTAATCAGGTTTTTTCAAGAATCAATGCAAATCACTGATATGGAGGCATACTAAGTGTAAGGTGAAGAAAAATGTCCTGGTTCAGCTGAGATGCTGATATTAAACTGATACTGCATTAGAAGACAATTTCGTGACACCTGTTCACGAAATGACAACTCAAACATCAATTCATCTGCTTGCGTGCAAATGTGACTTCATGAAATCGTCCTTTCAAGTCTACACTCCAGAGAAAAATATGTCTGCTAATATTAATGATAACCAGTGTTGAAGGTGATTGTAACAGGCCTACAGCAAGACTGTCAGATTTATATTCTCTGGTTACATTAACTAAGAACTATCACACCCTTTGGATTTCAGCAGGATTCTTTAAGCACCAAGAGGAAATATCAACAGTTTGCTGTTGTAATGAAATGATCAAATCACGCAGAGTTCCACAGGAGTCTGTGCACCTCAATAACTTTGCATATTTCCATGACTAATCCTAGTAACAGACTAAAGATTATACCCACTAAACATTACATCGATAGTATGCTGGACAGAGCTGTAAACACATTGGAGGAGAGAGTAAGAATTTTAAAATGTCTTAATAAGTTAAAGAACAGATGCATTAATGCATGAGTCAGTAACACAATTTCAAGATTCTACACTGAGGATAGGATTTATCTTGCCTATCTTATTACTTTACAAAATCACCCTCAAAACTAGATGTCTAGGCTTGCTCCAGCTGGTTCATCTCATCCATCTAAGTATGAACCAGCCTTAGAAGTCCTTTCTCTATTGTGTTGTCCCTACAAGTCTGTGCAACCAGTTTAGACCAGTTGCCTAACTCTTACACGGCTAAAGCCAAAGTAGATTAATCTGACCCTTAGGATTATTATCCAACAAATGCAGGATGTTAAACAACTGGCAAGACAGTAGCTGGACAGCAAAAAGAGAGAAGATCAGTCTGCACATGAACCAAAAATGCTCTGCTGATGAAAAAATTGCAAGCTTGGAGCAGAAACACTGCTATTTGGACATGCTAAATAAACCTTCCACTCTGCTCAGCAGCAGTATGATCTTGGGGCAATACATTATGTTCTGGGCAACTTATTTCAAGAAGCGCAAACCAACTGAGAGTCCAGAAGTGAAAAATGAGAATGACTAAACATAAATGAAGCATGACCTTTACAAAAAGTTTAAATAAACTGATGCTTAGGCTAAATAAACGTGTTGGAACAGAGACAACTACAACTGCAAAAGTCTTCAGAAAGCAAATAGCGGTGACTGGGGACGACAGACATTCAGATAAGGAAAGTGGTAATAAAATTTGATTAGGATTTAGGTTGAAAATAGGCTTCCATTTAAAAAAAAATAAATCTTCTAACAATGAACTCAGGTAAGCCCTGAAGGAGATTTACCAGGAAGTTTAGGAAAGCTCCATGATCAGGGTGTTCTAAAATGAAATTAGAGCAATATTTATGAACAGTGAAATATTTGTATTAAATCTGTTTTCTCAGAAGGACAAATTAGATTAATTCTCATACAATTTTGTATAGTTTTAAGATGAGCTTACAGGTAAACAAAAACTTCAATTAAAAAACACCTTTCAAATTTCAATTATAGGTAACTTAAGTAACTATGTATAACATATAGCCTAGATAATATATTCTACTCTATATTAGTAATTTAATATGCTTCTAATAAATACCCTGCTAGTATTGCATGCTATAATATAAACCACTAGGCACTTCATGATAACAAAAGGGTTTTTGTTATAAGAATACTTTATACTAATATTATACATATTCTAATTTTATTGTAAATTAGACTACATTTTATTATAGCTATTGCATGTAAAGTGATTCTTCATTGTCGGAGGCGCTTAAATTTTTTTTTTAATGTAGTATGGAAAAAGCTGTATTCTAAATGCAGTCAAATTGAGCATTATCATCTGCTATTTTTGTTAGCATTAATTTGAAGTATAATGTGCGGGGTTTGTTCCACAAATAGTCATAATAAGTGCTAGAGAACCTATGATGTTCTGTAATGTGCAAAATGACAACTTAGAGGATATAAACTCTCAATTGCCCTGATGCTATTTTGTAATTTACGTGTATTTTCAACTGACCAGAAGCAGTTAAATTTGAAAAAGATCCAAAAGAGGCAAACGTTCCCTGAGCAACCTGTCCTCAACTCTGCTCAAATAAGCTATCTTTTTGCAGCAGAATATTCACTCAGCAGGCACAGCCGTTATTCTGCAATTTTTACATCTAAATCAAAGATAATTGGACTTCTGAGTACATTTAAATTGTACTCTGGGAGAAGGGTCTAACTTAATGCATCATTTGCATTAACTATAAAAGACCGCATTTTCATCCTGTAAAATTTACTGTGCTTAAAAAAGTATTTGGAAGTGCAAAACAGTTACTAAGTAATTTTAAAGACGTGTGGACACCTTTTGCACAGAACCTTTTCAGCTATAAAAGACCATTAAACCAAACAGAAGTAAATCATTCTTCTAAATTCTTCAGAGATAAAATATTAATGGTGACAGAGACTCCTGAAAATTACTTTTCTCCAACTTTTACTAAAGATCTTCAGTGACAAAAGAGCCTGAGACAAAACCTCTAATATTTTAGTTGGTGTTTTTAATAAATTCATTAGTTAATCACATGCAGATGAGCAGTTAGTTCATATCACAAAGTACTTCAATTTCAAATTCTCTGATATTAGTTTAGGAACTTAAATTGAGGCATTCTTTATTGTTACTTATTGAGATTAGTTGTACTTCACAATTTAACATTCAGACAACGTATTTTAAGGATTTTTAATCGTAATTTTACATATAAAAATATGAAAAGAAAAATGCTTATTAGCATTTCATCACTAGAAAAGAAAATCTGAAATTTTTCTGACAAAATGTCATCTTTAATGACTACACAGGAACATTCTAACAGGCTAAAGAGTGTCTAAAATGTTCCTTGCTCATCTTTTACTGATACATGCAGTGAATATCAGATAGGCAATTCCATCAAAATAGACTAATTTTGATTTTCACAGAATTATAGCAAGGATAAGGTTGGAAGTCACCTCTGGAGATCTACCAATCTAATCCACTGCTCAAATCAGGAGCACCTAGAGGAGTCTGCTGAACACTGCATACAGTGTCTCTCATCCATATCCAGCATCTCTCAGGTGATACTGAAAGTCTTTGAAGACTCCACAGCTTGCCTAGACAAACTTTCAGTGTCTGACCACCCTCACAGGAAAAAAAATAAAGTCTCACATTTACAGAGAACTTCCTGTATTGCAGTGTGTGCCCACTGCCTCTTTCGCACTCACTGGAAACTGCTGAGGTCTGGTCCAGTCTTCCCTACACACGAATACACACTGTACTCAGATCACATCTATCTGAGCTTTTTCATACCCAGACTGAATGATCCCAGCTTGCTTTGCCTCTCATGTGTCAGACATTCTATCCCTCAATAACCTTCATGCCTTTTTGCCAGACTTGCTCTAGTATGTCCCTTTTTCTCTCGTAAAGGGGAGACCAGAACGGGACCCAGCACCACAGATGAGTCTCACCAGGGCTGAGCAGAAGGAACAGCCACCTCCGTTGAGCTGCTGGCAACACCCTTCTGAAATGCAGCCCAGACTGAAAGGGATGTTGCTGGCTCATACTCAATCTGTTTTCCACCAAAATATCCGTTATCTTTCCTGGGAAGCTGCTTTCCAGCTGACCAGCCCCCAGCCTGCATGGGTTCATAGAATTACTCCTCCACTCCTGTGTAGGACATGGCATGAACTCTGGAACTTCATGAGATCTCTGCTGGCCCATTTCTCTAGCCTGTCAAAGTCTCTCTGAATGACTGTGCAACCATCTGATCTGTCAACCACTCCTCCCAGTTTCGTACCATCTGCAAAATTGCTTTGTTTGCTGACAGAGGATCAGCATGACTTTCCAAAGGTAATCAAGAATGACTTCATGATAACTTTGATCGGGTCCCTCAGGACTTGTGGGAAAATATCATCAGATTGCATTAACTTGTATCATGCTCAGTTTGTCTGTACATTCCCTAACCTGACTTTATTCCACCAAGTGCTAAATTTTCCTTTTCTAGATTTTCCTATTTGTCTCTGGAGCTTGTGATTCCTGAAAGCCAGGCCTAACAATAAACGCTGAAGCAAAAAAACCATTAAGTACCTCAGCCTTTCACATGTCCTTTATCATCAAGTACCCTGTTCCATCTAGCAGAGATTTTCTCCAATTTTAATTTTGCTGTACACCCATAGAAGCATTTCTTGTTGCCCTTCACATATGGTCCTGTGCTTTTTCTCACCTAATCCTGTCCCTTCATGCTCAACATGTGCAACTGCAATCCTTCCAGGTCACCTGTTCCTGCACCCACCTCTTGCATGCTTCCTTTTTATGTTTGGTTTTCATCCTGTAGGTCTCCTGACACTCTTGTCTAACTTGATGATCATCAAGATGAGCCACTCCTGAGTTTGGAGGCATTGAGCAGGAATAAGAAGTACAAATGATTGCTAGAGAATCTTAAAGCCTGAAAGACTTTGAGTTTCCATCTAAATTAAAAAAATACTGAAGCAGCTTATTGAACTCATTAGTATCACTTGCTAGGTAATTTACAATGAAGTATAGAAAATATTGCTGTAATGTGCTACATTACATATAATACCCTTACACACAATGCAGTTTCTGAAGGACATTAAGTGAAGACTTCTACTCAAGAATCATGCTGCATGACACAAACGCATTGAGCTAACTGAACATATTACAGCTATAAAAGTGGATCTATAATTTTTGCATATTAGCACACAACTGAATTAAGACTCTTTGAAACTTTCTACTGCACTAGGAACTCTTCCCTCCCTCCCCTGCCCCAAAGCCAAAGTTACCCAATCAGTATTACATTTATCTGTTTTGAGAGAGGTAGCAGTAAATGCAACTTGGCAAGTATACAATTAAATAAGATGGACTGTCTGAAAGTGACTGTAAAGCAAGACCAAACAAGTGCAAGGCGCAGCAAAGAGATCTTGTGCTTATCATTGTGCCTTTGACATGAAGAAGTAACATTTGGTTTTCACTGTCACTTTCTGAAGTATTTTCTTAAATGACAAAAAGCCACACTAAAACCAGCACAAACCAAAACCTATGAAGGCATGAGAAACAGTCTCTAGTCTATTACTGAATCTTATGTAAGGTAACCACTTAACACTGCAGTGTCTAAATACAATAGCTGACTAGTCAACACATGAAAGTCTACACAAAGCCATTCAAATCTCCCTAAACTCAGAGTCCATAAGACTGTGATATATATATCCCCCATCTGAGCGACATAAAAGGAATAGAAAGAATAGAAAGCCCAAAGGCAGCTTCCCCATAGGAGCTTCATCATTCTGTTGCAGAAGAGGGAGCAACTTAGCAGCTCCAGGCTTTCTTCTTCCTGCAATCACACATCTTTGTTACACAGAAGCCTCTGTGACGATGCCACTAGCTTAAAATACGTCACTCACAATCCAGCTTCAAACATTACAAATACTTTGCAACTCATGTTATTCAGTTGTCACTGGATGGTCACATCACTGCAGCAATACACCTAAAAATCTGTCATGTCAAGACAGAATTTGATTCAACTAGTCCCACTCATGCAAAAGTGAAGAAGGGCCTTTTAAAAAGTAATAACTTAATTACAAACCTGGCAACAGAGAAAGGAAGATGCTGAACCCTTAAAAAAGGCTAAAGAACAACAGTTCTCTCTCTTAACATATATTGTCTGTATGTTGTTCTACTTTCAGAAAAACTTCAGCATTGTTAATATCTGTTGTCTTGAAGAAAGAGATGCAACAATCTAAGAGCAATCTTTTACAGACACAAATTCAAAAAATGTTTACTAGTTTGATATTCTCAATGCAATATTTTTAACATTTTACTTCATATTCACTTCTGCAACATTCTGCCACAATGAATTGAGATGAATCATTGACAAACAATGAATTGTGATCTCTACAAAAAACAGACAGGAAATGTACTTTAATGTCATAAATCACATGTATTTTCAGTGTAATTTGATTTTAAACAGCAAATAGACAGAATATTACCAATAATCATTTTTATACACATTAAAAAATGATTTCAAACTTTTGTTAGCTCACACTGCTTACAAAAATATTTTGAATTAGGTATTGCACTTAATTTCATAACAGTAATAAGCAGCAAAATTGATTTAAGATATTAACTGGAAAGTTAGTAAATCAGATCTTCCTACTTCCAATAACTAACTTATCTTGTGTGTCTGATATCTCCACTTGAAAAATTAAGAAATCTACTTGATTCACCTGTAGGTGACACTGTTGGTCTTAGCCATACAACCAAAGAGCAACAGCATTCCCGCAGTCTGGAACAATGGTGTTTCCAAACGACAAATCTTTTTTGTTTGTTTTTATATTTGTAAGCCAGTACTTTTAAGTTCCGTCATGTCGTGGTTTAATCTCACCAGCAACAAAGCCCCACACAGCCACTTGCACAGTCCCCTCTGGTGGGACGAGGTAAAAGTGAGGAAACTCATGGGTTGAGTTAAAGGGTTTAACAGGCAAAGCGAAAGCTGCGCACACAAGAAATTCAAAGCAGAACAAGGAATTCATTCACTACTTCCCACTGGCAGCGGGTGTTCAGCCATCCTCAGGAAAGAAGGGATCCATCATGTGTAACAGTGACTTGGGAATACAAATGGTCCCTTCCAAACACTGTCCCAGCCAAAACCAGCACAAATTTTAATATCAAACCTCTGCAGAGACAGTGATTTATGTAAGTCCATAAAGTACAGATATATTAAAACTGAATATACTCTGATAAAGCCTAAAGTAAATGAAAAAATGTGTCCACTGGAGAGGAAAAGGAAAAAAACAAGAGTATATACTTATAGCAAGGGCTCTTCATCCAAATCGAGTATTTGTATTTGTACATTTAAGTGCTGAAGTACAACGCCAAACAGTCCATCATTTATAGGGAAAAAAAAAGAAAAACACTCAAAATTTCTGGTTTTAAAGCAGTTTTAAAAAACTTCTAGTAGGCAAGTCAGGCATGAATATAATTACTTCCAATAATAGGAAACACACTACCAAAAATGCAATTACAAAACAAACCCACCTTATATCCTTTAACTACAGAATACATAAAACAATTTTTTTCCTATTGTTCAAAATGTCTGCAATTTTATCTGGCATCGTTTCAACTGGGTTTTTACTGCTAAACCAAAAATTAACTCCCACCCTTCCACCCAAACTAAACAGAGATTTTAGCCAAGTGAGTCATAGCAAAGAATTCCAATCAATTACACATTTTATCATAGTATGTGACATTTGATTATTAATCATAAAGTAGGTTAGTCAAAGCCTGCACTAAAATTCTACAGATTATGCAATTACAGCAAGCAAGTAGGCATGTCAGCAAAATAAACAACTGTATCTGTTGTTCAGATTATTTCAAAAGTAAATTATTTCAAATAAAATGTAAATGCATGTCTGAACAGTAGTGCTTCTAATTTCTGAGGCATGGAAGACTGATTTTAGTAAAATCTGTCATAAATGCAGAAACTAATCTAGGTCACAGACAGCACTTCAATTCCTTATAAAGGACTACTATTTTTTATTCAAACTGCTACTGTTTGATGATGTATAAGTACTTTGCCCCACTAGCAAAATCTTAGCTGTCATAAGCATATATATTAATGGAAGAGTCATAAATCAGAAGGGCTTCCAACAATTTCACTAGGGTACTGGAAGACTGATGTCAAAAAAAAGGAAGTACAATGCTGAAAGCATGGAATGATAACATCAGCCTGACAAAGCAATGTAGTTGTTCCAGCAACAAAAACAACAGAAACAATGCAGACAACATTTCAACTATGCAACAAGCTTGTTGACTGAACCCACTGGAAAAATATTCAGCAATCTCTTACACAAGTCAAACTTCATTTATTTCCTAATAGGTTTCATCATCAGAGACAATCAAGAATCCTATATGTGATGTCGCAGAGTTTACTGCCTTTATTTCTGAGGGTTAAAGAGTTCAGCTGAAGAATTAACATCACAGGCTCAAAGTTACCTCTCTGCTGTTTAACATCAATTTTTTTTCACCTGCTTTACTCTTTCCCCAAGTTTGTGTAAGGAAGCAAGAAAACTGGGAAAACCATAGGCTTCATAAAAATGGCACCCACAGAAAAATTCCTTCCTTGTCTTTAAAAGTGTCAGGCTAAAAAATTGAAAACTTGTTCCTGAGGTGAGCTAGATGAGCATATCAGCATTAGAGAAATGAGGCCAACCTGCAATGAAGTGGGCTTCAAGTATAAGTATTTTCCCCAGCTTCAGACTGTAGTCAGTGCAGATTGATCTAATCCAGGTTATGTTTTCATTTCCCTTTTGTTATTCCCTATTTTGGATCTCTGAAGAGAGTAACCTTAGCTTTTCTTCCTTCTGCTTATCCACTGAAAAACTTTCAGGATTCCACTATCTCCCTCCAAAAGCTGAAGAGAATGAATTTAGCCCAGCTGAGCACTTGTGTTACTGGTCACAAACCTGAGTGTGACTGCTATCAACTGGGAGTATATGCTGCTTACTGGTGAAAAGACTGCCAAGATCAGAACTTTGAAACACCCCACAGCATTTCAAATCTTGCATATATACAAAGACACATCCTTTCTGATTATATTTTAATGATCTTGCTTTCAGAACTAAGCACTAACTGAGAAATACAATTAACATTTACAGAAAAAAAAAAAAAATAAAAGTAAGACAGAAGAAAAAAAATGTTAACAGTCTGTGGTGTGCCATCAACACTCCTTGCCTCCAAGAGATCCTGGATAGTGGATTTTTTAAACACAGTTTTCCCTGAAGATAACACGATCAGTGAAGCAGGTAGCAAAATTTTATTTTCCACACTATGAGTACTTCTGAAACAAAGGAAATACATACAGAAACAACAGTGTGAAGTGGAGATGACTTTGGGACAGAAGTCCAACTATATAAAAAATATTTTGATCCTACTTGACTCAGACCTCCACTTTAGCAAGGATTTCTGTTCTAAATATTTCAGTATATTTCTCTCATTTGAAAGGTAAGGCTTAACCTCATTTAGAGAAAGAAAGACTCTTTTTTTAGATTGTGCATAACTTTGAAAATTCACAAGAAAGAAAGTTTTCTTTCAGCAAGGTTGTACTAAGGAATATTCAGGAAGTTCTCTCAAAAGAGAGGCAAGTCCCTTCTTCTTTCTTTCTTTTTTTTTTTTTTTTAATTAGGTTTTGATATCCTCCTGTCCCAGTTGATCAAAAGAGGATATTCTGCTATTGAAACTGTGTGTGTGCATAGAATCCAGCACTACTTTAAATTCTAGGCATACTGGAAGAGGGAATATTAACCAGGTTAAACTCTGTTTTTGAAATGAACAACTTAAAAGCAGAAGGTTTTTTAGTATCTATGAGCTTTATAGTCTCTGGATCACTTCTGAAGCCCACTTCATGAAAGTTTAACTCCTCATACCAAAAGAGATTTGTAGATTTTATTGCATCTAACACATCCAAAGCACCATTTGTTCCTGGAAGGAAACAGACTGGCATCTAAAGTTAACAGTTATACAAATGTTTGCAGGAACTGCAAGTAAAAAACCAATGGCATGCAATAGGAGACGAAGACCACTTAGAAAAGACTAACATCAGAGTAAGTGCTTACAGGGATGGACAAAATATACTGGATAAGAAATAAGGAGATTAGATAGGGACAAACCATCAAGAGACAAGAAAATAAAATAGTACTATCTTGCTTCAAAGACACTTTAGATTGTACATTCTATGCAAATTTTCAGTGTAAGTTCTTAATGCAATTTTCACAAAATGCTGTGGTAATACGAATGGGATAGCAAATGACAATATCAACCTTTAAAAAAAAAAGTGTTCTACAGTTGATTTTTGTTAAAATGCAGTACAATACAATAGCCTGGGAATTACTAATAAGAGAGAAGAGCTGTTGATATTCTGCATGTCAAGATGACATCATCTTTATTACTGCAAAGAATCACTATCTCATGTACTTACCATATGAATAAGAAAAGTCACTATATATGCATATTCAGCCTCTAATAGTGGGCTTTGTATATCCATGAAGTAAGAAGCACATATATAGCAGAATATTATAGAATATAATGCTCTAAAATTTAATAAAATGTATACAAGAAAAGTAGCAGGAATCAACCTCAGTATTTGCTTTTACTTAGAAGCATCTCTATACCCTATTAAAGTGCGGGAAATGAGAAACAGTGTATGAGAAAAATAAAGCTGTAGATGAAACAGCAGGCACCTCAACTTTATAGCTCTCTTTTGCTTCAAATAGTTTTGGACTTGATTAGTTTTACATTGCAGTTAAGAACTTGAGAAAAAAGCATTATACCATTTTATTAGTATCAGATTCCAATGGGGAATAAAGCCTTCATGACTTAATATCAGAGTCTATTGGCTGACAGAATCTATCAGAGTGATCATCCATATTACTCAGGTCCTAATGCCATTTGTCGTTCTCAGAACTACTTGTCCTATTCAGTTCTGATGCTTTTGTGGTCTCCGCTTCACTTCTCACTTCTGTCTTGCCATCAAAAGTACAATTAATCAGCTAATCTTTGAGATGTCAAAATACATTCAGTCCTTCAAACTATTTCCTCTCGTCAAGAAAAGCCTTATTTTCAGTAATCAGACAAATGTATTTGCCAATGCAAATGCAGCTTACACAAATTCTCTTTTCGTTTACAACACTAGAGTTTACAAAGACACTATCAATACCATTGTATTACTCATGCTCTTCGCTAAGAATTGCCCTTTTGTTCTAAACTACTCTTATTTCAAGTATAAACAGCTGGGTAAAGTTAAATAGGAAAATAACCAGCTAATAAAATTTGCAATAAACTAAACAAAATTCACTTGCATTTTAAATACCAAAATTAAATTGTCAGTGAAAGCAGTAACTTTATTTTAAAAAAATCCCGAACTAAAACTAACTGAGCTAGAGCTAACTATGGTAGGTCAACCGCTGTGGCTGGCAGATGCCCACTCAGTCATTTTTTCACTTCTCCTCCCTTCCTGGACAGCAGGAGAAAGTAAGATGGAAAAGCATACAGGTCAAGATAAAAGACTGGGAGGTCATGAACCATTTACTGTCATGGGCAAAACAGACTTGACTTGGAGAAAAATACTGCAAATTAAAAATAGAGCACAATAGTGAGGAAACAAAACCTAAAAACCTCTTCCTGCTAGTCCCCCTCCTCTCCAAGCTCAACTTCACCGCTTTGTTCCCAAGTTCTCTACATCTCAGGCGTGGGGTCCATAACTTCATCTCAGACATTCCTTCTTCACTCTCTTTCCCCACTCCACTGTGGATCCCTACCATAGGACACACCTTCACAAACTGCTCCAACATGGGTCCTTTCCATGGGCACAATTCCTGCCAGGAGCCTGTTCCTGCATGAACTCTCCATGGGCCACCTTTTCCTTTACTGCACCATCGACCTGCTGCACCGTGGGGTCCTCCAAGAGCTACAATGTGGACATCAGCTCCACCATGGCCTCTTCAATAGGCCGTGAGGGAATCTCTGCTCCAGTGCCTGGAGCACCTCCTCCCCTCCTTCTGCTCTGACCGGGGTGCCTGGAAATCATTCACATTTTCAAACTGCCCAACACGTTTGGCACTTGGCAAATTAAAGTGGTATCACTTCTAAACCTTTGAAGGATGGTTTCTTGGCAAAATGTGAAGGTAGTTTTCAAATAAACTGTGAGCAATGTTAAGAATCAACTCTGAAAGCAACGTGATTTTAGTTTATACAAGTTAATGGGCAGAGAACAAATATGACAGCCAGCTGCCCACTTTCTAAATGACAGTGCAAGTCAGGTTTAGCAGAATTGTCTTCACTACCCAGGCATAACAGCAAAAAAATGTAAGCTTTGAATTCGATTTACTTGAACATCATGGAATTTTTTAGATTTCATTAAGAATGAAGGATTTTTTTTGTATGTTTGTTTGCTTGGTTTTTTTTTTGGTTGGGTTTGTTTTAGTTGATTTTTTTTTAATGGATGAATGCTCCTATAGGTTTCCCACTTCTTGCCTTCATTAAGGAGGAATTTTTTAGAAGCACATTAGGTTGAAAGTAGACTAAGGTCAGATACAGCTTCTGATACCCCTTTCTTTAATCAGACATGAGATTAATTTTTATAAAATCTACAACAGAAAAAAGAGATATATGGAAGCCTGCAGAAACCTAATAGTTTTGGAAATGTCTGTTTTCGTGATGTCTTTTAGGCCCACGCTGACAGGCACAGCCTCGCAGTTCAGTAAATGTATACAACTCTTTCTGTGGGCCTTGAAGTACTTGAGTACTATGTAAACACTACAGAAAATCCAATAATATGTTTTAAATGAATAACCTTGCTTTCTGTATAGTTAATTTTTTGATCAAGAAGAACCATAATAAAAATAGAAATGCTTTTCTTTTTTTAAAAAAATCTGTATTCCTAAAGAGTTAAAAAAAATATTCAATAGTTCAGGAGTGGCAGAATCAGGACTATTCACACAATTACAGTTTGATTCATTTTCTCATAATATTTTTTTAAAAGACAGTTAATTTCCTTTTCCTGCTGTCTGAATCACCTTAACTCCAACAATATGAGAATGAAGGAACCTAGATATGTAGAGGTTTATAGCTTGGGGAAATTACCCTGCTTTCAAAATTTGACCAGTTTGTTTCCAACAACTACATAATTTTAGCAGCACAGAAAGCACTTGTAATCTGGCCTTAACACTAATATATATCTGTAGCAAGCAAGGCTCATGACATTCTGGCAGTCCTCCAAGCAAAAGAAGATATCTAAGACCAATAAAAGTAACTTCACTTTTAACTGCAGGTCTGAGGCACAAAATAAAGCAAAAACATCACAGAAAACTTTTTTCATTTCAAAATGTCAGTCTCACTTACATGTACTTATGTGAATTAGAATGCAGGTTGTTGACAATGATTATAGCAAAACGCATCTAATACAAAACTGCTGAGGTACTAGTTTAAGGGTGAGAAACATTCACACTAACCAAAGATGCAGATTAGCAAAATAACTTTCCTTAAAAAGAAAATAAAATATATTTAATAGGGTAATTTTCAAAAACGATTTTTAAAGTTTATAAAGGTGGAAGAAACTTTGATAAGCTTTTACCAAGTTATGCCAATTTTGTTTCATGCTATGTATGCATAAAACTTTAAAAAGAAATTACCTTCTACATGTTTTTTGATGGCCACTAACTTCATGTAAAGGCCAGAAGGCATTTGTGCACTCTGTAGAGGCTACCACTGTTTTGCACGAGTTAAGGCATGATGCCACTCATCCATCAGCTTACAACACACTATGCCCAGGGCAAGGCACTGCTTTCAGATTTGGTGTTTACCTTAGAAATCTATACTGCTCCAATTCCAGCTACATTCT
Source organism: Cnemophilus loriae (assembly GCA_013397755.1). Taxonomy (NCBI): domain Eukaryota; kingdom Metazoa; phylum Chordata; class Aves; order Passeriformes; family Corvidae; genus Cnemophilus; species Cnemophilus loriae. Next base: position 617,845 of record VZTF01008130.1, read on the forward strand.
CCAAACTTTCAAAAGATAACTATAACTACATTATATTTGTTGTGAACGCAAGGTCAAATACAACTGCAAGCACACAAGTTGATTTGGAAGTTTTGTTATATCATTTTCTAGACTGTTTAAAGCAAAGACTGAGTAGTGCTATAAATGCCCACTCAAGAAAGTCTATGAAGACAATCACCTGAATAATCCATTGCCTTCCAACAAAACACTTCATGTTATCCTGAATGCTACCCAGCAAAAACCACAAGTTATTACTGATGAATATTTTCCATTTAAACATGAGCATACAAAAACCAACCTATCAAACAATAGGTTATGGCTCAAGTATGCTTAATATCATAGTGGATTAAGTGATGTCTAAGTATAAGGTAACAGTAGATGAACATGCTTAGATCATAGTAGGTCAGTGTATAAACATGCTTAGACTGGAATCTATAGGATAAATATCAACTGTTGGAAAATACACTTCCTTGAATTGTTTTAATGAGGTAAAGAAAGTGAAAAGCTAATCTATCTTTATTTAGACTATGAAAAAGGCTTTAACAAAGTAAGATAAATTCTCTTATAGAGAACCAGTACAATAGCTAGGGTTATTCACTTTTGTAACAAAAAGTAAAATTTTCTCCTGCTCCCAAGTACAGTGGAGCACTTATTTACACACAAATTATTTGGTAATAGACCCTGGATCTACTCTGTCTGAAACATTAAAGCAACATGTTAAAAACACACATACTCCTTTTCACAAAAACACGAGCACAAGAAAGATGTGGACCTATTAGAGAAAGTCCAGAGGAAGCCACAAAGATGATCACAGGGCTGGAGCACCTCTCCTGTGAAGACAGGCCGAGAGGGCTGAGGTTGTTCAGCCTGAAGAGAAGGCACTGGGGAGACCTCTTTGTGAGTACCTTAATGGGGCTAATATAAAGGAGGAAGAGGGACTTTTTACACGGTCAGAGAGTGTCAGGACAAGGGCCAATGGTTTTAAACTGAAAGAGGGCAGGTTTAGATTAGATGCCCCATCCCTGGAAGTGTGCAAAGCCAGGCTGGATGGGGCCCTGAGCCACCTGATCTAATTAGTGGCACCCCTGTCCATGGCAGGGGTGTTGGAACTAGATAATCTATAAAGATCATTTCAACCCAAACCATTCTATTTTTCTATGATTCTATGAAGGAAAATTGTCTCAGAGTTTCAACACATATCCCACATGCTAAACTTGTAACTGTGGCTTTCAATGCATAAGGTGTGGGGAGCAGGTTAGAAGACTGACTGAAGAGTCAATAAAAACTATTTTCATTTTTCTTTTTAAGGCAATTTCATTATTGGTAAAATCAGAAATAACTTATTTTAAAAGCTTATGAAGTGTGTTGGAACCATAGTAATGTTAATGAATATTCAATAATAACATGGAAGTAAAATCATATCATGTATAATACCATAAAAGTATGGAGCAGCAAGAAACATGGCTCCCTTCCGGATGAGTATAAATGACAGCATGGAAAACACAGACAGAGTTATTGCTGAAAAAATGTGCTATAGACCTCTTTAATTGGAATCTTTCAAAGCTATTTAAAAGATTTCATTCCATCATAAAAGGAATGAAAATTTAAATTCCTTGTTACCTTTCTTTGGCTAGCATTTATATCTTTTAAAAATATTTGTAGAAAAAATAATTGAGGTAGCTCCCACTGTACATTAAGGGTGCATTCCAGAGAAGGGAGACAGTTACCAATTTGTCAGATAAAGCAGTTTTTCCTCATCAGCATAAGCACAACAGCTACATGTAATAACTTACAAAATACACATCTTTAATTATACACAGGCAAAGTATGAAGGATGAAGCAAGCAGGATGGAAAGGAAGCAGAAAATTACCAGGATTGTCACTGAAGCGCTACTTCTAACTAATAGCTGACAATCACCTTATTTTTACATCTTTCATTGTGACTGATTTGATTCACCTGAGGACAAAAATAAAGATGGTGAAATGCAACTCTCAGAAAACAGGCAGAAGAAACTGTCACAGGAGATATAGATCAGGTGTTCAGTTGCCTAGAAGTACCAGCTGAGATCTTTTGAAACAGTTATCCAGCCTGAAATACCAGCACCTACTTCAGTTGATGATCCTACTCTCTGCCTTTTATTCCACACACGATATATACTGTCCCTGGGTATATAAATTGTGTGCATGCATCTACCTGCTGTAGCATTAATTCTTACAGGAAAAACTGCTTTTCTGTTAAACAAAGGTACTTCATTACTTACACTACTAAAGGCTAGAAAATAGAACAATGACTGGCAAAGCAAATCTGAAACTATAAATAAAGCAGCAACACCTATCAGAGTATTCCTGTCTGAGAAATGTACGCATTAGAGTGGCTGACAAGTAAAATGAAGTTTTGAAGCAAGAATCAATCTAATATAGGGTAAAAAACGGTGAAAGAAACCTGCTTGGAGTAGTTGCCTAGTTGAGCAAAAAAAGCTCATGAGTTTTCACAGAAAACAATATATGTACAGAGTGATAAGCAAGATCCAGCACAAGCAAGTGCTCTTTCCTCAGTTTATAATAAGGCTACATATTTGCTACTTTTTTATGCAGCAATAAAACATTGCACACTGCTGGGCTCCAGAATCTGCAAGAAGAGCAGCAGCAATTACACCGGTAACCCTTGGATTGGCATCATCCTCGTCCTCACCTTCTACAATTCTGATTAATCATAAGACTGACTAGCTACGACAAACAAGAGAAAACAAAAAATTGTTATTTCACTGTCCCAGAATTTTTGGCCTTTATATTTTCTTCTTTTAACCTTCCAAAGGTTTTGAAGAGAAAAGACACAAAACTGGGCAAAAGGAAAACTGAAATTAATCTACACTTTAACTATAATTTCTTTGAAAACATAGGAACCGAATTTTGGATCACAAATATAATGGCTTCCAAATTTTTCCTCTTCTGGAGACCATTTTTCATCTACCTCCACTCTCCTCAAAGGTTTAGAAACTACAAATACACTTCAGATTAGTGTTTCTATACTATGACATACATAGGAAACTGTAGAAATCCCTTGAACGTAAGTTTCCGACAAAAAAAAAACTAATTTCAAAGCAATGAGCCGAGTCCATGGTAAGAAAAAAAAAAGATTTTACCCACATCCTCCCATTTTTATTTCTTCTTGATTTTTATACATAAATCTGCTTTAGCCTCTTATCCACAAAAATATGAAGAATTATGCTAGTAGTGGCATTTTGGACTGAAGTAAAAGAGCATGATGAAGCAGATAGTCTTCCTACACACAAGTTACTATGTTCCTCTAAGTTAATACTCCGTATATATTAATAAGTTCCCATTACTAGAGTAATTAAATTCCGGCTTTGTAAACTACTTCCCATACACATTTTTTAATAAAGCCTGAAATATTTTTTGTTTCTTTTGTTCCCTTACTTTTCTTACTGGATGTAAGTGGAGTACTAATAATGAGGTAAGATTGTAGGAATTATAGTGCTAACTAGAAGAGCAAGCATAAATAGCACTTTTCCATTCTACATTCATTCTGTTCATCCAGCTTTGTCTTAAATTCAGAGCAGGCTTTTCTACTGTCACTTTCAGTTTCAGCAGTGATTACACATTATCTCTCTCTCTCTATTAAAACCATGATCTACTTGATTATGTGCCTGAGCTGAAAAGTACTGTGAAAACAGGAAGCAATTTAAAATGGTAATTTGGTGTATGTAAATAATTTCAATTACTAAAAGTTCCTACCAAAATTTTTTTTTATTTTGTAAACTCAGATTTTAGGTAGGTGGTGTTGCAAAGTCACTCCAATAAAGTACCAGTGATTTTACTGTCACTCATTGGTACTGGTTTGCTATTTACTGGTTACCACAGTTTTGTGACTGTATGTATCAATATGTATGCATATACATCTTCTAATTGCTATTCACAGCTTCATACTGGATTACTACTGCAGCAGTCCTCCTAATTATTAATTACATACTGACATATATTCTTGTCATGTGAAGAGTTTTCTCTCCACTCACCATAAAAATATTAAATACCTCAAAGCTAAGAGTGCCAAAATATCACTCATCTGAATCAACAATTACTACAAGTTACATTTATAAAAGTTCATATTGATAATACAACCAGGTCTTTTTTGTTTCTTGGACCAGGGAGAAGGGGAAAGGGTAATCACATGGAACTGTATGCAAGAACAGGCATAAAAGTATCTTAAGATTTTGGAAAAATGGTATTTCACTGACAGAAATAGCATTTGCCTGAAATAAATATGACAAAAAGTGTCTGCTGAAACACAGTAATCTCTATTTATGCAATACTATTTAAGAGGCTAAACCCACAAATTTTATTCATTCCTATGAATGTTCAAATGTTTAGCCTAGTGATGTCTTATACTTTTTAAGGACAAATGAGGAAAAGTAAGATCAGCCATTAACAGGAACTTACAGCTTTTGGTTTTTTTGTTTGTTTGTTTGTTAGTTAGTTAGTTTGTTTTTAATAAAAAAGAAGGCAAGTATTATTTTGACGTATTTGCAACAACGTTGTTACAGCATTTCAGATTTATTTGGAACTTACCATTTGCAGACCAAACTTTCAACTTTTCAAAGATGGTCTTTACTGAAGAATTTTGAACTTATATCAGTGTACATAATCACTGTATTTACAGATGTACTAGTAACGTTTCAGCTGCTTCACCAATACTGTTACAAGGAGTTTGAAGAGCAGTGTACCTATGAAGAGGTACAAATATACACACACAGAAGAGTATTTTAAAAAATTGAGCATACCTGTGTTCGCAGAATTTCGCCTTTAGACAGTTGCATATCACCAGTCAACTCTTTCACAGTAATGCCGAGCGGTTCCAGACGCTTGCTGAAGTAATTTGTCATTTCGGCTGCCAAAGCCTTCATAGGAGCAACATACACAATCTGCACCAAAACAACACTCACTTGATAAATGAGCAAACCCCACAAAGTCGTTTGTTTCATGGCAACCATTACAAATCACAATTTATTGTGAAATATGATGCCAGGCGCTTACAGTGAAAAATCTTAATAGTGATATATGAAAAGTAGTTATCTTTGTTGGATAAGTGTGCAGCTGTTTAAAGGACAATGGATTTTGTTTATACAGCCTCATCGCTTTGAAAATTGGTTCTGCATGAAAGCTAAATGCATTTTCATAGCTTTTTATTCACATAATAAGATTTTTAGAACACAAGTAAGAATAGCTTCAACAATAATGAAGTAAATCAAAACTAGCCTTATCTTTAACTTGGAAAAATCTAATATCCTTGAGAACTTCCTGATTTCATATTCCATGTATAACTTATAATAGATTTTACCTTGCAAGTTAAAAAGCTGTTATCTGGTTTGTTAAACTCCTACCTTAAACTCATCCTTTTTGATAACACCATGCTGGACATGCTGGCGAATTTCATGAAGGATTGTCAGCATGGCAATGTTAGTCTTCCCAGCTCCAGTGGGGGCACAGATCAGCATGTTCTCGTTTGTGTTGTAGGCAGTCTCGAAAACTATAGACTGGATTCGGTTTAGTCTTTTCATGCCTTTAAATGCAAGCTGTCCAATCTGTTAAAACAAACAACACACATATCTTGGATTTTTCACAGATGTTTGTACCTGTGTGTGTGTGTATCTATACATATATTAATCATAAGAAAAAGAACACATGGAAACAAACCTTTGGATACCTGTCATTATTCCAAGTTGTTTTTTATTCTGAGGTTACCACTTCTAGCCAACCCTCAAAAAGCGAATCAATAAAGAAAGCAAATTATAGCAGGATAATATCTGCTAAAATTGATCAAAATCTTTAGCCTCATACTATTTCACCACTTAATTTTTTGTTTATTCAAGAGTGTGACCAAAGCGAATATGCAGTAAAATATGGACCTATTAGTTATTAAACATCAGTAAAACAGCATTAATAAGAAAATAACAATATACATCTCAAAATCTAAGATGACAAACTATGACTACACTATTGGAAGATGAGGCAGCAATACAACGGAACTCAATAAAGTTCAATTTTGCAAACACAGACAAACAAATTCAATAAAAACTTTCTCTTGCTTCTGAGAAAATCTCCATCTTGCAGTTGTTCATGTTCAGACCTTTCTCCAACAATATTTACAATGAGCTGCAGCCACCAAAAGGAACATAAAACTTGTATGTGTAGTCCAAAACAAATTTAGAGAATGTTTTGAAAAAATAAATTTTATACTTGATACAGGAAATTATGCTTATTATAGTTTAATACATGTTTAAATCTTAGAAAGTACAAATCATCAATTATAGTAATACTTTGCTCCTCTTGGTCTCTCTGAAAAATTATATTTTTACCAAGAAAGAACCACTATACAGAGACAGTGGCAATTTCTGCTTTTGAAGATTACAAAACCTCTGCAACTGAAGAACAGCCCTTAAAATATAAAATTAATTTTCTAATAAACTTACTTTTTCTTCGTTATTTTAACAGATGTTTAAAATAGACCACAGAATACATAATTATTTTCCTTCTACAGATTTAATTACCTGCACTGCTTCTACTACAAAGAATGAAAAGTATGTTACTGATATATTTGAAGATTATAATTTTTACTTTCCTTGTAGGAAACAACAAAAGTATAGTAAAGAACAGGCCTCAAAGCATCTTCTGAAGATCTCCTTTTTCATTATTCTTGGTGTTTTAATTAATTTACAGTGATTTTCTATAGTAAAACCCTCTCCAATACCAAATATTCTTTCAAATTCTTTTCAATATTAAGCAAATTATTTGAGAAAGACTCAATTTATTACTACCTCAAGTAATGCAAGCTTAGCAATGACGTCTTCATCAGCTATTTACATCACTTAATTCTGCACTTAATTCACAAATAATCACTTACTTCATTCAATTTTGCAACAAACAATACTAAGTCTATCATTGTGCTGCAGCTTCCTTGTAGTAGCCTCATGTAACCTCATGAGTTACTCATGAGTAACCTCAGGGGCAATGATACAAATTACAAATTTAGATTAATAGACCATTTTCACAATAAATGAAAACGCTCTACTCTTAAACCTATAGGAATGATGTACTTAATGACTAACCAACTGTAGTTTTATTTTAGATGACTTGGAACATGAGAAAACAACATTCATTGATATAGAAGTCAATGAAATGCTATGCAATCAACACACTATTTCTTTTTGAAAATGTCCTTTTCAATTTAACAGTACCTTTCTCTTAGCAAAGCTTTTGGGTTGAAAACTTCCTGTGCCACACAAAAAGTGAGTACAATTCAAATCATGAATTGCATTTGTATTTCTAGGATTGAAAAATCTCAAATATATCCAAATTTCTATTTAAAACTGTTGTCTTTGGTGAAGGAAAAAGAAGTGATTAATGCAAGTAATTCATGCACTTTTCGTCAAGTTACTTCAATTTTCTAGTGGCTGAATTTCAGGATTACAACAGTTTTCACCATCACTGTTCTTGCACAGTTTATTCTGCTTGCAACACTGCAGGAGGAAAGCTTATTTTTTTTGCACTAAATTTTGTATACATAATGTGTACTTCATGCGTCATCTTCAAAATTCATTTCATCTTCATGAATGAGACTCTCATAAAATATTAATGGCTTTCCTGGAGACCTGTTGAATATCTTGGTGCTGCCAGGGTTCGATCAGCTATTTGTATGGCTTTCTTAGTCATTTTAGGTTTCTAATTTGCCTGTTACTTAATTTTGAGATTTCTTGACAGGTTTTCGTAATTGGTTATATTTTTCTTTTTCCCTCCCATTCCATCGAGTTGCTTTTAGAAGCTATTATAAACACTGCATATTCACACTGATGAACACCATTTACAGCATTTATAACAAAGGATCTACAGAGAGAAACTCACAAATACAACCGGTGATTACAGAATTGAACTAATAAAACACTACATTACACAATATGAACATTATTTAAAGAAGCAGTTTTTAAACAAAAGCAGAAACATTGCCATCTAAATGAAGTCCAGCCTAAGTATCTTCAGAAATGGATGACAGGAATTTTTCACAGTCACACAGTTGAATTTGTGTGGATTTACACACAGAGATCACCTTACAGCAGTGTGATTATTCGTATCCTTTTCTTAAACTACTGCCTGTAAGAATATGCTGTTCCAGCTTCCCTTAAACTCTAAGTGTGCAGTGTAAAACATCTTTTTCCTTTACATTTGGTAGAAATTACATATACTATAGCCCTAGGACATGCAATTGTAATCAAAAATAAATACACATTTAGAAAAATAAAAATAATTTCCTGTCTCTTTTCCTATGGGAAAATATTAACACCATAGATTAAGACTGACTTGGTAAGTAGCAATAAAAAACCAGATGTTCCAGAAAAAACAGAGGAAGCTGTGTAGCAGGTTAGAAAAATCGACTTCAGCTTGTTTTCTGGAAAGATGCTAAGCCTATTGAAACAGGAATATTAAAAGCAGAATAACAATTAACAAAAAAAATCCAAAAACTCATAAAAGCCTAAGAACTTCTGAGAACTAGAAGTACTTTTAAAATAATGGTATTCTGAACCAGAATCTAGTTTTTCATTCAACACACTAATTAATTTTCAAGCTGGCACTCACAAATCAATATACAACATTCAGAATCACAAAACAGTCAATGAATAATATTCTTTGAAAGTTGACTCTGCAGGAACATACTAAGGATTAAAAAAGCTACAAGAGAAAGTAACTCCAGAGGAAAAAAATATCTTAAGACATCTTCAAACCAACTCCCTATTAACTGAAAAAATATTATCTTTCCTCTAAATTCCATTTTATTCCAAACAGTAAGTACAAGTGCATAATCCAAAACCAGTAGTTTTGCCCTTATCAAACAGTAAGGCAGCATACAGAAATGCAACAGTATGCATGGAAGTCCAGAGCTTGACAAAGGTACTAGAAGATTTGGTTTTTTAAATTGTCATTTGCACAAACTACGTATTTTTAAAATAGAAAACAATTTTTTTTCCTCTGGCATATAAACGTCAGCCAAAGCTTCTACAGACCAACTCCTTTTCAGATAAATCAGTGAAATCCTTCTTGCTTAAAGGACTAGCCACTGGATGGCAGAAAGTGTTTTTTACTGAAAATGAATGAGATGCAACATTTTTTAGTGTTCTATTCTACAGCTGATTTATCCCTAGAATTCAACACAAACAATAGGAAGTTTGAGCAGAATACAATCTGAGTGTTACTCTCAGCTAACAGGATTTCAAGCCTAAGATGATGCCATTTTTACACAAGCACGAACTAATGTGAAAAGCCACTGAGAAGCAACTCTTTCCACAAACCAGATGATACTCAAAGCAGCTGTGACATGGATGAATAAACCCCCTGATTTTACTTCAGTAAGCTTTCCAATTCTTTCCTATGGAATTTATTGTTACAACTAATGCATTTATGAATAAATGAGATTATACCTAATCAAGATATTCTAAATCAGAAATTCCATCAGAAAGATATTTGTGTGTTGGTGCTGTAACAGCAATTTAAAAATAGGACAAATTTGTTTAAGTCATTAAAGTAATATTCATGAAGGAGTCCATACGGTTTAGTCTGCAGGCAAGCTACAGCTCAGAAACACAACTGCTTTAGCAACACAGTAGTGGCAGTGTCTGCTCTAAATAGCACAGACCATCAGCACTTAAGATAGAGTTTTAGTCATGCAATTCATTACCATGCAATTCTACCAATTTAATTGTAGAAATGTTCCATAATTTTGATTTCTTCTGTCATATTATAACAAAGTAATACGATTACTACCCATTTATCTTAGAGATAATCCACTGTACCCCTAAGCCAAGGTTGAGCTTTCAGCATTTTCCCTACTCATTGGCTTAATTTTAATGTAGAACTATTTTGTTCAAAGTACCTTATATGTCTCAGGTGCAACAAATCCCATTCTGCAGTCAGCTGTTCTACTACGCTTTCAGTTAAAAAGATAATTGATCTAACTGGCAATAGTATGACTAATCCATGCTTTTTTACATAAAAACCATGAAATTCAGGATGCGAAGCTCTGATATCCATTGTTCTAACACATAAATAATCTCTACGTCATCGTTCCCCTTTGCTGTCCTCTGGAATGTTGTTGGTTAAAACACATATCTATGCATATATACGCATATGCACACACGTATATTTTTTATATGTATGTATATACACATACACATTTTAATAAATACATTTCCACTGTCCTTCTAAATTATGAACATTTAGTAGTCCCCCCTGCTTTCTAATTATGCAGCTATACACTTAAAGCAGTTTTGTGCCAGTGTAAATCCTATTTTGTTACTGAGGGTACACTCAGAAGTAAACATAGATGTTATACCTGGGGACTTCCACAGCTTCCCTCTCCTGATGATACTTTTCATATTCTACTACTTCCATGAAAAAGTGGTAGCTCACGAGATTTAGGAACAGAAATAAATAAAAATATAACTATATAAATGGCATAAAAGTTAAAATTATTTTTATATTTTCTTAGGAGCTCTGTTTGAGAATATAATTTCCTACCTGCCCCAAAGACTGAAATGTTGTCTTTCAAAGTGTGCATATACATTTTAAGCAAAGGCTCATAACACGTAAAAGAAAAACTGCATGATGTTTGGATCTGCTCCATTTAGCACCAAATCACATCAGTGAGATTTCATTGGACTTAGGGGAACAATTTTTGCAGGAACAAGTAGCATACACAAAGATATGAAAATTATACAAGCGTACCAAATAGAGCTTACGACTGGCTTTGGGCCATAATCAGCATTACAATTTCTTCAAGTAAGTACAAATTGTATCTCATCCAGAGCATACTACCTGAAGAGTTATGTGCTATAAAGGAAGCTTGGAGTAAAACACATTAGACAGATGCAAATAACAAAGGGCACCAGAAAACCAGCAGCTTATTTCAACACCATACCTGCTACAAGTGACTAGACTAGAACCGAAAGCAATTCTTGCATGGTATGGGCTATTCAGGTCACTATTAGCAGCAATCACAGATCACAGAATCATTTAGCTTAGAAATCATCCAGTTTAGCCCCTCTGCTCAAAGTAGGATCACTTACACCTATGCAGTTGTAACTATCAACAAGGATGGGGACTCCACAACCTTTCTCAGCAAAGTGTACCAGTATTTGACCACCTCACAGTAAAAAATTACACTCCTGTGTTCAGATGAAATTTCATGTGTCTTAATTTGTGCCCATTTCCTCTGGTGCTGCCACTGGGCACCACTGATGAGAGTCTGGCTCCCTCTTTGTTAATCGTTCTCACATCAGGTATTTATATACACTCATCAGATTCCCCCGAGCCTCCTCCTCTCCAGCTCTCTCACACTCTCCTTATACAAAAGATGCTCCAGTCCTTTAATTAGATTAAGAAGTCAGAAGAATTCCTAGAAATGACAAATAATGAACCATAAGGGTAAAATTATACTCTGATACCTTATAGAACAGAGAATCAGAACCCATATAAGACTTCTTTGAATATGTTCTTAATTGGAATTAAACATCATCCTTTAGAAAACCACAGAGCCTTTTATTTTAAAATTATCACCACATTCACTGGTTTATACAATAGGTATTTAAGCAGCAGTAGCCATCAGAAACTAGGGAAATTTGCATACTTTCAAGTTATATTAGTGTCATTAAACTCAAAACAAACACTGCAAAATTCTCCTAGATTCTGACAGAGTTCACTAGAGCAAAAGAAAGTATCCTGAGAGGAAAAAAAAATATATATTCATTCTATATTAAAGGATCACCTCTGCTCAAAGTTACCATAACACAAAAACTATAAAAATTATTATGGTTTTGCTTTTTTTGGAATGCTGCTTCTAAATTGTGATTAGACATTCCCTCTTCAGACCTTTCAGACTTCACATTTGCTGAACACTGAGTTTTATTGAATTACTCAATTCTCAGAAATGCCAAAATTCTAGACAGCTCATAACAGTGAGTGCTGTTCAAGGAACAAACTTTCACTAAAGAAGATCCAGACTCCATCCAGAGAAGTCCAGAACAGTTCCATTAAAAAACAAACTGCAGCAAAATCTAGGAGTATAATATTCTCCTACCAACTATAGAAACATAGGCCCTCCTTGAAAAAAAGAGCCAGTGAAAACCAAAAAAAGTCAAAGAATAAAAAGCCTCTATCTCTGGTTTTGTGTGTTTGTGGTTTTGTTTGGGGTTTTTTCTGTTTTTATTTATTTTTTGTTCGTTTGTTTCGTTTGTCATCAGTCCTGCCTTCTGCTCTCTTGAAGAAAGAAGAAAGATCTATTCAAAATCAAGAGGTTTTAGGGAAAAAATTTACCTTCATATATGACAGCTAAGAGTTTACATGCCTGAAGCAATTTCAACAAAAATCCTTTTAAGTCTATAGTTACATTGTCACCAACTTTATACGTAAACTATTCTCTTGATGAACGGCACTATAGAAACAACTGCAGCAGTCATACCTTTTCTACAGACTTCTGAATTATTCAACCACTTACTCTTGTACTAAAAAGACAACATTGAGAAATATTCTTGGGTTCAATGTATAAATTAAATCCAAAGACATCTGCATGTATATACTCCAAATCAGTTTGAAGGAAATGACAGGACAGGACTAAGGGTCTGTAAGCCTTTCACTGCTCTGAGTTAAAAAACTGAAACATCTTGGGGGAATCTCCTCCTCTCACTGGGAGAACTGTGTTGTGTTCATCAACCTAGATAAATATGACAAAAGATTATAGACAGAGTGATTATACCCTCTGGTGATTTGATTTGAGGAAATGGATAACAAGGAGTTTCAGAAAGATTTTTCCATAAAAGCAACTATTTCTACAGAAAATGTGCATAAGTTTTGGCATCCAAACAGACACACAGGAGAGATTCTGATTTCAGTGACACTGCTGCAAACTCAAAAGTATCCAATGTCAAGAGAATTATTCCAGATTATAGCAATGAAATGGAGATCAGAACACAGCATCCTCTTGGAGCTCTCTGATGCCATTTGTGAATTACACACAAAAATTACCTTGAACTAATGCAGCTGAAGGAAAATTGGCAACAGTTGTGGCATTTCCTAATAACTTCAGAAGTTAAAATCTTATGAGGATAGAAGGATTTGGGTTTAATTTGATCACATTTCATCCATATCAAATGTAATCGAAAAAAGGTTTTCTTCCTCATAAAATTAAAAAATACCTTAATGCTGTGCAAAGCTGAAACTATGGGAGACTGAAATACAAATAATTGTACAACGTTTTAAAAAATACTTAAAATCTACATTCAAAATTTCTACAGTTTTTTAGAAAACATTTTAGATATCCTGGCCTGCTATGTATTGACATCTCCACTATCACTATCTCCCTGACTTTTCTAGATGGAGCAATGAGGAAACTGATGATGTTTATATGCTACAGTCTATTCTTCAGGTTTTGTTGGAGTTTTTTCCAATTCAGAGAACACTCTCATAATTTCTTATACTTGAATACAACTAAAAGAGACTCCTAGCTCTGTTGATGGCATATTGCTCTCCTTATTTATTCCCCTGGGAAAACACAGTGAGTCTCTAAGAGGAAAAAAACATCACTGTTAGATGCACACTGACTCAAAAGCAACCGCAATCAAAGTTAATATAGAAAAACCTTTCCTAGTTGTTCAAGACTATAGACACTACAAGGCAAAGGGAGAAACCCAACAAATTATAAGAAAAGACAACTATGGCCTTGAGAAAGCACCTACATACATTCTGGCCATTGGTGAAAAAAAGTTAGGCTACTAACATGCAGCATAGGAACTAAGGTCCTTTTTTCTAACCAATACAAAATGGTTTCATCTAACTTTTCCCGAGTAAAGAGATTATGATATGATATGAAACTACATAAAAATTACTTTTTGGAAGTTGAATTCTTGTATGAATCACCATTTATGAGCTAGTTGGAAGAATTTTGAAACAACTCTATCATATCAAGAGAAATTTATTCTTTTTCTTCCATATTCTTGTTGCAGTTTTGAAAGAATGTCACTACTAACATAAAAAAAAAAATTCTAAGCAGGAAGTTGTGTTGATGAGGGCATACATTCACCTCAAAAAAAGGTGTGGCTACTCCAACTAGCCTATACAGATAACTGGAAAATTTAGTGGAAATGGAGAATACTGTCAGAAAATAGGAGATAGTTTTTGGCCAAACCTCAAAAGTAGTGACAATGAGGAAGACAAGATATCAGACAAAAGGGATCAAAGTCCTAACCCTCCCATTCCACACAGACTTATGTGAATGACTGAGGTATGGGTCAGGATAAAGACACAAAACTTTCTGAAGGACTGCATCCAGGCATTTGCATTCAGCGATTCCCAGGAATTAATAGTCTCAGGATTAACGGAAAATTAATACACTGAAAACTACAGATTCACAAAACCTGAAAAGTTGATGAAGAAGGTGGTTCCTATCTTACAAACAGCACTACAAATTTAACAAATCTTTCACATGTACTTTGTAAAGTGCTATAGGTTACACCTGAACCAGATATTTTGTTTTCAGAGAATCACAGAATGGGTCAGGTTGGAAGGAACCACAGTGGATCATCTGGTCCAACCTTCCTGCTCAAGCAGGGTCATCCCAGAGCACAGGGCACAGGACTGTGTCCAGATGGTTCTGAATATTTCCAGCAAGTGACAATCTACAGCTTCTCTGGACAATCTGTTCCAGTGCTCAGTCACCCCCACAGTAAAGAAGTTCTTCCTCGTATTCAGGTGGAACTCGTGCATCAATTTCTACCTGTTGCCTCTTGTCCTATTGATTGGCACCACCAAGATGAGTGTGGGTCCATCCTCTCGACACCCTTCCTTGATATACTTACAGACATTGATGAGGTCTCCTCTCAGTTGTCTCTATAGTTTTGCTGCTGTAGTAGTTATTAATACGCAAACATCTTTTTTTTTTTCTGATGTAGTCAACTCATTGATGCAAAAATTTGAGAGAGGTATTCGTATTTAGCCTAGATGATACATGTGACAACATGCCCAAAAGTCTGCATGTAAGGAATGTGAACAGCAGGAAGACAGTCTCAAACTTAGAGGTCCAGAAGGACAAAGATCCACAGGTGTCAAAAGCAAGTTGAAGTAGAATCAGGAACACAGAAAATTATCTCCAGCATAGTCTCGGATGACTCACAGAAAAAATGTCCATTCTTTTCAGATTCAGGGAACACGGGAGGGAAGAAGGAATATTTGCAGGTAAATTTCCTTCACTATATTGTGTTCTGTGATAAGTAAGTCCTATGAATGACTAAATAAAATCACCTTCCTCTATATTTTGTTTACTGCAAATGAAAAGTTCTTAGTTCCCTTCTCCTTATTAATTCCCAACAAGCTATTATTATATAAGGCATACTTATTTTTTAATATAAAAACTAAAAATAACTCCACTCTTATTCGATGTATCCAGTTCCAATATTCTAACTGAAAGATTAAGTGGTAGGATAATTTCAATTTTCCAATTAAAATTCAGAAAAAATTATTTTGTTGTAAAAAGCTACAAAACACACACAAAATCTCTTTCCCACTTTAAGAGACTTTACAGTATTTTTTGCTCCTTGTTGTTTTGCTGACTCAAACAACTGGTCTTCAATAACTTCAAAAGTTTCACTGTATTAGCATTTATTGTGTGATCTTGAGGTTAATGGAAACTGTAAGTCTGAGCTGGATAGCCTACCAGTTATAAAGCCAATCTTCTAGTCATATAGCTCCTCTACCCCAAAATCTTTTAAAAACATTTAAAATTATTTGGTGATTTCTAAGTGAATCCCTCGATGAACCATCTCAGTCCCATTTCCATCACTAAAAGACACAGCCCATTCTTATCTAAGATAAAAGATTCATTTCTTAAGGAGCATACCGAAACTTGTGCTAATTAAAGACAACATTAAAATCAGACAAACTATAATTTGTCTAAAATATTTTGAGTGAGAGTTAATCTTTTAAATGTTGCAGCATTTCAGAACTAGCATATACCTCCCTCAACTTTGAAAATGCTCACTTTGAGATCACATTTCTAAAAATTAAAAACAATTTTGGTCTTTGGTATAATTTGAATTAGAATTTAAAATACTATCCTGTATTTTACTTTTAATGAAGGCTGAATACTCCTAAGAATGAAAGTCTGCCTTTGGGGATGCTATCAAAGTAAAGCAGACAACTGCATTCTTCCACGCTCATCCTATGAAATTCCACTGAGAAGTGGATATTCCCTAAACAGGATGCAGCAGAAGCATGTTATTCATTCTCCAGTCTTAATTACCAAAACGACTAAAACTACTTTGAGTTGTTTTAATTAAAAACTTTACAGATTTCTGCATGTGCTTTATACTAAAGTCCATATTCATGTCAATGACATATATGTGACTCCCTAAAGCACAAAAAATTAACACTTAAAAAGATGCTTTCTCAATTTAAATATTTCACTTGTTATGATCATTTAATGAGGCCAAAAAAAACCATAACAGCTGCAAAGTCGCCAGGTAGACATAATTGGATTTCAAATATTACAGTGATTAAGTACAAGGGGAAAAGAATGCTGTGAACCAGAAAGCTGGATTTCTTTTGAGCTACTTCCACAGCTGCACTGTGGAAGAACATGTCTACCTGAAATGCTTCTTGGATTTTTACTGGTCATTGGGTTTACTCTACAAAAATTTAATACAAAAAAGTCAGTTGAACTTCACAATTTGGAGCCTAAATATTATCTTCCTTGAAAGACATACTTATTTTTTAATATAAAAAATATCCTGTTTTTAAGAGCAGGGTAACAACATTTCACATTACTGTATAGTTTTGAAGCCCAGATCTCTTTCAGTATTTTATTTTTAAATGACTGCTAATTAATTCATCACTATTTTATGCATGTAAAGGCATTAGTTCTAACTGTTCATGTAGAAGTGAATATTTAATCTGTTAATGTAGAAGGAACCTCAGGATAATGTTTTCAAACTATTTACTTTAGCTTACCTTAACACGATGAACTATTTCTTCCTACAAAACCTAACAAAAACCTAAGAAAAACTATCAGAATGCTTTGGAAGGTAATTATAGTTGAAATCAGTAATAATTTTAATACATCAAGTAAAAATGAAGGAATGGCAAACAGAAGAATATTCCCAGAGGATTAACTATTGCTGTCATAATCTTTCCACAGCTCAATTTTCTTCTCTATTTCACTTAATTTCACACTTCTGCTACCCAAGATGGCAGCCCTGATTTACAGTATAGATATCAGATGACTTTTTCCTAAATTTTACAAGAAAAGACTAAAAGCATAGTCAGTACTTTTTTCTACAAGAACAAAGCTATTTTGTTTTCATTAATCACAGCTAAACTAGCAGCGTTCACAGAAGTTTTCCTACCACAGGAAAATAAAAGGTAGGTGAGGGATGATGAACTTGTGTGATGGGGTCACCACCGTGTGGGAACAATAAAAGTTTAAGAACCAAAAGACAAAAAGTCCAGCAGTTTTAAAAGCTATTTGGAAAATTTGTCTAATTACTTCCGATTGTAAAATTTATTTTTGTTTGTGCATTACCATCAACAGTGAATCAAATATGCTACTACGGAAAAGGGAACGTATACTTTCACAAATCCCCCCGAGACACATCTCTCAAACTAAGCCAAACGAAAACTGAAAACCTCCTCTTTGGTAGCATAATCTCCTCCAGACTGGCTGCATCCTTTAGTAACACACTACATACAGTGTAGCTAAGACTTCTGGCTGCCAAACCTGGGTTTGTATTTTATTAAAAGAAGAACTTAAACTAGTTATAAGAATGAGAAAGTGGCTCAGAATTGGTGCTCTTCTGCACAAAAAAAAACCCCAGCCCTTTTTTTTTTTTCTTTCTTTAAGTATTCAGAACCAGTTTTATTGGACGAATCTTTACACAAATTAAAATCCTGACAGGTTAAAGCAGGTACTTTGTTAGATTACTTCTAGGTACAGGCAGATGCATCTACTCCCACAGTGGCTCAGCAGGTGTTTTTCAGCAGCTGGTGCCCTTTACTGGTTTGCCTTTGTAAGTGTTCCCATCAGATTTTCAACTATTTCAGAGGCAGCACTACACAATATACACACACTTGGCAGCTGTGTAGAAAATGAAGCAGGCTTAACATTTCATTCAAATCAGATGCAGTCAATTTTATCTCATGTTAATATTAAAAAGTCCATTTCCCTATTCATATTTACTACTTGCATGAAAAGAAGCAACTTAAACAACTATAAGAATATATAACTCTTACAAGACAGTATCTCCTAAATATTTTAAAGCAATTTTTGCTTAGTATATTATAACACAGCCAAGCCAGTTTAAAGAACAGACTAAAAGAAATGAAGTTCTCTATATTCACCATTACAGATGTCCCTATTAGACTCTGACCATATTATCAATTAATTGTTCTTCTCTTTGAACTTCTCTGCACAAGAAGAGATAACTCAAGATTCTACAGAGCTCTTTTCAAAAAAAAAAAAAATGGTTGCACATTACTAGTATTTCGAATAAACAAAGTCTCTCTACATGAGAAGATCTGTTAAAGTTTCAATTACAACCTCACCAACAAAAGGGCATTTGAAAACACTATTTTATATTTGCAAGGATTTTTTCTTGCTTTATCTACATTTATTAGTGGGCTTTGCCGGTTGTCATTAATACCAAGCCCTTGAAAATAAAATTGTACATAAAAACACAGCCCAGACTGATACAACAAAGAGCAAATTTAGCAGTTTTCCATAGCATTCTTGCCCCTCTCAACATCTCCAGTGTCTTAAATGCGGTTTGTTCACGTAACACAACCAACAAACTTATAATATGTTAAAAGGGTCTTATTATGAGTACATCAATAAATAAGCTAACACAAAAAACCAAAAAATCAGTAATGTATTTGTTGGGACAAAAGGGTACAAACCCGAAAATTTGGCAAGGATGTAACAGTTTTGCTCAAAGAGACCTTGCAGCTGGGACTGCTAAGAATGTTGGTATGGGTAAACTCCATTTTTAATGCCTAGTGTTGTTCTTCCTCTGCCTGTTTTGCAAAGATTCTGACAAGCATTCCTGGGTTGAGATAACACACTCTCACAGACATGCTTGAGCCTCCTGCTGGGAGAGGGAGTTCATAAAGGCCCAGCCTTGTGATAAACTGCAAATGAGCGAAGCCCTTTGATACACTGGGCTTTGGTAGCAGGGCTGACACCTCCCCCTTACTCTGTCCACTAGGATGAACTAAGCCTAAGGGAGCCTGTGTCTCTGTGTGGCTCTGCCTGCTCGGATGAGCTAAGCCTAAGGGAGCTTGTGTCTCTGCCACCCGGCCTTGCTGGAGAGATAATGAAATAAATTTACTCTCTGCACAGCAGATGTGGTTTGGTGGTCACCTGTATGTGTCGATTCACACAGTATTATACAATATACTATATCCTAACAGCATCTGGAAACTCATTTTTAAAGTAAAAAGATAAATGCCTTGATAATCTTAAAAAGATTAAAAGCACAAGACTACAAAAGGTCTTGAACTAAACTGCACAAGACACTAGGACAAATGCAACTGAAAGAAAGAATGATCAGATCACATTTTAAGGACTTGATTTTAAGACACTACAAGGTAGGTAAGGGCATTATATTACAGCTAAAAAGCAAGGAGAAGCCTATTGGCCAAAAAAAAAAGATAGTCTTTCATTGAAAAGTCATCTGAAAAATTTGTGTAGATGAGCTAAGACACCATATGCTGCAAAAGAAACCTTCATTCAGTCTGATTATAAAAGGATACAACTTACCCAGCGTCAAACCAAAGCAAATAAACCTGCTGTCAGCCTACTAAAAGACACATTTATGGCAGAAGTAGAGAGAGAACACTAATTTGGAATAAGAAAAAAGTTACATTGCAAACTGCTATGCTGGTTGCTTTTTTAAATTAGTGGCATATTGTACAATCTGGAAAGACTTGTGGGTGCAAGTGGTTATCTGTCGATTTCTCCAGTAATCCTGGTAAATAGAAATTTTAAGAAAGTATCTACAATACTTACCCATTCTTATGGGACAATAATAAAAGCCTGTTTTCATTATACTTTTCTGGTGAAAACCCTTCCAATTTGTATAAATATAGTCTGTTTTTAAATGGTCACATTACAGTGATTTGATCCACATCATCATACCAAAAATAAAAGACACATCATATAAATAGGCCAAGAAGGATGTAGTTTGAGCAAATACAGGGTTACATCTGATCAATTATATAATGCCTAGCTCCGAAACTCTTGTGTGATGTGACGTATCTGCTTCCTTTACCTTCGTTCCTCCCCATCCCAAAAGAGGTGAACTGTTTATTACTTCCACAATGGTGGATAGACACATACTGTTTCAGTAAGTGCAGGCTGCTGCTCAGTGAAAGCTGCCTTTTGCTTTTCACAGAATCTGACATAAGATCATGCTTCAATTCTCATCTACCTCCAGTTATTCATCATTCCCTATTTTTTTGCATCCTACATACATCTCTTATAGAGACAGAGATTGGCTTGACTATCTTCTTTGCATACAGATCTTTCTTAAAAATAAAATAGTAGAAATCTGGCAAGCTGAGGGAGGCAAACAGAAGGATATATAAAATAGTGGTCTATTAAAAAGCCTCTGTTACTTTAATAATCAACTCTGCATTAATGAGAAATATATATATACATACCCCATATACCTGTTGTACATATGTGTTTTACATATATAGATGTAGTTTTTAAAGATATTTTTAACTATGCAAAATGTATATATTACTGTCTTTTGTAAGTCTATCATAATGTTGGACTGAGAATGGATGACAGACTCTGGAGAGGTCACACCTGCCTAACACAGAAATGCTTCAGAGAAAATAGTTTCAATTTCTCATCCTGTATTAAGAGACAGGTCTTCTCAAAGACTGTAATAGTATCAAACACCTTTTTGGTGAGCCAAAAGTCACAGTTTTCAAATTCTAAGGGTAAACCACAATCCTTACTGACAAGTACCACTGCATTTCAAAATATTATTTTAAAATTATAATTATAAGAATTGAAAGACTATTCCATTTCTTTTTGTCTTTTACTATCACTACTTTAAAAGAGAAAATCTTTATGCTCAGTATACCTCTTTTGAGATAGTTCATTCTTTTCTCTCTCATTTCAGCACTAGCTTAACCTAGCTTATGCTTAGCTTATTCAGATATTCTAGGAAACCTGCTTCATATATTTTGATACAGACTTCAGAGATGCAAAAATACTCTCCTACTAGGAGAAAGCAGATATAAGTGGAACTATGTTTGGAACAATAATCTCACATTATTGGACAAAATAATCCATCTGTAAAGTATTTCTTAATCATATATTTACTCCTTTATATATACCTACTTCATTACTAATCTTCTCCGTTGGTGTTAAGTTTTCAACTTGTCAAACTCCTGGTTATTGGAGAGTGGTCATAATTGCTGATCCTCCCAAGCTGTGTTCCTAAGAACTCTGCTTCACTGGGCCTGAGACACCCAACTGCCATGTTAAATCAAGGAATTCAGACTTTTGCATTTCATTATGGAATTAATTCAAAGTTGTACTATAATAGTCATAAAACCTTGCTATCCCTGCAATGTATCTGTATTTCAAATACCATATCAAATCTATTTGACATGACCATATCAGGTTTCTTTTTCTCTAAATTATTTAAATGTGGTTTTCGTTTTAAAGGTGTTACACAAAATAAATAAGGTTAGAAATCTGGCATGCATTAATATCAGTGATCCTAATGAACAAAAAAACCCATCTTACTGGCAAAGGAATATCAGAATAATAGAAAAGTTTTATGAATCCAGAAAAATGTTATGGTACCATTTCTATTATTAAAAGCTGTAACAATAAAGTAAGATTTTTTTTTCAAAATACTTTCTGATTTATTGTAACGGGAAGATGTTCTTCATTGCTGAAAGAAAAAAGAACTTCCTAGCATTCAGGAAATCATATAGTCACATCTATCTGCAGTGAAAGCTGCAGTCAAGTGAGGCACATGTTTAAAAATATTACATTCAATGAATTATATTCAAGCACAGCAAGTGTCTTTCAAAGGTGAATTAGTAGCCAGCCACAGACCATGTCTGCATTTCTAGAATGTGAGACTACAGGTAAATTTTAAAACCAGAATATCACTTTACAGCTTGCACATCATAGCAACAGATCTTTTTGATGAAGAGTTAATAAACTATTTCTACTAAGAAGCAGGATTGTCTTAATGGAAAATATGATAATTTTATACAAGATGGACAATAAACTGCTGGTTCAGCATGAAGCACGTATTTTTGCTTGCTTTTAGCTAAAGCAACAATGTTTATTCCTAGAGTTTTAAGGAAACAATGCCTAAAAGCTTCGCCTAAGGGTAAGTGAAATAATCAAACAATTTGATGCAGAAATTTTACATATAGCATCTGGAATTCTAAAATAATGATAAAATACCATTAACTCACATATTGAAGGAAATTAAGCCATAACTTGTAGTCTTTAAGATTGTCATCAGTGTTGAATCTTAACTCCAACATTTTTGTTCACCTGGTATTGCACATATTCAACTTTCTTTGAACCCCCCTCCCTGAAATATGAAGACAGACTGGAATCCCTAATATACACCACCAGCCATTAAAGCAATTATACCTTGACCTACATGATTTTCCTTGTCTTAAGTTGGGACTAATGATTACAGAACTTGTAAACTCTCCTCAGAGCAATTTCTGAGTGTAATTCATTGGATAAATGACAAGATTTCAATAAAATGCAAAATATTTTTTTAAATTATTCCATACGGTTCAACCGTCAATTGCTGTTTGGAAAATACGCAACTGAAATATGCACTAAGATCAATTTTGGAATTAATGATCCAATATTCTGGATGTGAAAAATGTAATTTATCCAAAAACATGCATACTTCTATCCAGCAGACTTACCTTGTACAATTCTAAAAACAAGAAAACATTACAGGAAAAGAAGGAATATTGATTTTGTAATAATTCCTTCACATAATGCAGAGAAGGAAAAAAATACCTTTCTTATTTAGATCATTAAGCAGTGCTAGTAAAAGGAAATGGAAATAACATGAAAAAAAAGAAAAAAATCCTACCCTGAACACCCACTTTAGGTAGAAAGCTGAAGTAATTTTTCACCATCAGCAATTTTTTAGATAAAACCTGTTTTCACAATCTTGAAGAGTAACTTTCCCTGGCCTGAGCTTATGACTTTAAAGGTACATTTATTTGGCAAAAAGTCTGGCACAAAACCACCTTTATAATAAATACAAAAAATATATTTCACTAATGGTCAGGCTGCATGTCAACTGAGCAAAGATAATAAAGCTAAGCTTGTGTTTACCCCATTTTTTAAATTCTCATTATTGAAACAACCTAGCTGGCATGTCACTTTTACAAACAGTAGAACCATAATACTTCACGTTAAACCGGTGAGACCAATCAGCTACTTATGAACCACCTGTGCTTGAACTGTGGTTCAAGTTCTCCGAAAAATAATAAATGTCAAGAAAAAGAGATATCTACAAAGGGGGTTGGGGGTGGGATTTGTTGCCTTTCAGTAAGGTAAGAGCTCTTTGCAACTCCTTCCATGGGACACAGTGCACCCTTCTACCTCTGAACACCAGTGACATTCCCGAGCAGCAGCACAGCTCCCTCCGTGCCACCAGCTCCTGCTCCCAACTCAACACGGGCAGGAAATAAACAATATGACACAACACAGGTGGAGTGAGACTGTTGGAGGAGGTGAAGCAGCAGTTCAGATCATAATGGAGAAAGGTAGGAGTGACAAAGCAGAAAAAGGAACAACACAGAAAGCGGGAGAGTGCTGAAGCCAGCTGTTTTATGACATGCTATGGTATGCTTTTACGGCTGCTAAATTGTGCGAGGTTGGTCACTCCTGATCTCATATTTGCAGTGCATAATGGGATTAGGTAGGAATGGTAGCTATAAAAATTTGGACCTTTGTCAGTTCATATGAGTTTCATTTTAGCACCTGTGTTCTTTCAGGCAGTGATTTCACTAATTATGAAGTCATAAACTTTTCAGGAAAGCTCTGAACCTTTACAAGGAGGCCCTAACTAAACTAAATACTTACTCTGAAAATACCAGCCATAAGATTTCAGATAATATAGTACTAAAACTAGTTTAAACATGTTATTTCTTCACTCTGGAGTGCTGTATCAGATATATCCTGGCTACACTGCCAATCCTACAAAAAAGAACCCTATGTTAATATCTGTACTGGTTTAAGGCATTACTGCTGCCTTTGGTGTTGGTTCGTAGAGGTTTTGCCATTTTGCCTTATACTTCAGCATAAGAAACTATTAGAAAAGGAAGCATATACACGTTTAAAGTGTGGTTAACGTGGTTTGTCAGAATTAGTGTCTAGAGTAATAAATTTCTCTCATCTCTTCTCAACCTGTGTTTACAGGAAATACGAAAATCTAAATCTTAACTAATACTTTAAATCATTTAAAATGCAAGATTGCTCCCAACTTATACGATGCAGAGCTTTAACTTTCGGCCAACAGTTCAAAATATAAATGAACTCCTTATGAACTCAGTTCTGACCTTAGGAGTTTTGAAGATGAAGTGCAATGGTGTATTCTGCAATACATGTTACACAGTCAAATACTCTCCCCAAAATACTGACAATGTGATCAAAATCACACAGCTCATGAGAAACAGATAGAGAGTTCTTAAAATTATTTTTGTGCAAATGAAAGCATACAGACTAAAAAGAAAAGGAAGAAGAATATTTATAATTTTTAATACCATCAGGATTTCCCCAGAGAATAGCAAGTGCTTAGAAAGCTCAATATATAATACTCAAAACCCCAGCAACAATAAATGGCTTGGTTGCTCTGTGCCTTTTTCCGGTGTGGATTATGGGTTGCACGTATATTGACTTGTTAAACAGGCTTAGTACCTTTATGTCTAGACTAACTCAACGTCTTACATCAAAACCCTACCACTAATGGAACCTCAAAGTAGTCAACAGCAGCAGAACCGTGAACTTCCTCACGATGCCTTTAGAAGTTCCTAGTCATGAAATATCTACATTTATATTCACTGTTATCTCCACTCCTTGCCCACCTACTCAAATTTTAGATAATTCTGCAAACATATCTATACAGAGATATAATAGAGATATTTTATGAGCACTTATACATGTTAGGGAAACACTTGAAAATCATTATTTTTCTGCTTTTGCTTACACCAGTTAATCAAAAATAAAATATATTGACAGAAAATCTTCATGCTCTCTAAACTGACTCCAGTTAACTGGCAAAAATTTGAAACACCAACCAAGGTGCTTCTGAGCTTGGAGACTTAATACAGCCATGCAGAGAAAACAAAAAAAAAAAAGAATTTTGCCCTAACAAAGATACTTACATCTTGATTAGGTATGTCTTACACATTTTTGAGCCTCTTTTAGCTCATTGATAAAAAATTTCTATTCAACAAATTTCAAATCTATGAGTCTCATTAGTGGAATTAGGAAGCTGACAAGTCCTGCAGCTGGACAAACTTCATAAATTTGTCATCTGTTGTTGCACAATCGGTACTAAACTTGGGGGCAGGAATTACATACAGGCATATTCAAACAATCAGAACTGTATTTGTTGTTGACACTTCTATGTGATTTCATGTAATAAGAATCATATCAAAGAGTAAAGTTCTAAAGAAGATTACTTCTATTTCAAAATTTCACTGTAAAACTTAAAAGCAGACCTCTTGATGATACACAGTCTACAAAGGAGAATTACTTATTAAATTTGTATAACTGATGCATTTTTTAACATTTATTTTAAATATTATATGTGCAAAAATCTGCAAACTATTCATTTTGGATCGGTATTTTTCAGTCTGAAATATTTTTTCTGACACTGCTTACTGCCTTTTGTAATATTGGTAATTCTTGCAAAAACTTTACATATTAGTAGGTAGTATTTAGCTTAGGAAAAATATATTTTATTGCAAAAAGCTGTCATACTGAATACTGTCATATAAAATGACAATAGCTGCAGTGGCTATATTTTTCTATCTGGTTAAGCTATGAGTCAATTCATAAATACAACATTAGGTACTGTCACCTAAGCAGAAACGAATAGATTCAGATTCTAAAATTAAACTGTCCTCTGTTTCGAAAGAGTTAAATCTTTCCATGAGACAATCTTTACTCAGAATCCCAATAAAGTACTCTGTGTATATTCTCATTTCCTGCTTTCCCAGAGAGAAAAAGGTGGAAAACATTTATCCATGTTATATGCTGCAGAACTGAGAGACACAAAACCTTCATATGTACACAGAGCTTGCTTTTTATGTCTCTATTCACACCAATACCAAATCTTCCATTTTTCAATAGATTTGACATATACAATGAGGAGTAAACAGGTGCCTGTGATGGAGTACTGCAAGTTCTAGACTGTAAATAACTAACAAGAAATTTACTTCCCTTACCTCAGCTTTTTCACCATTTTAAATTAGTAGAAGTTGAAATGTTAACATTTGTTTTACCTGCATTTTTCCTCTCTGCTCTTTACTTTCTATCACCAAAGAATGTTTCGAGATGACTTTGCACCCTATAGAGTCTATAACACCATATTCAACAACCCTGAACTGCATCAGACGTAAGACTGGTGTAGAACAGTGCTGAGCAGTCAGAAGCCAACCTGTACAGGTCAAGGTACAGAAGCTCAGGCTCACATTTTCCTGTGATCTTCAGAAGAGAACAGAATCGCTGTAATACTTCCATTTCATTTTAGTGATTCAGATCACAGCTCAAAACCATAAATAACTGAAAATGTAATGCCAAGGGAATTGAGAACTGCAGCTCACAAACAAGTAGTTCAGATCAGGAATTCCTCGAACATGAGTCAACATGAAAGGGATTATATCACTGAACTATGTTACTCAATAAATATTCTCCAAATTAGTAGTGAAAAAATTAACTGGCTGCATTTACCTATCACACATCACTGGAAAAACTGGCAATATTTGCAGTTAAATTTTGGTAATACAAAGTAAAAATTAACTTAATATCTTTGAAATTGTATACTCACCTCATCTAAGTCTTTAATATAAACAATTTTCTCTTCAATACCAATAGGCATTGGTTCACTATGGGGGATCTTAACCTCTTCATACATTTTATTGTTTTCTCTCTGAACTGATTCTGGTAAGAACACCTAAAAAAGTATTACAGGAAAATTAATTAAAAGTATGAAAATAGAAAGTGTCATTATGTATAACTCACTTTGAACAATGCTTTATCACTTGCCTTCAAAAAATGATTCCAAACCAAAAGCAAATCTCACTCATTCATGTTATAGATAGCACTGAGCCCCCCAAATGGAAAATAATGAGTTTTTCTACTCAGAAAATAGTCCCAAAACCCCCAAAAAGATAACTCTGTTTTATTAAATTTCAGAATCCATTTGGTCTAGAATTTCATAAAGCATTCATTTTGTTCAAGTCAATTCAAAGGTATCCAAAAGATAGAAAAATAGTATCTTAAGAATTTAAATGACCCTAGAAATAAAAGGAAATACATTAGTTGAGAATGAGATTATTTCTTCCAAAGTCGAAATAAAAATAGAATATATCAAAATGTTTAAAACCCTCTGCAAAGAAGCACTGCTTCATACAGTGGATTCTGAGAAGGAGGAGACTAAGGAAACAAAGGGAAACCTGCTGCACATTAGTCATCGGGAAAGATGTACTGTTCAAGAAGGGTCATGCACCAACATACCTTTGCACCCCCAATGAATGCTGATGTTTTCATAGCTTCAGCTCGGGAATCATAGACATGTGGATAATGAATTTTTTCAAAGCTCATCTCTCTCTGTCTACCTAGGACTGGCATACTTCGAGCATTCAGAAGCGCTAGTTCTCTGTGAGCAGAAAAATACCTGCAGTAATTCTGTCCATTTTAGGCTGCCATCACAATAACTGAGCATAGTATATTAAAGTCAGAGCAAGAGTAGAGGAAATTAAAGAAAAAAATTTTACAATGTTATTCTCTGGCAGTAGTTAGACCAAATCCTTATAACAAACACACTGTTTAGATAAAATTCAGAAGTGCAATCCAATAAGTGCAAGGCTTTCCTAAAAACAGTTTTGGCTCTTTTTAAGCAATATAGCAACATGATTTCACAGTTACATACCAGTCTCACTATATTTTTCTCAATACAAAATACAACAGCTTATTTGCTCCTTATCCTCTCCCTCCTCTACTCCTCCCACTACCTTCTAGCTGACAACTTGGAAAGTAGTACCCATTAATCTTGAGAGAAAAAAAGAAAGATAGTTCTGATAGATTTAGTACAGACTTCATAAATCCTAAGCAAGTAGTGTGTGCACAGGAACTAAGAAAGATAGCCTACCCCACTAATCTGCAATTTCAGCCCACAGAGATGAGATCAAGAAGATTCTCATTAAGCAAATCACTGCTTTCTTTCCTGAAAATTAGGTTTTCATATTAAAAAAAAATCTGCGCTTGTAATAAAACGTGACTTGAAGTCAGAATCACCTAATCACCAAAGCAAACTAAAAGAAAATAAACTGTTATGATATGTTGAAGTAGCAATTACAACAGAAGCATTTCTCAACTTTGGGGATTTATTACCTTTGCATCCGCAGCTCTTTGGGATCAAAGCACATTTGTCCCTCTCCAGAAACTTCTCCATCTTCCCCAGCTTGTTTTTCTTTTCTGGCATTTCGTTTTTCTTCCCGACGATATTGTTTCATCAACAGCTTTTCTTGTTCAGACTGAATTGTGACTTGACAACCATAATTTGGCTTAGCATTTTCTCCTATAAACTTCTTGCACTGTTCTGCAATATGATAACATGCATGCATCTCCATAAGTATTGGATTCCATCTTTATTCCTCTGTTTCATTCTAAAGGTTTGGGGTTTTCATGTTTGGTTGGGGTTTCATGCTTCTTTTGGGGGGTTTGTGTGTGCGTGTGAGTGTATTGTGTGCTTAAAAATGGTTGAGCTTTATGTAAACTGTGCTGCAGTTGGCCTCAAGACATTTAAAAGTACCAGGTCATGTCCCAAAGGTAGGACATTTAAAATAAAAAACACTTAATCCCAGAGCAAGGTGATGGACTAGCAGCAAAAGGAAGCACAGTTTTTGTTTTCTGTCTTTATAATAACTTCATTTACAGTGGAAATGCCACTTTGCCTCTTATCACTGCTCTTACATACATGCATTGATAAGCAGGATGGCGTGAAAACAGATTAAACAGGGTGATTTTTTTTTTAAACAGCCTCTTCACATAACAATTAGTGTATATATACTAGATAACATGATTGTATTGAAAGCATACTCACAATGCAATTTCCCTGAAGTGAGAAAATTTATCCTTCTCTATACAATCACAAGGACTCCTTTCTTTTATGTCAATAAGCAGCAGGATTATCAAGAAGAATCAGAACCACAGAACAATTACAGTAAACAATAAATCTAGGGGAGCAGGGAACCCAAAAAAGCCCAGTTACATTCATCTTTCTGAGATCAGTACTGGCCAAAACCAAAGACCCAATCAAGTCTTTCATATACAACAGGCTGGGAGAGATCATTTTGTTTTCATTTTAACAATAATCATGGTTTTAAATGTCATTTTTCAAAATTCTGCAAACAGATTATTAGTTTATATAGGTTTGACTGAATATTAAATACTTAACTCATTTATGTTTCATATGTACTTCTGCAGCCAAACTCTGAAGTGAAAAACTTGAAAACCTTTTTTCATCAAATAAACCCACTTGACTGACATTTTGAACAATTTATGCTGCTTAGTTTTCACCTACAGCAACAGTGAAACTCCTACATCTCACAGCATGCATACTGGATAAGGCAACAATAACTTGTTAAATAGCATTGAAAAAGTTCTAATAAACTGTCAAAATGTCCACATTAATACCATCACGTCTGCAGCTTTAACTCTCTCTCTCTCATATTAAAAGGAGACAACACTGGATGCAATTTCCTGACCAAATTTAATTCAGACTGAACACACCAGGGCAAAGAAATGTTACTTGATTTGTCTGATAAGCACTACAATCACCTTTACTGCCACAGAAGTAAATTACATAACAAATAGTCAAATAACACAGCATGGTACAAAAATGCAGTACATGTATAGTTTCTTGACTTGTGCTTATTTTTTAAAGGCACGAATTACTCAAAGTTGACTAAATTTCTGCAGACAGAAATTATTCCCTTCCCCAAGTGAAATTTTGGAGAGATAAGACTTCAATTCCCATTAGAAATACCATTTTGATCAACTTAAAAAGAAAAAAAAACCTCATTAAAATTAAAAGACTGAACTCAGGGTAAGAGCATCTTCAATCTCAGAGAAGATACCCTGAATATCACTGACTTTTTTACCACAGTTAAAGAAGGGTTCTCTCATCAGTGAAAAAAGCATAAAATCAGTTATGCTTTTCTATTGTCTGAAAAACATAACATTGAAAATATTCTTCCTCCACATTCTAGCAGAAATTACTGTGATTGATTTTACTGATGGCATAATGAAGAATAATTTCATAAAAGCTTCCAAAACACTACTTCTGCTAAGTTAGAAGAAAATACTCCTGTAACTAAACTCTGAACATAGGAGAAAAATATATTAATTCCATTTCTACTCAATGTATTTTTAATTTTTTATTTGATTACCTAAGAAGGGAAAACTATCAGGACACGAAGCCTTGTAATATAGCAAGACATTCATCATTGAAATCACAGAAAGGTAAAAGTAACTGTTGTTCTGATGAGTTTAGACTTACCATTAGCACAGCAAGAAATTACCTTCTAAACACTTGCTTATATAACATTTCATTGAAGACAAATATTAAAAAGGGGTCATTTGCATTTAAAAATTATTGTGGAGATACGTAAGTCCACCATTACTGGCTCTATTCACATTTTTCTAACTCCATATGCTGTGAACATGCAATGGGCTGCATGGTGCTATGCCCATTTAAGATTTATCCCAAATCACAACCCATATGCTATCAGATTCATTTTTATCAGAGAAGAAGGTAAAAAGACTTGTTTTAAAACAGCAATCTGTAAAACATATTTTAAAATAATTACTCGGTGCAGACAAATTAACTTATAAAAGCAAAAATCACAGTACAAAACCTGAATCCCTTTTTATCCCCTCACTTATTCATGCTTAAGCTTGACTTTATTATTTTCAGAAATGGTTGTTACTGTGCTTCTCTTCCCCAAGGCCTACATTAGATGATAGTACAAAGTAGAGAGGAAGCAGGAAAGCAAATGAGGAATAATAGAAGATCAGATTATTTCCAGATTAAATCCATTAAAACAGGAAAAGTGCAACTGTTAATACATTCAAAATTTGCACATGCCCATAGGCAGTTGAAAACTAAATAAATATATGGAATCTGTTTTTGTTTCTTCTGTATAAGCAGACTACAATTTCTTTGTTTAAGCCCAGAAATACATTCCCCCGTTGTGTCCTGGGATTTTTTTTGCTTGCTTTTTAAATACACATGAACACTACTACTGTTGGAAGTAAAATAGAACAGTTAGAAAACTACTTTTTATCTGATTTGGAACAAAAATTTTGTAGTCACTTACCTTGCAGAGCCTGGAATCTGTTATCATTTGGACAAGTCAAAGATCTTTCCAGAATCAGAGATCTGTTCTGTAGGAGTTTCTCTATGAGTTCAAAACCTTCAGGGCCTAGCAGTTCAAATAACTACAAAGAAAACAAAGTCATAAGTCATATCCAAATGTACATAAATTTATAAATAGGACTGCAATATTTCCATCCTTGGCAACATCATATCTGTTGACAATATTTAACAAATTAATGAATTTCAACTCCCAGTAAGTCAACCCAAAGGGTATCATTTCTAATACCAGGTTCCCTATTACAAAAAGGGAGAATTACAGAAAGTTTTCAGCTGGAAATATTTAAAAATCTGTGAGTTTTGTCTATTAAGCAAAACTCACTTTCTCTTGGGGATTCTTGTATAAAATTTAACTTTTCTCAAGACTAAACTTTACATGTCTTTATGGTTATTTAAATATGCTGTAAATTTACTTCTCAATAATCTATGCAGATGAATCAAGAGAACCAATGTTTTCTCATGAAAGTCAGGTATGTAGGAAGTTATTCCCTTTATAGTCAGCAGAAGATGTAACCTACTGCATTTTCACAGGTTCATCCTATAAAGAAAACTAAATATCATAGATGTGGAGTACAGCAGGAATATGAAGAAACAGTTAAGATGACACTAGTATTGACTTCAGTCTATAGTACTTGTACATATAATCCTGTGTGTAATTCGAACACATAATGTAAGTGATGCACACCAGAAGAGAATTCTGTACCAGTAAGTGATAGTTTGGCCCAATGATTTTCTTACTCAAATTATTCTCTTGCAGCAGGTTAAATAAACACAGTTCCCTATTTAAAGTTCCATTTTCCACATAATACTGGGTTTTAATGGAAAAAAACCCACCCAAAACATTAAAAGCGCTTTCATCTCTATCTTATCTATAATTATTTTGTCAAAAATCAAAGCATTACAGTAAGCAGTAAGTTACTCAAAACTCATTCTTGATTTTTAATGCTGCTCAAAACAATTTTTCTCTGTTTTTTTTTTCAATTTCCAAAAAGGAAAACAAGGCAGTTTCCCATTAGTGCTTTTTTGAATTTGCTGCTAATATTATCCATATAACTTCAGGAATCAGGTAAGAATACAACGTATAATGTACTTTGATGTGATGTTCTATGAAAGAGTAAGACTTTGGCACTGCAGGATTCAAGTATTTCTGTTCTAACTATAAAAGGAGAGAGAGATCTCTTACTGTCCCGTATTTAATTTGCCAACTCCTTAACAAAGAATTTTTCTGTGGCTCTCTATGACTACTGCCCTCTGGGAACACCTTGAAATAACTTCATGTTGCCTTTTCATATATTTGCAAAATTCTGAACAGTGCCAATGGCATCAGATCAATGATCTCTTTTTTTCAGGCCAAACTGTACTTCATAATACAAGCTGTCATTTAAAAATAAGGGAGGAAAAAAAAAAGAAAAAAGTGTTACTCTTGGCCCTCAGGGGTTTCTAGGAAAACATAAGGTTCGTACAAATTAGTACAGTGATGGTGTAGTTTGCAGAGACCATGAACTAACAGCTGAAAGGTATAAAGTCTTGTATTTCTTTCATTGGAGTAACCAGTGATGGCAAACCGGAGAAGCAGTCTCCAGAAAAAGTCAAAAAAGAGAATACAATAAATGTGGACAAATAGAAGATTCTCAAAATGAACAAACTGCAAAAATATAGAACAGGGAACTGCTGGTTAGACATCAATTCTGCTGTCAGTGATCTCAAGTTATGATGGATTTCCTTTTATCCAGCCTTTGCTAGCACTGATCATTAATTCTTCTATTTTGCATTGCTATTTACTGTCACTTTACAGCCACATTTTAACTAATATTAGCTAAAGCGATAAGATGACCTTGTTTTTACATTTCAAAAGAAAGTGGCAATTTAGTACTGGTAAATTTGAGTAGGTATTTTCCAGGGACAAATGCTTAAGGCAGGGAGGGAAAAATAATCACAGAAGCAACAAGAAAAGAAATGTATTTGAAACAGCTTAATTGTATAAAGAACTGAACACAAACTTGTCTCGACTTTGCTAACTATTTGTTGACTGTGGAATACCAGAAACACAGGCAAATGAAATTCTTTCAATTCAACCACATCTGGGCTCAAACACTAATTTCTCATCAAGGCAGCAGACACAATTTAAGCACTTTCAGACTCAGCATGTTGCTGCTGCAAAACCCCCAAATTCAAACTCATACCACCACTCCATCACCATCAGAAGACAAATAACACACTAGCCCTAAAACATCCAATGTAGATCTCTATCTCAATCTCTGCATAGGACTCCAAAACATCTCTCTCACTGGAAGTTGTTAAGAACAATCTAGAAAAGCATCAGTCAGAAAAGATGGGGTTTGAAGGGCAAATAGATAACACCGTTTTTTTCTGACTGGGACGACA
Source organism: Cnemophilus loriae (assembly GCA_013397755.1). NCBI lineage: Eukaryota > Metazoa > Chordata > Aves > Passeriformes > Corvidae > Cnemophilus > Cnemophilus loriae. Next base: position 652,017 of record VZTF01008130.1, read on the forward strand.
TTTTTTCTCTACTGTTTTCCCAATATATTCTGAAACAAAAACCATCTGTATCAAAACTCCTCACCCAGTTAGAACAGCAGAACCTCACAAAGAAGCAGCAATGTTACACAATGCATTCTACTTCATGGTCAGAGATCATGAAGCAAAAACTCCATCCCCAGTGAGCCAGCGGCTCAGTGGAAGAGCACCAAGGTGAAATTGCACATCGTGCTCTCCAGACATCCCACCAGTCAGAGTGAGCCAAACCCATACAATACTACACACCAGATTCTGCAACACCTGTGTGGTGAAAGTCACTCCATTTTGCCTTCTTGATGGGTGGATAGATGTTCATTTGCTACCAGCAGTTTGAGAACTGTCTTGGTCACCTAATTAATCTTGCTGCTGCTTGAGTAGGAAGGAGGCTTTCAGGACATTTTAAACAGCTAAGACAGACTAAACTCATTGCTCAAGAATGAGGGGGAAGAGCAAAAGAATACAGAAGACCAGAAGCAATGACCTGTTCTTATTGACAAGATGTCTCCCACGCTCACCTGAAGCCTGCAAGAGCTCATGGGTGGAAAACAACGACTGAGAGCTAAACCAAGTAGAAGTACTGAGAGACAGAGAATAAGTTACAGACCAAGATCTGTCCCCACCTACCACTGATGGTGAGAATAGTGACAATGCTAGAAAAAGTTTGCAAAGACCAGAAATAACTAAACTTGAGGACTTGCAAGACCAAAATATTATTAATTTTCATATTTGTTCATTCTGTAGGAGTAACCCATTGCTTCCTAATTAAAGTATTAATAACTATCACAGAATGCTGCTGTTTCAAAGTACAATTCTTTACCTTATCATTTTTTGACACTTACAAAAACACATCCATGCAGGAAGCTTATCACCATCAAAATCAAAGTGGAATAATGAGAAGTAAAATAAGCCCTTAAAAATACCATCCCCCCATCTCTCTCCTTCCCAGCTCTACCTCCTCCCTCAGCAGTGCAGGGAGACAGGGAATGGGGACTATGGTCAGTTCATCACCTGTGGTTTCTCCCACTGCTCAGGGAGAAGTTTGTCCCACTGCTGTCCTTTTGCTGCTGCACCATGGGGCCCCTCCACGGGGAGACATTTCCCCATGAATTTCTCCAATGTGAGTCCATCCCACAGGCAACAGTCCCCCTCAAACTGCTGCAACATCAGTCTTCCACGAAGTGCAGTCTTTCAAGGACAGGCTGCTCCAGCATGGGTTCCCTACAGGGTCACAAGTCCTACCAAGAAACCTGCTCCAGCATGGGCTTCTCTCTCCACAGGCCTGCAGATCCCTGCCAGGAGCCAACTGCATGATAACTTTTCATCTTATTAGATATGTTATCACAGAGGCGTTACCACTGTTTCTATCTGGCCCAACACTGACCCATAGCACATCCCTCTTTGGAGCTGCCAGGGATTGGCTCTGCCAGACATGGGAGAAGCTTCTAGCAGCTTCTCACAGAAGCCACCCTTGGAAGCACCCCCCGCTACCGCGGCCTTTACAAGGCTTGGCCATGTAAACCCAATCCACCAGGGTAGGTGCTAGCATTTCAGATTTGATAGGTTATTACATATTCTGGCCTGAAAAATCAACACCCAAGACCCTGAGAGAAGGCAAAGGAACCTAGTGAATGTTCATAGCTGACTTTCTATTAAGTTATAATGAAATAAACTAGACAGTGGTCAACAGATGGAGAGGCTGTGTGTCAATCAGCAGTTTCTCGAATCCCAGCCAAATTATTACGCTCCTTGAAGTCAGTAACAGATTGTGCCCAAAAGGCAACCCTGACTGCCTTCACTAACAAAGGCCCCACATGACTTCAGCTACTACTCCATAACCATAAAGACATTCATGAGTGATACATATGGTCACTCATATTTGTTTGAGCGATTTTTACATTTCATTTTATGTGCTTAATATCTGGAAGAAAGCATATTGAGTAACCAGTGTAGGAACAAAAGGACAAGGTGTGTCATATTGCATTAGAAAGGTAAGGCAAGGTCCCGACGCAAACGATTTCTCCTGAATATATGCTAGCTCTACGGAAAAGGCAAGAAGGCAGACAGCAGTCTTACATATAGACAGCAGTCTATCTGGTAGAGTTACCACAAAGAAGTTGAACCCCAATGAGACACATGACACAGCAAATTTTTTCAAGTACGGCTCAGCCGTAAAAAGTACATCTTTATGTTCAAGACTGGAACAAGATTTTACTCTGAATGTTAAATAGCTGCTATTCTCTTTTCAATTCCATAAAGTATAATTTACAAGGAGCTTTGGAGGTCCTCAAGTATGAGGCACAGAACTGTGAGTAATACTCTGACATCATAAACTATCTGCCATCACAAGGGCATTTTCTTGATTTCTACATCTTCCTTGAGGTGGGAAAGAACCCTATAAATCTCAGAAAAGATTTTGTTTTACAAGTACATACAGAAATAGACTATGAACAGTCCTCGTATCTTGCTTGAGTCTTAGTACTGTTCTACAGCAATAAATGAAACAAAAACCCAAATTCAGCCAATCAGTGGTTGTCCTCTGTATCTCTTTACTTTTATAGCCTAACAGCTGGTCTTGGTTAAAGAGTCCCACCTACACAATTAATTGCTATCTCTGCATTTTGTGGCTTGTTTGCAGATGATATTGCTTTACAAGGCACAGTTTTCAAACAGCTGTGGAAGAATCATCACCATAGCAAGATCTCAAGTTTCTTCTGTCCTAGTAGCTCTGAAGTAACTGAAATGATTGCTTCATTAAAAAAATTATAGAGTAAATACAACACTTTTCTTGGGCTACAGGCTTATTGAAAAAGCTGTCTGAATATAGTACCTAGTACACTGCTTAAAAAGATTCAGTAACAAAAACAAGGACACTGGGAATAGAGAGTTGTTTTTTTTTTTATATGAAAAATTCAATACAAACTTCATGGATATAATATATATGCTGATTGCTAATTACTACTGCGCTGAGAAGTAAGAGACTATCGCCACTTCTAACAACTACAGACTCTAGAAGAACACTTGGTTTAAAACCACATCTCAGATGTTTTTCATGTTTCTCACAGGTTGATTAAAATGAGACAAGCCAGATAAAGCATGATTTCTCACCATTGTTATTAATAACAGGTATTAGGTGTGTGAGAAAGTAATTCAGCTCTCAGATCTGCTTTTCTTTTTTTAAAGTCTGGCTTTTTTTGAATGAAACACCCATTACATTAAGTCCATCTGTAATCTATACAGAAATGATCTTCCAGCCCTACGAACCACCTAGGAGACTCAGCAGAGTCTAAGCAAGCTCAGCTTAACTGCACCAGTCTCACAACAAACACAACAGTAACCAGACACTTCAAGCCCTCTTAAGACAAGTTGTTGATAACCTATGTGTATGCACAATGCTTTTCTGATGGTTATTCCTCGACACAGAGGCTGAAGGACTCTCATACTGCAATCTCACTGATCACAGGCATCAGATAAGGCAGAACAAGCAAACATTCTAAGGGAACAAGGAGCACCTGGCTCTCAGGCTGCCTCCAGTGAAATCAAAGCCAGCTTCCAGAGGATGAATGAAGTTACTCCTTCTTATCAGAGAGGTCTTAAAGGTCTGTCTGTGAACTAGTTAGCTTTAATTTTTTAGATTTTCCTATCAGTTGGCAATTAGAAGAAAATCATTAACTAAATAAAAATTTAGAAATAGGCACATTAAAAAAAAAAGCAGCAAAATTCCAGGAATTCTCCCAACAAAAACTTCAGATTTTACTTATACGATAGAAGAAGGCTGAGTAAGGAAGCTGATGGAAAAGTTTTCATATAACGTTGTCCTTGGGAAAGACGTCTGCACAAAGATAATGAAGCTGTAACAAATTCTTACTCATTATTCAACTTTTGTTTACTTTTCCCATTACTGCATTTGCAGTGCAACAAAAACGGATGGAAATCTGGTCTTCAGTACGGACACATTTTTAGTTCAGGAGTAGAAGTACAATAAAGACACGGCCAATTACTCCTTTTAATACCATCTCTCCTCAGCATATTGGGATTATGCTCTATTTTTATGTATTTCTTTATCCACACATGACTATACGATTTTACTCCAACTAGTAGTTACAATAGTAAAAATATATGAATCACATCAAGGAAAACTTCAAAAATAGTACTAAAACATGAAAACAAATGTCTTAGAAGACTCAGCCTACAGGTACAATGCTTCTTTTAAATCAAATTGAAATCTATAGTTAAAACACTGAAATTGATCAGTTACAGGAAGAAAAAAGTGTTCTTCTTATAACAAGACTTAAAAAACTACCAGACTGAAACTGTATGTACATATTGCTTAATAGGCCTAAACCTATTTATTTGACTATCAGTTTTGATTACAGATAATTCTTTACTATTTGTTTTGTTATAAAAAAATAGCACAATCTGTCACAGCATAATTCGAATTTGATGTAAATCTTCCTCTAGCTCCTTGTGCAAATCCATACTAAAACTGCCTACCATATCTGCCTACCATAGCTGAAAAAGAGACAAGCACAAAATCACAAATCTTAGCAATTTTTCTCAGTATTTTTACACGAAAATAAGTAGACTGGAGAGATCATCGCCACCGCCATCATTGTTTTAACAGCAACTAATTAAAAACTTAGACAGATGCACTTATTTTGAAAATTTCAAATACATAGCTACAAGGCAACTTCCACCAGCTTATTTAGCCTGAAGACTTCAGCAATTAGAAATAATGTCAAACAGCAGCTACAAACAGCAGACTACCGACTTGCCTTACAAAAAGGAAACCCTGAAGATAAATTTAAATGTAGAAAACCTCACTGTTGTATGATTCCTTAAAATAGTGTTTATCTTCAGAAGTATTCTGGGATAAGCTGTTAATGATTTTTGACATGAAAAAAAGTCCTGAAACTAGAAAATCACTGCACTTGCAGTTTTCCTACCTGTAGATACAAGGGCAAGGAATTCTGACACGACCCAGCAGAAAACATACATTTATGGAAGTGATTTCTGTATCAGAATTAATTTGATTTTTTTTTTTTAGGGATGAGGATTTAAGAATCTTCTAAAATGGCAGTGGTTGGCACAGAATTCTATTCTGCAAAAGACAAAAACCTGCAGGTTTTCTCGAAGGACAGCAATTCCCAAACCTGCCTGTTTCAGGAGGAGGACTTGGCTGAGTGTGGATCTGCTATCCCAATGTGTACTGGCAGAGTAAAACAAAATACCAGCAAGCCAAGGAGTTGGTTATGTTTGTTTTATGTTTGTGAATGATGAAGAGTAGCAAGGGACACTAATACTGGAAGCTAGTTTAATCCCAATTTGGATAGTCAAGTCAGAGTTTTAATATCCTCTGCTGGAGCCAGCACGGTTCCCCAGAGAAGTGGGCTATGACCAACCAACCCCAGGCTGTGAACTCCAGAACCCTGGGCAGACATACACGAGTAGGTGAGAAGAAAACAAGACATGGTTGGGCTTCAAACAGCCTGTTATATTGTTTTAGGAGTGTGCAAAAAAAAAAAAAGAAAAAGGGTTTCAGCAGACAGAAGATTATCTTAAAGCCTAGCTTTCCAAGGAAACCAGAGCTACCACGTCATTGTGTGTCTAGCAGTGTGTGAACTAACAAGTGTTAAGCCTCTTCAGTAACTTCCAGTTTCGACAGGGAGACAGAAGTGTTCAGGGCCAGTAGTGGAGGCAGATTTGAATGACTGCTCTTTGTGCCTCCTGCTGTTATTCCCTGGGAGGCTGCAGAAGGAGCACAGCGGCACTGGCACGCCCCAGTGAACATCAGCACAGCACCAGCACAAACTCTCACCCAGCCAGCAAAGCTGCAGCACTCGCGCTGCGGCAGGCATGGCATACACAGAAACCAGGCAACACCAAGCCCTGCAGGAAACCCGGCCCTGCCACTTCCACAGCTCAAGCAATTGTGGGCTTGGGATTTCTTTGTGGGTTTTCCCCCTCCTCACCTTCCATAAAATGATTTGGAGGGAAGTGATTTTGTGCCATCTGACTGCGTTTCTTGAAGAACTCGTATTTCCTTATGTCTCTATGTGGAAGAACTCAGCATCAAAGAAAATAAAAAGGGAGAAGTTCCATTAGCTACAGACTGGCTTTCTCTAAAAAAAAAAAATCTTATTAAGTTTAATAATAAATTGAAATTGATTCAAAAGCTATCATTAATAGATCAAGCCTCATACCAGCTCAAAGATGCAACATGCTTTCTCTTAGTACAAAACTGAAGTAAAGAGTTGACAGGAAAGAGGAAAAGTTACTGACAGGAAGGACAGTGAACAGCTCTCAGCACCAGGATTAAGCCTACCATTTCTTGGCTCTCCCTGTGGTTCTTTCATCATTTCTTAAGTTGCATCCCTAAAAACCAGCACTCAAATGCCATTCAATTGGGTTTTTTATGAAGGGAGACAGCATGGTTCTGTTTTCACAAAAAGACAAAGTTTCCTATCGTCTGTGGGGTTTCAACAGTCCTTGAACAACAACAAAGCTGTATACTTCTGGATTTAAAAAAAGAAGACCACAACTGAAAAAGGGGAAAAATGTATCAAAAATATGGATTATTTTCTCTACATGAAAGGAGAGCAGATAAGCTCTATGGTCAAGAATAATGAAACCCAAGCTTTATATTGACTGAATATAAAACTCTCGGTAATTTTAATAAAATTACAAAGAAAATATGAGCTTGAAAAGCCAGTCTCATGCCAAGTTAGAAGCTTTGATGATAAGATAAAGATAAAACACCACAGGGGTGATCCACATATGTCCGTACTTTCCCTAAATGGATACTGCTTTTATGAACTAGGCAATGGGGAATAAGCTTTGTGATATGTTAATTTGTTAGGGCTAGAAAGTCATTATACTGAACAAAAGGAAGTGCCTCTTTTACACTTAAAACCAAACATGTTTTATGAGACAAGTTGCTTTGACATCGAAATATCATATGTCATGCGAGGGTACACACACACAAAACTAAAAGCTAATGTCATAATTTCATGGTACATTAAGAAAAATGAAGATTAAGGTATATCAATATATTATCATACGCAAAGTTTCCATGTGGTGTTGCATATACATAGCAATGAACATTTAAATTAGCTGGTTTTAAGTCAAAATGAATGTTAAACTGCAGCTTTTGGAAATGTTCTCTCAAAGGAGCCTCACAACAAGAGCTATTCCACTTCCTTATTGATTTTAACTAAGAAATAATTATAAGAACAGCTGGAATTTTCTACTGTGTATCAATTCCTATAGTAAACTTGTGTGTGAATAGTTATTAAGAGACAAACCAAGCAAATTAGTAAACATTTACATGAAAGTAATACAATTGCAACAGAAATTTAGTCTGACCTCAGGCATGTTCCTCGGCAAAAATCTAAATAGTCCAAAGACAAAAGAGAAGCCACGTTGCTTTCAGAGAAGTTTGGAGATGAAATTCTGGATGAGTTCAGGAAGAACATAGACAAATAATGACAGAATAGAAAGTATTAAAAATTACTATTAAAAAAAAAAGCCTTAGCTATGAACACTTCCTCTTCTTCATTACGTTTCAGATACCTAAGAAAAACTACTACATATTGCTCTTCCATGTTTTCTCACAAGCCTCTTGTCTATGATCCCTAAGCAAGAGATTCATAACCACTTGTAAACATTCAGACGAGGATCCTAGATAAGTTTCCTAAACTTATAGCTAACTTTACTATCATGGGTAGGTTAGTAACAACCACTATACGGGCTGGCTGAAGAGTTCTCCAAGAGCAAACGATGAACATTTCTGGAAGTCAGATAAGTACTTCCATTTCTTTCCAAAAATAAGCCATTTATAACTTTTGAAGTGCCTTATATGATTTTCAGATAACATTTTAACTATCACTTCAGACTTTGTTCAATACTGCAAAAACAAGGTACTCAGTGAACAGTGGTTCAATAATAATGAAAAAATAGTAGCAGCAGCAGAAAGCATGTAACAGATACAGAGATATATCAATACAACCTGTGAAAATTTCCATTACTAAAGAGCACTAGTAGTCTAGCCATGGCCTACATAAAATTGGCTATTGAATATTTATTGAAAATATACTAATCAACTTCTGATTGTCAGAGGCTGCTTAAAACCCTTACAGACAACTGAATAGCCATGTCCAAATGGAGCTATCAGGCATCTTACAGTATCCTGAAGAACATCTCACAAGGAATAGACAATTGCTCTGTGTTTAACAGTTCTGAGAGTTGATTCTAATGCACATTTTTTTGGTTACTGCAAAAGTTGTGCTAGAACTGGAAACCAACTTCCCTGGAATCTGAAAGTTAACTGAAACTCTTGGTGAGATTGTTCCTTGCTAAGATGAACAGACAATATTCACAAAATGTGTATTTTATGCTGCCAGTCTATTGCTCCCTCCCTCCCTCCTTCTGAGTCCCTTTTCCTGCAAGCCACAATCCACTGATGCACTCCTCCCCCATTAAATATGTTTGTATCACTGCTACTTCTTCGCATCAAACCAGACTGGCAATTATTTTTTTCATATTTCATTTCCTCAGTTTTCTATGCTTTATTTCACATGCTGCCTTCTATATGATGGACATCCTGTGAACTATTTTCCAATTATTTCAGCACCTTCTATATACAGGAATGATGAAGTCATCTCCTGAAACTGCTTTCTCTATCAGTAAGCATTCTATATTAACACATTCTCCACGTAAGATCAACTAAAAAATGTGGTTGTAATACTGAAAGTATCTGGCAGTGCTTACAATGAAGACCTTTAAAGTCTTTACAATGCGATATATATACAAATGCTGATGTCTTTAAAACATGTCCAGTCACAACAAAATTGTGGTTCTGGTTTTGGGAGCTTTTAATGTAAATATCTACATAGCTGGATGAATATTTTTATGTTTTCAGCATCTGCAATTTTTAAAGAATGACAATTTAAGTAGCATGTCAAGCTATTTAACATTTAATTTGCTTAGAGCAAGGAGAGTCAGTAGACTCCTCATTATAGAATTCCACTTGCAAATTCCACTCAACTCATTTCCACAGTTTTGCTTTGTCCTATAATAAACTTAACATGAGTACAGAAAGGTTTAATCATGACTTCTACATGACAAAATCAAGTACCACAATTTTTTGCCATTTTTACAGGTAGCGTCCACAAATCTAATCTTCACAAACTGAGGTCTTCAATAAACATTTCTGAGTAATACAAGACAGTAATATATAACTACCTATACAATATGTGGCATTCATACTATATTTAATAAAAGTAATAGTACAATTAATATAAGATGCTGAAGCACGGAATGCTTTTGTTGCTCTTCTGCAGAGTTCATGCCTAGCTCCAGCACAGCATTAACATGCTAAGTTTAGAGGCCTAGAGAACTTCTGCAACATGACAGAAATGCACACGTAAGACACTCAGTTTTGACATCAAATATCCAAGATTTTCCCTGTATTAATGCATATTTGAAAGCTGTTTCACAACATCTTTTATATTTCCATAATAAATATGATAGCCCATTAAAAAATTGTTTATGCTCTAAACCAAGCTGTTTAGGCAAAGTTTTTTTTACAAACCCCCCAAATCTATTTTGCTTTTTGAACAAAAAACTTGCTGTATGACTATTCTCTGTTCACACAAGTATTCAATGTTTGTTAAATGGTTTATGTAGTTACTACTACATCTGCTTATATCGGTTTTTCAAGACTATTTTATTAACAGTGTAAAATTCAGCAGATTAATTACTCTTTACCATTTCAACTAGTTTAACCAGTCAGTGTGTAACCAGAAACCCAGTTCCTCTGTGGGAAAGTCTCATAAAAATGCCACAGCACCATAACATCTTCTAAGAGGCAAAATTTTCCCAGGCAACGTAGAAATACATGTTAGTGCAATCCTATTTTGTAACAGTGCTATTTTGTTGGCTGTGGGTGTATAATACCCGCTAGATATGGTTCAGAAATCACCTCTGTAAAATAAGTTAAAATATAAGCACAGACTAGGACAAGTAGTGAAAAAAAAAACCCTTCTGAAATCAAGAACAAAATCCCCAAATGATTTTAATGATGCTCGTATTTTATCCCAGAGGTTTTGCCTCTGCATTTACACACCAATCATTATTATTTTAAAATATATTAAATTTTCCTATTTCTTACACTTTGGACAATCGTATCAGCCATTTCACCACTGACTTCAGTTTCTGGCCAATTTAATTTTCTCATTCCCTAACAAACTGTACTGTTTACTTATGCTTCAGTACTTAATGCTATTTATTATACTTCAGAAGGTGCTTCCCATTAAATTTTCTAAGAATTATGTATTACCTCTACTTATACTGACCTCAAGTTCTGCCAAATTGCATTTTGACATCAAAGTTGACTTTCTTCCCCTAACAGTGGCTTAATGAAAATTGTGCAGGGAAAATAGCAGCCTTGTGCTGCGGTCTCAGAGCACCTTTGGTTCTGCTTCAGATGAGTTAGAGAAGCTGCATCTGGGAGTCCTAAGCCTGAAGAGAAGAGCAACAGAAAAGCCAGGCTTTGGCTTTGACAGGGAACAGATAACCCTCTGGGAGCAATGAAGCATACACAATTACACTGATGTACCGAGCTAGTGACAGGTAAAACTGAGTTTCCCACATCACAGCATTTGGAGGAGCCAAACCTTTGCAAAGTCCAAACCTTGGCATTCTACAAAGCATCAAGAAGCTGACACTTCAGGTCCTATTTTGCTTAAGAAAAGCAAAGTAAACATCTACTTTCACACCTGCACACTGCACTTTTCCGATGGTGAAGGTCAGCTTGTAACTAGGGAAATGGCTACACAGAATACGCAAACAAGCTCCACTTGCCCTCTGAGCCAAGCAATAGTATTAGGCAAATATTGAGTCAGAGCCAATTGCATTGTGCACAGACAGTGAAGCCTGTTTCTTGAAAGCACTTCTGTTGGAGTCTGCACAGCATGTCAGATCAATGATCTCAAAACTAGCACCTGAAAGAAAACTTGTCTGCAAAAAAATGAAATGCTGAAGTACTTTTCACAGTCCATGTTATAATGTGAACTGTGAAGAGTTCAGAGCTCTTAATATAAATTACATATTCAGACTGCTCAGGGAATTGCTCTCAATACAGACCTGAAAATTATTAAACTGAATTCAGGTTTAGAAATGTAAGCTAAGTATTTCTCAGGTCATCAGATTTCTGGATACTTATACTTCGAACATACAGTTTTTATGTGCAAATGTTACACTGGAAAGCAATGGGCGAGATGTAAAGAGAGAACAGTGTCTGCAACGTTTGCTACTGACAAGCCCCCTAAGCCACTAGCAGGAAAAACAATCTACACACACTTTCCTAGTTTTATTCTAAAACAAAATGCTTGTGACGTTGTGCAGTGTTGTATGAGTGCTTCCATTCATTTACCTGAAGGAGTGAAAAAGTGTGTGCAGTCTGTAGGAATTAAAAAATTACTTTGTAGCAAGTTTGCATTATGAGCCCTAAAATACATTCTTTCTTATTGAACGGTATTTCAATGTCATCTCAGAGTCTTACATTTGTCTTACCTTACACATAGAAAAAAAAATTTAAATGTTCACATAAATAATGCCAGGCTTTTAAAGGGTGTTAGAAATTTAGTCACATGAATTAAGACTTTATGTAATTTTCTCTTATAAGAATAATGACCATTACAGATTCCTGTTTAATGCAAGAAAGTATATGAATGATTTTTCTGGACAACAAATGTCTGTTATTTAGATAGATACTTAATTTAGGAGACCAATTTAACACATCTGAAATTGAGGTCACTTTAAAACCTAATTGAGATTACTTGCAACACAAGGACTATTTATTTCCTGTATACCATAATTCATTAAGTTACACATAAGGTTAAAATGTAAGTACTTAAAGAGGCACATTCCACTTACTTATTATGAGATTCTACTAATAACAAACTTGTTACAAAACAAGAAGATTTTAATTTAAACAAACCCAAACATACTAGGGGAAGGGATTGATTTTTTGGTAAGAAATTAATCAGTGAAAATGAAGATGCAAATTAATATGGAATTAGGTGTAAATATAACATATACATTTTCTCCGATTACCTCTATTTTTTCATTTGAAATGACAGAATCACAGAATGGCTGAGGTTAGAAGAAACTTCTGGAAATGATAAGGTCTCTCGGGTTGGAGATTCCATAACCTCTTGAGCAAACTGCTCCTGTGTCTGACCATCCTCGCAGGGACAAAAAAGTTTATGTTTACACGGAACATCCTGTAATACAATTTATGTCCACTGTCTCTTGTCCTGCCATTGGGTATCACCAAGGGAAGTCTGGCTCCATTTTCACCACGCCCTCCCCATCAGGTCTGATCAGATTCTCAAGACTTCGCTTCTCCAGGCTGAGCAACCCCAGCATTCTCAGTCTCTCCTTGTATGTCAGATGCTCCAGTCCCTTCATCATCCTGGTGGCCCTTTGCTGGCCTCAGTCCAGTATGCCCATACAGGACACCACTCTACACCTTTCAGATTTTATATGTTCATCCTACTGCTCAAAGCCAAGCCAATAAAATGCATGACAGTGCAATGTTAATTAAGAAAGTCTAATATTTAAGTAGTAACTACAGTTTTCATAACTTTTGCTCTGTGTTTGCTCTCCATTTTGTAAGCAAACTGAACCAAGCATACCTCTGAATAAAATATTATTAATAATAAAGTGAAAAGATATGGGCATTCATCTGTTCTCCAGGTTAAGAGGCAAGTACTGATCAAAGTCAGCCTGGACACACATTTTGTCATGATCAGACTACCATGTGAAATGGAACATCAACACTTTTTAAATTAAAACTTTTTCACATTCAGAGTGTGTACGTGTATTGTTTAAATAAGAGGGGACAGTATCAGATAAAGTAAGTGATGGTAATCTAAGAACTGTGGGGCTTTTTGAAAGACAATCATGATAGGGGAAGGTGGTATTTACCCAGCCTAACAACATACAATTTTCCTTGCAAACTCTGTGAAACACAAAGTAGAGTTGTCTCCACAAAACACCCAGCAAACATAACAGTGAATATTATGCAGGAAAATTTAAGGGGTCTTATCTCCTTTATCAACCCATGAAATTTGAGAGTAACATACTACCCAATATTTATATGTACATCGGAAATTAATTCAGCAGTCGATATTCTAAAAAAATAAAAACCGAAACAGAGACTGTGTTCTAAGAAAATATGCACCTTTTTATAATAATCTTTGAGATACATGATAAAAAGCTTTCTGGAAAAAAAAGGTCAACTTTACCTGAAGGGCCATAAAAGTATTATCCATTGTCTGTCAAGCTCTTTAGGTGCCATTCTGATCAGAATTAACAACACTGACCAGTCCCAGTTTACTGTGACTGATGTGCCTTATGACTTGTAAGCTGCAGTGGAACGCTGCTACTTCTATTGGCAAATCTGTCTATTATGTTTTGGTTTAGACAGGAAGAATTTTTAAAAACAAAATATTATTGCTGGAGGCTGAAGGATACACAGTTTAAGAAATGCAACTCAGTTTTCAAGTATCAAGAAAACACACTGAAATCCAAGAATCTTATTAAGTTCAAAAAGGACAAGTATAGCCCAGGAGTGCAGCACAGGCTTGGATCCATCCATCTGGGGAGCAGAAGTGGAGCTGGGTGTCCTGGTGAACAACAAGCTCAATGAGTGCACATTGTGCTGCTGTGGCAAAGAAGCCAATGGGATGATGGGTGGCATCACAAGGGCATTATCAGCACAGAAAACAAAGTCAGTTTCCCACTCTACCCAGTGCTTGCCAGGCCACGCCTACAATACAATGATCAAATTTGGTCCCTTCTATATTAAAAAGATGTGGGCAGGCTGGAGAGGGTCAGGAGAAAGGCAACCAAGATGATCCAAGGACTGGGAAGCCTGCCATGTGAGGAAAGGCTGTGAGAACTGGTTTGTACAGCCTTGAGAAATGAAGGCTTAGGGGAGACCTCATCACTGTGTTCTAGCACTTACAGGGTGCGTTGCACAGAAGATGCAAGAATCCTATTTAGAAGGATTCCCAGGGAAAGGACAGGGCAATAGGTACAATTTAATGCTGGAAAGATTTTTATTGGACACAAGAGAAAGATTTTTCACAATGAGAAAAATCAGTCATTGGAATAATCTTTCCAGAGATGTGGTGGATTCCCCAGCACCGGGCACTTTTAAAATTCAGGTGGGCAGGGTGCTGAGCCATCTTGTCTAGACCACGTTTTTGCCACAAACAGTTGGACCAAATGATCCTTGAGGTCCCTTCCAACGCAGCGTTCTATGATTCTATTTATTGGCTCATATCCCTACATCAGGAAATAATTTTACTGTATTTTCCTTTGCAGGTGTCCAGGCATGTTTTCCATTTTGAGTTCCATAGACCAGCTGACTTCACTATCTAGGTCCCTTACTATAGTACAAATTTTCCTTTTGAAATGAAAATTTTGACTCTTCAAAGTTACTAACAATACTTTAGTTCAGTTCAATTTTAAAATTAAAATTAATTTTTTTCTACAGTTAAAATATTATTTTAGATATAACAATAAATTGGTTAAAAAGAAAAGAGTATGGATATAGAAGTGATCACACGAAAGCTAGGAATCAAATTCACAGCTCACTGTTAACACAGCTTGAGTGCAACATATTCTTTCATAAATCTTCAGAAACTGACATGAAATTGTAGGCCAGGGATCACACATCTACAAAGGCAATAACACTGTGGATAAGAAAAATACAAATATGATTGGAGATAAGTTAAAAGGATATATTTGGGAAAGAATCAAAAAGACATTCAGGTAACTGGCAAATGGCATAAACATAGCATGGGCATACTCATGATACATTGTTTGGTCTAACACTTCATTAATCTAGAAAATTAATAAATAGCAGTTGTCTCACATCTGGACTTCATTTAAAACATTGCGATTTTCCACATGAGGACTTGTTAAATTTGTGAAGATGAGCGTTAATAGAAGAATTAAAAGTTCGCAAGGAACTGCCTGAAGGGTAAATGAAAGCAAAAGCAGTGTTTAAAAG
This sequence comes from Cnemophilus loriae, assembly GCA_013397755.1. Classification (NCBI taxonomy): domain Eukaryota; kingdom Metazoa; phylum Chordata; class Aves; order Passeriformes; family Corvidae; genus Cnemophilus; species Cnemophilus loriae. Next base: position 667,120 of record VZTF01008130.1, read on the forward strand.
GCATAGCATCATCTGGAAAAGAAGTTATAAGCACAATTCTTTGATGCTCATTTTTAAAACTGCTTTGAAAAAAAAAAAAAAAGGACAATTGTAGCACAGCACAGGAAAAGTGATCATAAAACCAGCCCTGAATAAAGTCAAAAAGTAGAAAACAAGGGTTCTTTTTAAATACCCAGGCAACAAGACTCTGGAGCAGTCTTCAGAGGAGAAGATGGGACAAATTTTCCCACATTCTTTTGTTAATGAGTCTTCCTCAGTTTAAGATTCTGTATCACTGACAGAAAAGATGCCTTCTAGATTCTGTGAGAGTTTTAAACAGATTTTGCTTTCCTTTACTCTCCTGTACTTTTGCAAAAAGGCTGGTGGCAGACACAGAGGAGCTTCCTGCCAGTTCACCAAATTGACAAATTAGTTAAGCTCCCCTTGTTCTTGATCCCATGAGCATCTACAGGTTCAACCAACAAAGCATATTGGCAGACATTTGTGGTGGGATTAAGGTAAGGCAACAGAAGCAATGTAGATGAACTCATGTGGAGAAAAAAAATCATTATCTTGCTACCAGTGACAAAGGCAGCTAAATAAAACTTACAGGCAGAAGCCCGAGAGACAACAGGGCTCCATTTAGAAGAGACTGGGGAAAACTGTCTAAAAGTCTGTTGCTACATCAAGCATTCAGAGGCACACAAACACCACACTGAAAAAAAATTCCTACTTAATGAAACAACAAAATAATCTATTAACTTCCATTCTGAAATAAGTATGAAAAGAACTCAATTTCAGTAATAAAGCAATAACCTTTTGGCTCTAATGAAAAGTATATTACTGGATTGAACTAATAAGGAATACATACAGGAAGAGGTGCTGCACAACTCATGACCTCTTTTTTTTCATCATATAAAACCTATATTCCACAACTTGTACTTTTTTGATTTCAGGTCTACTTCAATTTGAAATTAATGTTTTTCAGCCTTGAAGGAAGGATTGAGAACCTTCACACTCCACATTACTACCCTTTGGCCTCTTACTATAGTTTTTACTACCTGACTATTCTCAGGTGCTTATGACAACACGGAAGAAAACATACCTCACATTTTCGGCAGGAGTGACAAATACTGAATTATTTTTAGGAATGAAACAAAAAGCAATGTTTGCTTCACACCATGACAGTTTGCAACACGGCTGGATTGTATTTACTGATAGAAGCCCTGGATGCCACAGTATGTGTATATGCTAACCTTTAAATAATGCAGAGAGCTGGAAACAGTCACAACTATAAAGCAGACAAAAGAAGCCTTGTGCCTGGGCTTTTAAGTGGGCAATTAAGTGCATCATATATAGAGTTAAGTAAATATATGTACATATGTATATTACATAATACTCAAACTACTGCTTACAATGTAGTTTTCTTGAAACAGTTCTGCTGTTTCATATCTTAGCCTAATGTTCTTCTAGTCATTTATACAGCATTTAAAGTGATTTTGTCTGGGAAACACCATTTAATCTCATTTGTAAAACGACATTAATAGTCTTAATTTTATTTGGGCAAAGTTCTTGCCTTGTCCCAACAGGAATAAAATGCACAGTTTTTCATAATGTATGCTGTATTAATAAGATCTTAACACAATTCTGATTGCATTTCCTTTTTTTCCTCTAGCTATTTTATCTCTACAGGAAATATCTTCCTGTTTGGTTATGACAAAGGGATAATTTACCTCTGCCTTACTGTAAAAATAGAGACAGGTATTTCCAAAACAAAATTCAGCAAAATTCTGCAGATAAACTAGACAAGAGTTCACAGAAGAAAGAGACATGTCCTCTAAGAATAGCATGGTCTAATCAGAGGGACTAAACTCATCCAACTTTCTCCTAGTTACCCTGGGCAGTGCTAGGTAGAAAAGCTGCTAAAATGCTCTCAGATGGCTCCAATCTTCATTCATTATATACTAGAAACTGAGGAATGCACTGCATACTAAGTTTTAATCAAATATAAAAATAAAAAACCACAACAGTTCTTGGCCAAACTCTGTAGCTGGCTATTGGCTTTTTCTTCTTGTTTTTAAATAATGGTGTTGTTACCGCATCATTACCATCAACAAAATACATATGCTCGTCAACAAAACCTGACACACTGTGAAAAGTGTGTAGCTGTCATTTAGCTTTACTAGACTTTATGTCCCCAATGAAAAGCACATGTCCCAAACACTTAGAAAATAAGTTATAACTCCCATATCACTCCAATTATAAGAATCAATTTTCCTCTAATTAAGAGTCACCAGTGATATGCCAGATAAACAAACTGTCCCAAAGGAAGAGTGGAATGTTCCTCAATAGTGTAAACAAAGAGCAAAGTATTTCTTCTACCTCACCAACCACTTTAAACAGAAACTATACACTGCTGGAGAAAGCAACTAATTCCAATTCCTTGTAGAGCTCATTAAGTAGATAAAAACCTAAATAGTGTATATGTGTGCATATACATACGATACAAAAAAACCCCAAAACAGGATGCCACCCCATAAATTACCTAACCTGCTCCCATTCTTAATGTGATCTGGCACCTCAATAAAATTTGCTTAAGGATCAAATGAAATTGTCTTACAGATGTCCACTCGCCAATATCCTCACCACAATCATGTTCTTTTCTTGTTTAATAATAAACAGACAGTGGTATCTTCCTGTTTTAAAACATAAAAACGTGTTTTATAGATCTGGATTTTTATTTGCGAAGAATTATCCTTTCATTTCAATACATCTGTTTTTGGGTTTTGGGGGGGGGGCAGGGTGTTTATGAAGAAAAAATATATTTTGTAGCTCACAGAGACTTTAGTCTGTATTCATTCCACCAAGAAATGTAGGATGTTCAGTATGCATCGTCAATCAACTTGTTATACCATCTCACACAGCAAGCCTCTGACCTAGTTCTAGAAATGGGTTATCTTCAGGTTTAAAAGCACCATCTGCTCTTAATGACGGCACCAACAAAATTACTGTAATAAAAAAAAAAATCCCCAAGTGATACTAAAATCCAAAGCCCAGAGGAAATTTTCAAGTCATGCCTATGCCTACAGAGAGCACAACACAAATGCCAGCTAGCTTTTAACAAAAGGTGATCAGGTTCAAATTTGTCGTATTCCCTCCTTGACTTCCACACTGTGCAACGAACAATGAAATAAGACTGTTGCAATGAAAGGCAACAAAGGTGCCAAAATAATGAGAATGGAGAGATCTTTTTTTATTACTAGGAGTTTTCAAAAATCCAAAATAAGATGCAGTTTTCTGACACTTGAGGGAAGAAATCCATTTCCTCTCTAGTGAGGCAAACAAAAGAAACTACTCTTGCTAAGTTAATTTTCAGTTCACTGGCAAACAATTTTTTCATATCATCAAATTAAAACTTCTGTAAAGCCATCAAATCAGAAATTTTGCCAAGAATTCTCTGTTCCAGGAACTAATGGAAAGGAAGTCTTTACTGGTGACCTACATAAAAACTGATAGCTTGAACTTTCTGCCAATTGATTTAGCAATGCATTATGATCATAAATTTGCAAAAAAAAAAGTTATTTCTTCTTGCTTCAAGCAAAAGGTTTAGAGCTTTTCCTTTAACATTTTACAAATTAAACTCAGGCAGTAAGTAGGCATTATGCAGAAGTATGGAATTATTTCTGCATACCCTATAATGATACCGGAAATGTCTTCAGTCACTGATCTAGAAAAAAAAAAATTGGAATCTTTATCTCTGTACAACTAACAAACTTCAGGTCCCTTTGACAAATATACTCTTTTCTGTGTTTCATTTGATATGCAAGTTCTTTATCCAGTCTTCTTATCCAAGACCTGTTCAGTCTTCCATTTCCACTTTCCTAAATAAGATCACCCAAAGTATGAAAGTGTTTGCAGACATGTATTAAGGTATTATTTTTCAAATACATTTCAATGCAGAAGAAATTAGATCAACTTCCATTTATATTTAGGATCCATAAGAAAATACACATGTCCAGAAAGCTCAAAGGACAGCCAAAATGTGGTCCACTGATTACCAAACAAAATAATAATATGGCTTCAGCAACTATACCATCATACATTAGATATCCATATATAGTTATCTAAACCTAAAATGAAGTACACAGGTCCTCTTCTCTATCACCTACTGTTTTTATTAAGAAGAATAAAATCTGCAACTGCAATGGCAAAATTCCTGAAAATTTTCACTATACTGTCTTTCACAGGATTGTCTATTCCTACTATCAGTTGTATTGCGGTAGCAAATTTTCAAATTTAGAGTCTTTCTGAAAAGTCAGTTTGAGAATTTAGGTACTGGACATTTTCAGGGAAGGAAAGCAGGGCAAGTTAGGAAAAAGAAAGTAAACGCAACAGAAAAGTGCAGAGGAAAAAATATTACCAAATTGCAGGAATTCTTCCCCTACCCCATTCAAAAACAGTTCTCCTTTGCCTAGATTAATCTAATCATCTCTTCAGCACACACCTGAAAAACATCTTCTCTAGGCTTTAATCATGCTTTTTTCCCTTTCTACTACTGTGCTTATCTTTCAACTCCAGCAACTGTTCCTCTCCCTCACATTTTCTCTGCCCTTATAACAAACCCAGCCACCCCCTTTCCTCATCAAAAGAAACAGACATGATATGACAAAGTTTTAAAGTAGCACCACCTGCTCAGCCTTCCAGCAACAGGGAGGCTCTGAAACTGGAGATGAAACCTGTCCAAGAAAGTTCAGGTTGTCTTTGCAAGTCCCTCACACTTTTATAGGCAGCTTAAACGGGCTTCTGCTTGAAAAGAAAGTATGGAGATGCTGAGCAAATGGCCACAAAAAGAAATATCCTGTCCATTGTGGGGGAAAAGGAGATTATTCATATAAAACTGATGCTGTATCCTTCTTCTCCCTGGTAAATTATGCTGCTGCCACGAGATTTTTCTCAAGACAGATTTAAAAAAAAAGGCATAGACAACAATTGGATAAAGTATATTGGCATAAACTAATATGGAATAATTGTATATTTTGGTAGCATTCAAATATACGCAGTATGATTAATCTGCTAGCATACCTCATTTTGAAGTTCATCGGCACTTTTGGTAGAAGCAAGGATCTCATACAAAGTGCAGCACAGGTCTTCTGTTGTCGGCCCACCAGGGTTACCTCCTTGAGATTCCTTCAGATACTTTCCAACTTCACACCATAAAAAAGAATCATCTACTTTTTCCAAAGACTTGAGATTAGATTTCTCATCACAGTAGTTCTGTAAGTGATTCAGCTGGTTATTCAAAAATTTGTTATAATCTAAGCTTATATTTTGCTGTGCATCAGTCTCACCATTCACAGGCAGCTCTTCAGAGTGATCCAAATCATGCATGTCAAATGAAAACACTATATTTTTACCAAACAACACTCTGTTATCACCATTTTGCTCTTCAGCCATCTGTATGAGGGCTGTAAGCTGTTCTTCAGTGAAGTGAGAAGCAATCCGAGACGTGGCATTACAAGCTGCAGTAGCAGATGATGATGGAAATGGCCCAAACATCTGCTTGATCACCTTTGTCTCATCATGGCCAACACATTCTTTCCCGTGAAATGTCTTAAAAAGAAAAACAGCTCCACTTTCAATTGCTTCTTGTCCATTTTCAGCTCCAACTGTTAACAAAACCAAATGTAACTTATTACACTTAATACTAAGAGTGTTTCATTACCTTTAACATAACTCTATTCAAATTCTTGCTACAAGTCTCATCAGCAGAGATATCAAAAGAAGACCACAAGTAAGAATTGTTGCAAGGTACTGAATTATAAAAGGATAATAAAGCATCTGTCTTCATTACCCTTCTACATATTAAAAATTTATAGTAAGAATTACCAATGCTTTCTTATCTTTCTGAGCTAGAGAAAAAAACTTGCTAGAGGTCTTAAACTCACAATTGTATATTTATAAGCTCTTTAACGTTAACAAATTTCCACTTTGTCTCACTATTTATTCAGTGCCTAATCTGAATATTCATAACAGAATAAATATACAGAACTCAGCTGGGAATTACTGAATTCTTGTAGTAATTCCCAGCAGAATTACTTTAGAGTATAAGCTAAGTTAGAAAAATTGCTCAAAAAATTTAAAGCAAATAAATGTATGAATTTAGATTTCTATCTACAAAATGTCATGTTATGCAAATAAACAGTATATTATTAGATAAAAACATGAATGTACTTCTTACTACAAATATTCACAAAGGTACTCGAGGAAAACTCCGTATGAGGAACCAATATGTCACTACTACAGAATTTTAAAAGTCACCAAGCATAACCTAAACAAAACCAGCCAGCATACTGGGGGTTTTGTTCATTCTAAATGACGACGACATACAACATTTTTTTACTTGTGACCTGATTCAACTTAGGTTAGATTTAACACCAGAAAAAGCAAGGGGTTTCTTCCCCACAATCTAACAGGAAAGAGCAAAAAAAATTCTAGCATAAGCAGATGGAACAAGGCTAAGTAGCTAGAAATATAACATCTAAATGGAGGTAGCTAAAAATTCACTATTTAGCTTGAATCTTCCTGTGGTGCACTTTGAAAAGCTGAAAAATTCAAGGAGATGATTGGAGGTGATATTTACAAGATAATTAGATATCTACATATGGAAGATTCATGACATAAAGATATACACATTTACAATAGATATGTAAATATGTCTCAGAGGAAAAAGGTGGTTCAGCCCCTCCCTTTTAGCATTAGCTATATAGGAATCACAAAAAGAACCCCTACATCAAACCCTACATCTAAAAACTTGTAGCTTGTCTGCCTGAAGCTCGCTCTTACATTTCTAACATACAAATACATATTATTATTTAAAGTCACTTGTGTTGAAACAGAAATACAGATTAGTAAACTATGAGAGCAATTGAAGGATTTGAGAAAAATCTCTTAGGTTTACTATGCGGTATTTCTCCTTTATTATCAACATCTCGTATTTGTGAAAGCATCTCTTGAGAAATACTACTTCTTCCATCTCAACAAAATAAGCCAGACAAGATGGCAAGAGATGCACTACTAGCAGATACTCCTTTTGGTTTTTTGTTTCATTTGCCAGCCAACATTTTAGTCCAGTACCTCTTGTGATTAAACTATACACTGTAGATATTTAAAACAGCTTTCTCAATCAATATCTATTATCAACACAGACTGCACCTTCTCCTACTAACTCTATGCACTGACAGTGCAAACTCAATCCCCATCTTGCATGACTTTCCCTTGAGCCTTGTGTGTTGCAAGTGTCAGCTGAAATCTGAGCCCTGGAGGAGAGGTACCTGGGTTAGGGCAGAGAGGTGGCCCTTCCCAGAGGCCTGTCTCAGAAAGACAGCAGCCACATGCTTAAATTCCAGCCTGAAGAGGTTAAACGTCTACTAACGGTACTAACCAGAGTTTAAAACTTTTTGTAAGTGATTTGAGAAATACTCAAAATTATAGTTCTGATGACTCGAAAGCAATAGCCATTACAACCATTAATAGCTTTAACAGGCATCTTCTGCAACTGTACAGCACAATTGACTACCACATGTTGGACATGAATAACTTGTCAAGCCTTTTTTTGAAAGTCTGTGTTTAGACATTTGTTTCTTTCTCAATTTACTAGGTATTTCCAAAAAAACTGGTCGAGAAATAGAAATGTAAGCATGGCAGGTTAACATTTGTATTGTAATAAAAATCTCTGGTATATGACACCAAAACCAGGAAAATATATTTATTTTTATTAATTCTCTCTGTCTTTTTACTTAGGGTTCTATTCAAGATATTTGAAAAACAATCAGAAAAGGAGAAAATATACCTATGAGACTGAAAGGAAAAATCCTTAAATATGTGACAGCAAGACCTTGAGCCATGAGCTCAGTTTATGAGCTGATGAAGTTAAATTTTGCTAAAAGCAAAAGCTGAATTAGGTTTAGTCTGTCAATCAAAAACTAAGTTTCCAATCAAAACTAAGTTTTCACACATTCTTTGCCATAATGTATTTCAGGTTTAAAAGTTTAATTACAGATGAGTGAAATATATTTTTATTTCTTTCCTCAATATCAAACACTTCAAGCAGAAAACATTTCTTACATTTTTATCTGCCTGCGGAGCAGTCCAATTTTTCATGATACCAATTATGTGGAATGAAAGCAGACAACACCAGGATTGTTCTTTTCTTAAAGTACTGCTATTCCAAAAGAAACAGTTGGTTTTGCTTAATAACTGTCAATCACAAACCATACCACACTCTACAAAACAATACTTTTGAAAAAGCAAGAATATCCATATAACAATGGAATCTTAAAATAAAACAGAAGACTAAATTGTGCATATGCGTATCTGACTAAAGAGAGTTTCAAAGATATTTCAGGGCAAAACTGGCCTCAAGGTAGAACCAAAATTGTACCAGTAAAGTATGCAGGCAGAAAGTAACTTGAACCTGCTCCCACCCCCAAATAAAACAATGTATTATTAGACAACTAGAGAATGAAAACATACCTATTTGTTTTGCAGCTTGTAAGATAGTTTTTAAATCACCATTAACAGTCTGGTATTCTTTTTTGTCCAAATTGTCATCAACAAACTTTGTTATCTTCTTCCAAGTAAGATCAGACTTCAGCAACTGGGCATGTAGTTTTGATCTTTTAGTCTGAAAATGCAAAATATTTATTTATTTATTTTTATTTCAAACTAATATATGGGGGTTCCTTTAAAATTAAACACTAGATAAAAACAATTCCTTCCAATTGAATTCAGTCAGTACATAGTAATGACTGCAAGCACTTTTCCTTTTACCTGTTCTTTAGACTCTTTCCTAAGTGTATGAAAGAAGCAGACACAAAAGCACGCACACTCTCTCACTACCTTACCTTTTCCAGAGCAAAATTCTCTATAAAGCCAAACCCTTGCAACTTCAAGAGATTTACAGTTCCCAAGATTCCAAACTCATTTCACATTACAGGTTCCCACAAGGCATCTATTGCTTTAATGCATTATTTCTCGGGAAGCAAAAGAAGTACCTAGATTCGGTGAACTTAATATTAGAAGGGAAATGTTTGGCTTCCCAGCTCTATGTAAGTTCAGAGCTAAAAGCACACCAGCCCAACTTCTTGAAAGATGAATTAACACAACCAAGCAAGCTTTTCCATATAGCACATCACAATTGTAAGGGCTAAGTATAAATCACGAAGTTACAGCAAATTTGACTTTGAGTGAGGACACTATGAAGGAATGCACAGGAAACTTTATACACTCTGCCTTTCTTGCTTGCCTACTCTCATAAAATAGCAATGCAAATGAAGACAACAAATGATTCTTATTATAACTATGCTTTATAAAAGAAAAAAAGCTTTACCGTTAAGTCAGCTAATTCTTCACTGTAATCCTCATGTTTAGTGACATTTGAAAAGGAGCGTAAAGCGCCTGTAAGACGAGGCAAGGCCATCTGTTACTCATTCAGTGATCCATAGGATGAGAAATCAAATCCCAGCTCAAGTACCTAGATGAGAACAAAACAAATAACATGGCTTTGTTAATGTTATAAATACAAACTCGCATCATGAACTTGAAAGACCTTTTTGAACTAGCAGAACTTGGCTGGATCTTCAATTAAGCCAGTTTAAAAAAAATCTCTTAAAATGATGATAATCAAAATTCAGTAAAAGGGAGGTGAAAGGCACAGAGCAGAGGCAAGAAATGGTAACATGCGAAGTCACTCAGCAGGTGGTTGTTTTCTCTCTTCCCTAAATAAAAGTTACCAGCAATGAGGCAAACTGGCAATTATTTCTTCAGCACTCCTAACACTGAGTATTATAGTGAAATCTATGTAACTGAACTTTAGCTCCCAATAGCAGTAAGTGATTACAACCTAGGGAAGATTTCCTCTGAGCCAGCCCATGCTGGGAGTTTTCAGGTCATTAACAGCCTCCGGCACTGATGCAGACAGAGGCATCTTTTTTGACAAGTGCTTAGCCATTTTTAACCAGCAAAATAAAGAAAGAAAATTACGACAGGAAATAAAGATTGTCAAAGGCATAGAACTGAACTATTATAAGAGATAAAGGGAATAAAAAAGGCTACCAGAAAACTGAAAACACTATGCCTTGGGATGTTTTCATCTCACAACTGGGAGTGCACACACACACATACACACACTTAGAGCAGGACTCTCTTCAGAACTACAGCTTGTTTCCATGCAGTCTTATTTCCTCTACGGAACAGGCTCATATCTATGCACCAAAACACAGCTGTTCTCCAGCTGAAATTGTACTTCTTCCAAGCCTTTTACTGAAATTATTCTCAAAGTTATTTAATTTCAAAAGGTTCCCACAGCTGAATTGTTTAATGAACCCTAACGCATAGCTACATTTTCTGATGGTAGCAGATAAGATAGAGATATAGATTATTTTTGAAACAATTAATGATACCATTACAAACCTAATGATCTGCATCATTCTTAGCATGCCTGAAGATCAACATCCATCCAGAATTTAAAGAACTTGTAACAGAGTTAACAAAATTACTTCCCCCTCCCAGTCATACAGTACAGAACTCTCTGCTTTCGTCTAATTATCCTTAACGTTTTCCCTTATTTAATGACTGCATCTGTATTTTAACAATCAGCTTTGCAACACAGCACTAAAGAAATCCACATGCAGCGTTCCAGTCACAAACAGAGAAATGTCACTGACTTGTCAGGTCTGCTTGTTTTCCTACCTTGCACTAAGATGCTTTTCAAGAATGATATTACAACAGCTCATATTTTGGAGACAAATGCTATAATGATGAAGCTACAGAATTTGAAAATACAGAATCTTTAACTGTGAAAGGCACAGAGAGCATGTGTTCAAGTCTAGAAGCAGACAGAGCCAAACATCACTGCAGCTTTTGAGATGTTCAGTGGATATATGACATGTAATTCATACCAGCATAGCTCCTAGTGAAAATAGTCTGTGAACATTATAGCCACCATTATTAGAAGGGAAGTAATGTGTCCAGACTTGGAGGGCACATCACTCTCACACTGTTCTAACGACAAAACTGTCATTAGCTATTAGAGCTCACTCCATTTTACCTATTTATTTCATACCTACACTCAAATACCTTTTTCTGTAGCATTATGTCCCTTTATAAAAAAAATGTAACAACATAATTCTAATATTACTTTAGTTGTCCTTTCTGAAATACCATGCCCAGTAATTTATGAAAGTTTGAACATACTTATAAAAAGTTCACTTTTCACAGACACTTACAAATTTCAAAGCATCTCCAGCAGGCTCATTTATTAGGAAACTGAATTTTAAATGGATATTTCTTTCTCCTTTATTCAATGAGTTATTAGCAGCTCCTGAAATAGAAAACCTGAAACACCACAAGACAAGTAAAGGCACACTGTCTTGACAACAGGCGTGGCCAAAGAGCCAAATCCAGCCCTGCAAGCCAAATCTTGTACTAGTAAATGCTGCTCCATGCTTGCCTGTGTGCTTTCAGAACTTGCGGGTGTCTGAGGGGGCTGGTTTGGCAGAGCAGTCGCATATGGCTTCTGCATATCATTTATAGTCAAACTTCATACACCTCCTTCACTTCTGGTACATGACACCCACTCTCAGCAGAGCACCACATGAAAACAAAAACAGCTAGTAAACAGAATGCAGAGGACAGGTGCGATTACTCCACTGCAAATGTAAAAAAACAAAATAAAATTTATGAATTTTGGCTATTATTCTGCAACATATTAGAGGCGCTCTGAATACTAAATCAAAAATCATGTGGCCCTATAAGATGCCGTGCAAATTTATATTTGTTTTTAAAACAGTATGTTACCTGCCTTCACATAAAGCTTCCTTATGTAGACACCTGCCTGCATCACACTGTCTTTAGAGTGGATCAGCTACTCCTTGTCTTCCCACAGCCATCATAAGGGAAACTAATTCCTTCTGGTTTGAGAGAAATGTATCTGTTTGCCCACAGGTGGATTTGAAACATCTGTATTACCAAATGATCCTGCTAAGATCTGATGGTTTTGGAACAAGGACCTAAAAGGCAGCAGCAATTAATTCCTCTTTACCAGGGCCCACATATAGAAGATGAACTTTTACCATCCTTCTGCCCATTCCTCCTAAAGAAAAGTGTGAGACAGGTACCATCTTAAATCAATTTCGTAGGAGAAATGGAATGGGAATTTAACGTTCATATCAGTGCAACTTTACATGGTAAAAATATTTCTTCTCGAACCCCACCCCCAATCAAGTAAGGACATTCTGGATGCTTTGTGGTAATGATTCCTAGAATAATCTCAGGTTTCCTGCCTCTTTTCAAAAACCCTTAACTTTCCACCAAGCCTGTTTGTAAATCAGGAAGAGCAACATCCATCCTTCTAAAGCTTTGTGAAGATAAGAGAAAGTAACTTTCAAAGTCTATTTTACTTCTTTTAAAAGCAAGTGTGATTTTAATGTTGAAACTTTTTATAGGAGAAAGTAAAACATAAAGACATTATACTCAGAGTTCAGGTAAGAAACAATTCAAAGTTTATTGTTTGAAAGTAAACATGAATCATAATCTCAGCAGGTTTGCATTCACTGAAGTGAAACATCAAAAAAATTTCTAGCAATACCACAAAGGTAAAAAGAATTACTAGAGAAGTTTTCCACTTCAAATTTTCACCAGCTATTTAGGTTTTCTTCCAACTCCTGGCCTTCCTATGTTTCTAATACAAGAAAATAACAGAACCATTTCTTTCTCTTCTTCACTGAAATATTACAGAGATTACTGTAAAAAATACATCCTTTTGAAGTTTACTTAATTCTTACGCTCGCTAACAGATAAAGCCAGCTGCTCAGTAGGGCTAAGAGAAGGTGAATGCTCAGATCTGGTACGTCAATGTTCAAGTTGAACAGAATTCTTTCTTTCCTTACAAATGATGGAATAACATAGCATTAACACAGCTAAAAATCACAGGTAAAACCCACCGTTACACCATCCTAAAGTACCAGCTTCTGTAGTCTATAATATTTTACTTTTTATTTATCCCTTAAAACCTCACAGCAGTGATCTTGTTTAAACTGTTTAAGGAATATTAAGTCATGTTCCCAGATTTTGCCTATATTACCTATAACTCTTCCAACTATTAACAAGTTTCTTGCTGTCTATGTAAACTTGCAATTATTAAAACCTAAAGAAGTTATTACTAGTAACTAATCTAATCAAAGAACATTATAAAGAAAAAGAGGCTTTAGACATCGGCAGTGAATAGCAGGTTGCTATTGACCACAAAGTATTTCAATCGAACGGCATTTTCTCTTTCACTTGAGAAAGTGGAAACATTTCAAATGAAAAAGAAACTAAAAGGGCAAAAGATATCCCACCCACATGGCTATACAAAAGCTAAAGGGACAGTGCAGTAACTTTTTTTACATTTTAAATATATATAAATCAAACAGTGAGACCATAAGAATACATATGACATTTTAAATTTATCAACACACAGAATATTTTACTTTACACTACTGTGTAAGAAGACTAAAAATAAATCCCCAAACATTAAATTTTACTGATATGAAGCCATTTTAGAATGGCTACAATTAACTTCAGCAGCTTCGTCAACACAAAGGTAAACTTGATATTTTATTTACAAATAAGACTCAATTTTTAAAAAAACCCAAACAACACATTCTACTCGGTGTATATCCTTTTTGCATCATACACATCAAAGGAAAAATATTTTAAAGAAAACATTTTAAAGAAAAAAATGAAACCATTAGATAAAAAAGCTATTTTGCACCAATGAGAACATTTTTATTAGATTTAATTAAATTTCTTATCCAAGCATGTTTGACGCAAACAGTACAAACACACACCTAACATCAAAGTTGTCAGGCAGGGATAATAGTGGTTTAATGATGTCTGGGACATTAATCAGAAATAGCAGGCAAAAGCATGACACTAGAACAATAGTATTTTCCAACTTTGTATTTTGCACCTTTACAAACAGTGCTGCACAATGTAGTAACAACTGTGCGCTTCCAGACATCTCACTCTCTACAAAAGGCCCAGACATCACCCTGCAATTCTCTCAAGCTGTCTGGGTCAAATATTGCTGATCTCCAGTCAAGACGGGGTCAATCTTTGAAAGATTAAGGAATATGTACTCAGGAAGAAACAGTGGCTTCCTGACACACAGCATTCACCTCAGCGAATACCAAAACTCAAACAAGTGCTTCAGCATAACGAAGAGGCACAACAGTGCCTCTGTGTGCCATCGTTCTCATAAAAGACAATTTCAGCATCTTAATTACGTAAGTCACTAAACAAACAAAAAACCCTAGAAAATCAAATAATGGAATTACAAGTCATTCATTCAATGGAGTTATTAACCCTTTCCACATTTTTTCATAATCTTAGCCATGCACACGGGATTAAACACCAGCTGCCTAACACTGTGCCTGCTTCCATCAGCTGGAGAAGCATTTCCCGTGATTATGCCCAATACTGTTCTGGGATGATGCCAAATATGTGGCTTGGCTCAATAATGTGTTCATTTTAGATGTACTTTGAGATAGTTACTAAGGATTGCTGTTGTTAGAAAGAAAAAAAAAGAAAAAAATTAAAACAACCCTTTTTTCAGAATAACTCATCTTCCTTTTCCAAGAACATAAAATGTAATTCAGTTGTTAAACTGAAAAATGTCTGTATTTTTACACCTCATTGCCCTAACCTTTAAGTTCCCTGCAGTGAGAGACAAACTGTATCTCAAGCAACAAAAAATTCAAGACTTGCCTTACGTGTGGAGATGTACTATAAGCAAATTTCCAACTTCCAACATATATAACATGTATGTTCATTCAAACACTAGGCATAAGCCACAGATACAAGATGCTGACGGTGGAGGTGTCACTTGTTTAGTTTTGCTTTAAGTTTAACAGGGGGCCCTCTGTCCCTCTGTTACACACCAACATCAACAGAGGTTGAAAACAGCCTCAGGGGGTTCATCTTACTCTGTTCCAAAAAGGCTTGTGACTAAAGGAAGAGATGTATGGAAGGTAAATAGGGATGTACGTGTTCAAAGCAAGGAAACGGAGGATGAAAAATAGATAAGTGAAAAAAAGAAAAAACTTTGAGTTAATGACAGCTAAGTAACACACATTGCATCTCACTGAGGATGGCTGAGAGGATGTGGGATGCACTTCAGCAAATATAAGTGCTATAATAACACATGTATAATACACAACTGCATAACTGCTGGGCTAAGAGCATGCTGGAGAACTTGTTCAGGTGGTAGTAAAAAAAAGTCTCTGTAACACTCTCCTGTAGTGAACAGCAAGCACATACAAGGATAAAGCCCCCAGTGTGAATCACTGGCCATTACAAGGTGTAATTTAAACCTCACCAGGATGTATTCAAGCACCCAAATCGCTTACCATATTTATAGACAACTAAACAAATGCCTCAAATACTGTATTATCCCCCAGTTCTAAATAACTGGATGCTTATTAGCCACTCAACACCATAACTATTCTTCATAATTAACACTGATTTCCTTCAAAATAGAGTTTCAATAAGCCTCAAGGTGAACTGGATCATTTTGTATCTCCCAAATGTTTTTGAAGGAAACACTAAACATCCCTTTTGAGAAAAACATAACCTTTTTTAGCATTTACAAAGGATCTCAAATGCAATAAAATAAAAGACTAAGCCAGGTACACTAATCCTTAAGACCCTGCCTGTACATTATTACTCAAGTCAAAATGGAGAGGTGGTATGAGTAGGATTGCTGTCTTACTTCTTATTAACCATTAGGTCATCATTACCTTTCTTTACAGCAAAGTCATTAGCAATGTTCATATTACCTGCAAAGACAGGATGTCAGTTCTGAAGCAACTGTCTCGCCAAACATCGAGATTCCTTCTCAAGGATTTCTTTAGTAATTAATTATGGCTAATAAAATCATTGCATCTCGCAGACAAAGCATAGTAGCTGCGTAAGCATGGTGCAACTTATGCCAAATTTCACAGTTAATCTTACAGAACAATTATTCTATGAAAGCACTGAAGCACAATTTCTCATCCAGAGAAAATACTAATTTTTTTGTGTGTGTGTTTAGCAATTGTATCAATAAAACTGGTAATAATAATGGTAATGCTGGCAATCTGAAACAGAAAACCTACAAAGTACCTAAACTACAGAATTATTTTTCAGAACAGAAATATGCAGAGTTTTAGACCAGATAAGAAAGAAGCTGTAGATTCTACAGCCCTTCTACTAATAGACAAGAAAATTAATTTAATTGTCATGTACTAAAAGTATGGAAATGGCCATCAAAAGACATACAGACTCTGGCCAACTTTGGCTATCACTAAATGAAAAGTTCCCCAACTATCAGCTATAAATAAGCTCATCCTATTTCCAGCAGCTTTTGAGTCAGAATTCTTACCAATGGTTGCAGTAAATAATACAGAAATATGTAGAAAATTACTCATTGCATAAAATAAGGACCAGAGGTCATTGTCCACACAAATGCATCAATTTAATTAAAATAATGCAAGTGTATTGTGCAATTTAAAGTGTTTGCTATATTTAGCACTATTTGATTTATTGCGTTCATTTAATTTTTATATAATGTTTGTAGTATTTTCTAAAAGATGTCCTTTATGCTTTTTCTACTATTCAGTATGTTGTTTGATACTTGTCATAATTTTTGAGGAGGGAAGGAGTAAGAAAGTCATGACAGAGTTTGCAAAAAACTCTCTAGTTAATATCTTTCCAATAATACACAGTAACTGGGACTTGAAAGCTGCGTATTTTATCCAAAATTCTTCTAAAAAGTGTTTTAATTCTGAATACACTACACAACCCCTCAGTCTTTCTAACACTCCTCCTAAAAGTTTCTGACAGCATACACAAAAATTTTTCCAAAGGTATGTACATATAAAGGAACCACTCATGCTCTAGCAGTCCTTTTATCCTTATTGGATCCTTGTCACAGCACACTGAAGGTTCAGTCCAGCTCAGTGGTTAAATAGTTACAAGTTTGTATTTCCTATCAGAAAAGCAAATAGAGGCACATTCCTAAGAGAGCTCACTGACCTAACGTGGTCAAATATTGAAGTGTAGGGAACATGCATAGAGAGTCCCAAAAATCAACCTATCAAGTCAGGCTTTTCAGCCCAAATCACGCCAGCCTTTTGGGGATGCCTTCCCCTTCAGAACTTCCTCCTACTGCCTAGAGGCAATACTACCTCCTCCCCCACAAAGAGAGTTGTAAAGAAACCCAAGGTTATAACAGACACACAATTAGCTGGCCCAAGCCAGACCACTGTCCACTTGATTTAGCTTCAATATTACTTAACATTGGTAGAGGTGAAAAAGTCAAAATTTCAGCCTAAAAATTTATGAAAAAAAATTAATTCAAGGTCTACCTTGCATTATAAGTATACCCCTACAGCCCGAAAACATGCCTACTTCAAGCCAGAGGCTCTTCGACAAAGAAAAAAATAAATTAATTAAAAATACATTTAAGCGATACTCAACTATTGAATAGACACATGGTCCCATAAAGTAATATTATTAAAGACAGAACCCCTTGTCTTCTCTTCAGAGCTCACATGCCACACAGGCACTTCAAACAGCACATCAGCCATTTGATGACCAGCAAGTAACAGCTTTCTAATTGATAATTTATCAATATTGCAGTTTAGAATTAGAACTTAAAAAAAAAAAAAGAAGGCATAGTGTTGCAATGTTACAGCTGCAAATTAGAATCAAAACCAGAAACTGCTGCCTACCCTTCCTAGACTGTCCATCTATAATGCTGGCCACACATGCAAGAGGCTGTTTTGAGAAAAAATTGTACCATTTCCTACAGTGAGGAAATCCCAAACCATCTTCTCAAAGCTTGCAAACACGTCTGCTTATTACATAAGAAAACAGAGGGGACATAAATTGAGGCATAATATTATTCTTAGCTGACATAATAAAAAGGAAAATAGCCCCATTATGTCTCTAGTGATCTGAGGAGGTTAAAACAGGGTTTTTCCAGCTGTACTTTTTTTTTTTTAAATGGTTGCATTTCTCGAATCGTAGTCATATTCTGCTAGAATGTATGTAAAATTTCTTAAAATATATTTTAGAGAATTGTACTGTAAGCTAATACATGCATACATATTACATAAGATTCTCTTACTGAACACTTAAAAGCCTTTGAAAAATTATTATGAGTACTTAGCATGGCACATAGGCCACCTGTTCAAATTTACAGAATCAACTTTTAAAGATGCCTCAGAAACAAAAACTCTGCACTAACAAGAAAATCATATAACCAAGCATTTTATTTATATTCATGTTTTGGAAGCAACATAGATGTGTACTATATGATGTCAGGCTCAGCAGTAAAAACTCGGGGAAAGGAGAAGCAAGGGGTGTGGGGAACAAGGATGCTTATGGGGTTTGTCTTCCCAAGAAACTGTTAAATGTCTGCTATTTTCACCCCATTTCACAGCCAAAGGGGGAGGCTGGGGGGGCATTTGGCTACTGGCTGAGGTCAACTCACGACAAATAATAAGTTTCTTAAAAGAAATGGAAGAGAAGACTTTCAGAGATCCTCTTTACTCTTCCCTAATCTTTCAAGGAGAGGACACATGAGAATAATAGAATCATTAAGGTTGGAAATATCTCCAGGATCATCAAGTCCAACCTTTGACCAAATACCACCATGCTCACTAAACCATATCATGAAGTGCCACGTCTACTCATTTTTTGAACACTTGTTCCCCCTTAGAGCAGCAGCTAAGACTAATGTCTTCCTGTTTCTTGAACAAAATCATCAGAACCCAGTTTCCAAATAGAAACTCACCAAGTGACACAATTCAGCAGTCCTCACCAGTTCCAAAGAAAAGAGCGGTTGTTTAAATAGGTGTCTGGTTTACAAAATATTTGAATGCAGGCAAGTAAGTCACAACTGTACAAAGCCATCTACTTATTCTCACAACTGCTAAGAAGGCAGTTTACAACTGGAAAGCTGAAATTTGCTCCACAATTCACCTGACAAATGCTTCAACCACCAACCTATCATTCCACAATCTATTCTTACTGTAAGACATATTTATGTTTAAGATTCGGGCCTGTACAGAAGATGCACAGAATATTCTTAGTAATATCAGATTCAGCCTATTTTTTAGGCCAAACATCCAATGTGCCTTTGGGCAAGCAAGAGTAACAGATGGCTCAGAGCAAACACATGCTTTAGAACAAATGACGGCAAAGTCTAG
This sequence comes from Cnemophilus loriae, assembly GCA_013397755.1. Taxonomy (NCBI): domain Eukaryota; kingdom Metazoa; phylum Chordata; class Aves; order Passeriformes; family Corvidae; genus Cnemophilus; species Cnemophilus loriae. The sequence goes on from VZTF01008130.1 coordinate 686,394, forward strand.
GGAAGTATATAAATGATACCCGTAAGGGCCGCATATAATGAAAGGGGACAGCTAGCAACTTTTCCATCCCTAAAATATCAACTAGGTAAAACATTCTCCACCTTCCTTTTAAAGCTATTTTTCTCTAGCACCCACTAGATTTAACGAGACAGAAAAAAACCAAGAGTTTTAATTTGCATCTCAGAGCTGCGCTCAGCAACTCTGAATTTGGTTGGCGACCAAACTCTAGTCCACATGTTTATGGACTAAATAGAAGACAGAAAACACCAACTGCCCTTTCTGCAATACTCAAACAGTCTACATTGCTACAGAAGCCTAAGTCTTTCTTGGCTTCACTCTAGTCTAATGGATTTTCATTGAACTATATATAGTTGTGTACAACTTCAAGAGGAATATGTATATCTAGAAAAAGCTCAAGAAATACTCAGGATAGGGATCTTTCACACCACTGGTTAATTCAGTGAGCACCATTACCACAGAACCATAGGGTGCTGCTGTTGTTTCCTTCAATCACATTTTTAGGTGTTTGTGCAGTGTTGGGGTGGCTTGACCCTGGCCAGCAGCCACGCTGCTGCTTGCTCACCCCCCACAGTAGGACAGGGGAGAAAACAGGAAGAAGAAAAGAAAAAAAAAACTTAAGGGTTGAGATACAGACAGTTTAATAGAGGAAGAAAAGGAAAAGTACCCCACAAGTGAAGGAAAGGAATGCTCACCACATCCACAGGGTGACCAATGCTCTAAACTCCAGTTTACTAATCTCCAAAAACCAGACATCTTGGAAGAAAAAATCCCACCCTTTCTTCTTCCTCTACCTCTGTTTTAATTTCTGAGCATGACAATACACAGTACAGCACATCCCACTGGCCAATCTGGGTCCACTGTCCAAGCTGTGTCCCTAGACAACCTCTTGCCCACCCCCTCACCTGGCTGCTGGGCAGGGAGGGTGGAAGAAAGCTTTGATGCTGTGCAGGCCAGAAACAGCCAAAACATTGGTGAGCTATCAACATTGTTTTAGCCACAAATCTCAAGCACTTTGACTGTGATGAAAGTTAACTCCCAAACCCAGTATAGGAATGTGCTCACATTGGCATTATGCAAACAGAGGCGATCAAATTCCTCAGAGAGATGAGCATAAAGAACGCCGCGACTGTGCATACCTTTACGGGTCGTGCTTGCAATAAACACAAAATTGCTCCTTTCTGTGATGTGATGAGGTATTTAAAAAGCAAGAATGGCTAAATACACAATGACTGACTATTGCTCATAATGTAAGAATAAGGACATGACAAAACTTAATAGTCTAAGGTGACAATAATACCAAGCAGAATGCCTTTCCTACGTAGAACATAATTGAATTTGGAAATTCATTGCCACAAGATGTCAAAAAGACTAAAAGTTCTGGTATGCTTAGGTGAATTAATGGACATCAAATACCTTGGCAGCCTCTGAAGTCAACAGCTTAGAAGCAAATAATCAGTTATTTAAATCATGGATTACTAAAAGATAATATGAAAGTGAAGGTATAATTGGATTTGTCTTCTCTTTTTTTTCAATACATCACCTAAGCACCTCCTACTGGCTGCTACAGGAGAGAGACACTAGACAAACATTCACTTTGAAAATAGAGCTACAGGGTGAAATCCAACAGAGGTTCTGAGGATTACAATTTGGGATTTAGGAGTCTAATGTCTCTCAATCTGTTTCTGGGTCCTACCCTTGTCTACTTCTCTTTTTAGTTCTGACATCAGCTATTATATTTCTAACAAACCTCCAGCTACACATTATAGGTCATTTGTTAAATTGCTTTTGATTAGATAAGTTTATCTGAACCAGAGAGTAGATTCTGGTCTCACTTCTCTCTTCAAACATTAAAATGTAATTCAGTTTAAGAAAATGTGTAGGCTAGAAAGTGTTCAACACCAGCTTCAACAATTGTTACTTATAAACAATTTACCAGGAACACAGCAAGCTGTTATTTGGAGTAATGAGTACTTCAATTTTCTATGGGGAACTTTTGTAGGAGGGAGAAACCTGTTCAGCACTCAAAACGTCCATATCAGCTAGAAGTAAATCCCACCTTTAACAGCTACCAAATAAACTTTACATTATAACTAACCAGCGAAAGACAACATGTGTCTTTCCCCCAACCACCTCCACACCCCATTAGCAGCTCCTGTAACTATGTAACAGAAGAGGAAGGAAATACACAAGAATAACATGGACCAGTCTGAGCTCAGTTCAGTATTTGTAAAGGATAACTTTTTCAGAGAAAGCACTGTAGGTCAAGAGGACCTGCAGAAATAAACACCTGCCTTTTATGAAGGATGAGTTTTCTATTAACTATGTAAAAAATGTATTTTTCAACTATAAATGTTCTTCCTGAAAACAAAACTTATACTTAATAAAAAACTGTAAATGAGACTGAGAAGCAAGGGACTGCAACTACTTTAGAGGCCAAATTCCAATCATCTTGATCACATAATCACAGAATGGGTAAGGTTGAAAGGGACCACAGTGGATCATCTGGTCCAAGCTCTCTGGTCAAGCAGGGCCATCCTAGAGTACATGGCACAGTGCAGACAGCTCTTGAGTATCTCCAGTGAGGGAGACTCTACAGCCACTCTGGGCAACCTGTTCCAATGCTCAGTCATCCACACAGTGAAGAAGTTCTTCCTCATGTACAGGTGGAACTTCCTGAGCATGAACTTTTCCCCGTTGTCTCTTGTCCAAAAAGAGCCTTGATCCATCCTCTTGACACCCTCTCTTCAGTTATACACACTTATGAGGTCTCCTCTCACTTGTCTCTTCTGGAGGTTGAACAGGCCCAACTCTCCCAGCCGCTCTTCATAAGAGATGTTTCAGTCCTTTCATCATCTTCATAGCCCTCCACCAGACCTCCTCCAGGAGCTTCAGGTTTAGCTCCAAAGCAAGTTCTGTAAACACAGAACTGTCAGAATAAAATACTGCTGTTTGACAATTTCTTGCCTTCTCTCTGATTCAGTGGAAGTCATGACCTAACCTCTTCCAAAGGCCAAGCTACCCGTTAGAGAAAACTGAGGTCTAACATGCAAACTTGTTTGTTTATGCAACTCATAAAGGCCCTAGCTGGGAGTTGGTCTGTATTCCCGTTTAAATGTGAAGAGAGTTCCTCGAAATATCTACACATATAATTCCAAGGTGATACAAGTTTACTCTCCTGTGGCCAGGAGCAAGTCAGATCCAAAGGAAATCATTTTACTACAGCATCTGCTGAAAAGCAGCATGTGTTTTATCAGACTCACCACCTCACTGATATCATCAATGCCATCTTTAGATGAAGGCCAGTTTGCATCTGACCTGATAGCTGATTTGGTTTTCTTCCTCCTAAAAATTTAGCTCTGCAACCTACCATGTGGACATACATAACCCTTGCTGCACTGCCTCTGAAACTTCCAATATTTTTTCTACTCACTGGCTAGACTCAAGTCAAGTCTATCCTCTGGAAAGTAACTAAGCATGACTATTAGATTTCTTCTCTGCAGAAATTACGTTTACTGCTTTCATTTCAACAGTACTACTTTACAGCCAATTGTTTAAAAAGCCGTAAGACTTAATGGGTCTACACCAATGTTAGTATTTCAACAACAATAACAAAACCTACATTCAGAATTCACAGAAGGTTTTAAGCAAAGATATTATCTGAATTCCAACATGATACACACTCCTGAAGCACCTGAAGTGCAAGCCTTAGGACACTACAAGACTGTCACGTGTTTATTATAAGCAAAGCTGTCAGTTTACCACTACCAACCAAAATGAAGCAAGCAGTACTCGAAAGGGAAGAACACTCTATGTGACCACATGCTCTTTTCGTTCTTCATTTCTCGTTCTCTGCATTTATTAATACCAGTAGTAAGTACTGAAAGTACATTCGACAGCTGTGCGTTTCTCACTTGACCACTTCCGTCAGAGCCGTTCCGATAAGCAAAGCCCAGAAGGCGCACGAGAGGAGCACACGGCACCCGGGCCTTCAGGAGCGGCCTTGCATCACCCGCCGCGCTGCGCGCCGGGGCCGGGGCACGGCGAGCACTCCGCCAGCCCCGGCCCCGCGGCCAGCCCNCGGCCGCGTTGCCCGCGGGGCTGCGTTGCCCGCGGTGCTGCGTTGCCCGCGCTGGCCCCGCCAGACCCCGCCCGGAGCTCCGCGCTCCGCTGAGCCGGCTCCGCGCTCAGGCCTACCTCGGCTACAGGCCGCGCCTCGGCCGCGTTCTCTGTGCAGGCAAAACGCGTCTCGCCGAGGTGCCGCGGCTGCAGAGCCCGGTCGCCCTCCCTGGTTGTTCTCGGCGTGGAATATGCCGTGGGGGCAGCTCCCAGCAGTGTTTCGCAGAATCACAGAATCAATTACGTTGATAAAGACGTAATCTTTACCAAGTTCAACCTATGACCGAACATTAACCACCTTGTCAAGTAAACCATGGCGGCAAGTGCCATGTCCATTCTTGTGCACCTCCGTGGACAGTGACTCTTCACTTCCCTGAGCATCCCGTTCCGGTGTCTAATCACCGTTTCTGCGTAGAAGTTCTTCCTAATGTTCAGACTAAACCCCCCCGGCACAGCTTCAGACTGTGTCCTCTTGTCCTGTCAGTGGTTGCCTGGGAGAAGAGGCTGATCCCCACCTGGCTACGACCTCCTTTCAGGTAGTCATAGAGAGCAATAAGATTCCTCCTGAGCCTCCTTTTCTCCAAGCTAAACAACCCCAGCTCCCTCAGCTGCTCCTCATGAGACTTAGTGCTCCTGTGTCAGTGCCTTGGTCTTTCCTGGATGTGGGTGTCCGTGGCCTTCAGCCCTCAGTGCTCTTTAGCAGCTCATCCATCACCTGCACACTTAATTCTTGCCAAACCATATGTGTGCCTCAGTGTGTGCCTCTAGAGCTCTTCCACACTTACTTATTCAGTTTTATAATTTTTGAAGCAAGCTTTTTAAATAAGTGGCGTATATCCTCAGTTGTATTAGTACTGTGTGTATGTGTAAGGTGATGCTTTTCAATAAAGATATTATCTGCTAGATATTTAGTGGACTAGAAGTGCCAGACATTACATGGAATTAATTTTGTTATGTTGTGATGACATGAATGCAGATGACTTAACATAGGCTTAATATGTGCCTCAGGAAGAAAAATACTCATTTTCTTCAGTATGTACTAATTTTTTGGAAGACATATGATGTATGAAAGTGATAAAAATTATTGGTAGAGACAACTTTATCTTAAGGAAATTACGTTCCCCGCTACATGGAAATCTATGTCTGTGTTCAACTTCTGCATTTGTTTGAGAATCAATGGAATGACACAGGTTCCTTCCATCTCGCCCTGAGATCTAATGAATTGTACTGTAAAAGTGCCAGTGCTTCTCATTTATTAGTAAAGGGAGCATGAAAAGACCAGCTGAGGTATAGATGTAGATATACTAGTGTAATGTTTAAAGTTACCTCTTATAGGGAGGTATTCAAGGTGAGTACAATTTCACCCTATTTATGGACTCAGATGGACAGAAATGTAAATTGTGGGATCAACTTTAGAGGAACTTGCTTCTTGGGGAAAGCATAGTTTTTCTTCTTATTTTTTCTTATATCATTTTTTTGATGTCCACATCTTAAATAATCCTTTGCTTATTCTCTTCTGTGTTGTACCTGATCTTTGGCAGCATTTCAATATTCTTTAGTATCTAAATCTACAGTTCACCATCTTGTCCTTTGTTTGACTGTTAGGCTTCTTGCATGTCCAATAAAAAGGTGTAAATAGTCTTTTTCCATCTTTTGCATCAAATCCTCCTCGCATAGCCACATGAGAAGTTGCGATTCGAATTTGAGAAAAAGGTTTCAGTCAAGTGGGGTCAAAACTGTGGAATCTGAGAAGCAAGAAACATATCTGATCTTAAGTTTGCAAAATATCCTGGAAATTTACAGGAGTTCATTTGCTACTGTACTCCTCACTTTATGTGTTTGTTAACCAAGCAGTATTGCATTCAGAGTCAAACCAGTGTTGTTCATCTGGAGAGCAATGGGTACTCATGAGACCCAATCCCAGTTTATGGTCACTGTGAGTATTGTGAGCTGGTGACACTTGAATTATTGTCTGCAAATGCATTGTAATTCATGGACTGTTGAATTGACTCTTTTTGTTTCTTTTTAACACCTAAAAATTAATGCTAATTTGTGAACCATGAATTTTAGTTACTTGAAGAGTACTTCAGATTCAGAAAAGAAATAGGTTAGTAATTAAAATAACCTTGTCTTTGACAATGGAAAACTTAATAAATCACCATCTTACAAAAAAATCAACAAATTCAACTTCTGTTGAGATCGTAAGACAAACCTGGCAGACATCCTTGAATCACTATTAATCTCTGCTGTGATGAGAGTATCAAGCATTCAAAACTAACTGCTCTCTGCAGATGTCACTGTTGCCAACACTGGGAGAAAAACTTCAAATCAATGTTATTATGAGACAGTAATGCAGCTTCCTCAGAAAACATTCCAAATCTCTATTGCCCATGATTACAAAGTAATCATATCATGCATGGCTGCAACTGCAATGCTAGCAAAAGTCAGTGCGTTGGAGGTGCTGTTATTCAAATGAGCTGTAATTCTTTACAGTCATCTTGTTCCCATAGATTTTAATACTTTATTTAAAAGTCACCTGGAGGAGGAGTTGATCTTGGCTCGATGCCAGGTGCCCACTGAAGCCACTCTATCACTCCCTTTCTTGGCTGGACAAGGCAGAGAAAATATAACAAAAAGATTGTGGGTTGAGATAAGGACAGGGAGAGCTCACTCAGCAATTACTGTCACAGGCAAAACAGACTCAACTTGGGGAAAAATTAATTCAACTTACTACCAATCAAAATCAGAGTAGACTAATGAGCTATAAAACCAAATCCTAAACACACCTTTCCCTCATTGCTGCCTTGAACTTGATTCCCTAATTCTCTACCTCTGCTACTGCCAGTTGTGCAGGGAAACAGGGAACGTGGGCTGCAGCCAGTTCATCACACGTTGTCTCTGCTGCTCCTTCCTTCTCAGGAGTTGGATTCCTCACACCCATCGCCTGCTCCATCATGGGGTCCCTCCTACAGGAGACGGTCCTCCATGAACTTCTCCAAGGTGAGACCTTCCCAGTGCTGCAGTTTTTCATGAAATGTTCCAGCCTGTGTACCTTCCACACTGCTCCAGTGTGGGACCCCAACAAGACCACAAGTCCTTCCAGCAAACCTGCTCCAATGTGGGCTTCCCACAGGGTCACAGGCTCCTTTGGACATCCACCTGCTCTGGTGTAGGTTCCTGCTTGGGCTGCTCCACTGTGGACCTGTCTGGGTTGCAGAGGGACAGCTGGTCTCACCACTGTCTGCATCGTGGGCTGCAGGGCAATCTCTGCTCCTCTCCCTCCTTCACTGATGTTTGTGTCTTCAGAGCTTTTTCTTTCATATTCTCACTCCTCTCTCCAGCTGCAGTTGCTGTTGCTCAAGTTTTTTCTGTCTTCTTAAAGCTGTTATCACAGAGGTGCTACCATCAACACTGACAGGCTCAGCCTTGGCCAGTGGCAGGTCCATCTTGGAGTTGGCTGGCACTGGATCTGTCAGACACGGGGGAAGCTTCTGGCAGCTTCTCACAGAAGCCTAACCCTGTACTCCCCCCACTACCAAAGCTGGGCCACACAATAGAGTTGCACAGGCATTGTGAGTGGTCTGCAAGTTCTTAAAACTGAATACACAGTGTATCATAAGGAGATACTGCTGAGGAAGATATGAATAAGAAAATAGGTCTCTACTGCTGCATAAAAATTCATAATTCAAATTTGTTCCATGAGACCTGAGCCTTTTATAATGTTGTGCAGGCTACATAAAGGGGATATATCATCTCCATTATTACTGGTTCTTATGCATTGCTCTCTGACTTCATTTATGTTATCTTCTACCAGATCTGAATGTACCTGGATTTAACCCCCAGTTGCTTTTCTTTAGCACAGTGAGTTTTCAAAGCAATCTTAAATTTTGTCCATGGCTTTTCAGGTTTATTAAGCAGTCTGATACTTCTTCTGTACTGCTGAATATCTGTGTAGCTAGAATGGAAAACATTTCTTGTTAGTCTCCATTTATTATTTGTAATTTCTTAACTGTATTTAGAAGTGCAACAGTATTGATAGCTTCACAGTATGGATAAAGAGTATAGAAACACATACATTATCATAATTTGACGGAATTCTTGAGTGGTAGTGGACAAGTCTACTTTGTTTCTTTTTTTCTTTCTTTCAGTTGCTGAGCCTAAGTTTAAACAGTTACAAATTTCCCGGTAATTGCCACCACTACAATTTTAATTAATGCTTATGGAATTAATCATGAATGACATTACATATATAACAGTTAAATAAGGAATACGTTATTATTTTGCTTCTTTTTGTCTTTCAGAAAAGAAAAAGGAAGATTTTTATTTCAGAAAATCCTTTTATTTGCTTTTTAAAATAAATACATCATAATCTAATAGAAAATTTCTATTATTATATCCAACAAGAAGCCTGAACTTAGAAAGCATCATAGATATTTCAAAAGATTTCCCATTTCTCCTATTTAGAGAATAATTTTAGGAGTCTTCTTTAGCCATCATGTTTCTGTACCTTGGCCATATATCTAATCCAATAGATGGCTGCATAATTTCAGGATGAATGCTCTATGTGTCATGTTTCACGAATTTGCATTGACATATTTGCCAGCTCTTTATCAGAGGAAAATGAAAAAAGAAAGTAAACCAAACGTAAATGTCTATTCATTTGGAACATGAAACAAGTCACACTTCTTTTCTGAAAATCACCATATGCAACCGTTTAAAAATAGAGTAGGAATAGGAATAGGAATAGGAATAGGAATAGGAATAGGAATAGGAATAGGAATAGGATAGAAATAGGCTAGGCTAGGATAAGATAGAATAGGATAGGATAAGATTAGAATAGAATAGAATAGAATAGAATAGAATAGAATAGAATAGAATAGAATAGAATAGAATAGAATAGAATAGTTTCAATTGGAAGGGAACTACAATGATCATCCAGTCCAACTGTCTGAACAATTCAGGGCTGACCAAATTAAAGCATGTTATTAAGGGCATTGTCCAAGTGTCTCTTAAACCTTGACAGGTTTGGGACATTAACCACCTCTACAGGGGGTCTGTTCCAGTGTTTTACCACCCTCCTGATAAAGAAATGCTTCCTAATGTCCGGTATAAACCTCCCCTGGCACATCTTTGAACTCTTCCCACATATCACCGAATCCCAGGGAAAAGACCTGAGCACCTTCTTCTCCACTTCCCCTCCTCAGTAAGCTCTAGGGAGCAATGATATCACCCCTCAGCCTCTTTGTGACCAAACCACACAAACCTGACATCCTCAGCTGCTCCTCACAGCATATGACTTCCAGCCCTTGCTCCAGCTTTGTTGCCCTCCTCTGGGCACATTCAAGGACGTTCATATCATTCTGAAATTATGGGGCCCAGAACTACACACAGTGCTCTAGGTGAGGCCACACCAATGCTGAATAGAGTGGAACAGTCACCTCTTCTGGCTGGCTGGCTGTGCTGTGTTTGATGCATTCCAGGATGTGGTTTGCTGTCTTGGCTGCCAGGACACACATCTGCCTCATGCTGAATCTGCTGCCAGCCTGCACTCCCAGGCCCCTTTTGGCATGGCTCTCCATGCATTCCTCTCCCAGTTTATACTTATATGAATGGATAGAGTAAAACTTTGAAGAAAATGTCAACTGATGTTTGTGGCATACAAATTACTGCCAGATTTTAGTCTTTGTGAGAGATATTAACAGGTTTGAGAACTCATAACTTGATGATATGACACTATGTCATATCAAATCTTTTGGGTCCCTTTCAACGACAGAGAGTTGATCCGTCGGATAATGTTTTTAGTAAACAGTCATGAAGTATAGAACTATTAACAACAGTTAAGTGCAGGGAGAAACCTAGAACTGAATTCTATCTTTCATAATTTGTTAATTTATTTTGAAATTCATTTATAAACTGAGAAAAAACTATGTGTGTGTCATGAATGGGACCTACTCAGAACTACAAATCAGAAAGAATCTATGTTGGTCTGAGGTATACAGACAGTGTCTTATTTCTTGCTTCTTTTTCATTCCTTCATTAGTGATTTTGAAAGAATGCACATTAAATAATTCTTTTACATAGATAATTTCAATGTGGTGCTGAAGTGAATTGAGCTGAAATGTTGAATCATCGTGGTCAACAGGCTTCATACCCATTTAGGTTGATACTAGTTGCTGATACTTTAGAGGCACATTTGGAACCTGGTGGATGGACTTTACTTGTTTCTCTATGCCCTGGTGACATATACAAAAAGTGGTAGAACTGCTTCTGGTTCACCCTTTTAGTTGTATTACTGCAATGATTCATACTATTTGTGTTTCCTTTAATAAGGTGTCAAAGAAGAGCTGCTGAAGAAAGTAGTTTGGTGACGAAATTATCAATATCTTATCTCTACATACTGGATAATGCTGAAGAAAGGCAAATGTAAGTGATTAATTCACATGGTTTGGGGGAAAATACTGGAAAAAGCAGTATCATTATGTGCCCATTGTGCCTCTCTTCCCCTCCGCCCCACCGCTCCCCGCCACTTCTTCCTGATGTGAATGGAAGTTCTTAGTTTCAAGCCAAGAATGCTGAGGTTTAATCTTCAGTATTGCTTACCTCAAAATATAAGCACTCTATGTTTCCAATATGATACATTGCTCAAAAGCAAGGTTGTTGTGTTATAGTTTATGTAGTCTGATGGTGATACTTACTTAGACCAGATCAAATTCATCTGGAATCACCTCAGAATACTAAATTTTCCCAAGGAAGTAAGAAAAGGTTGCTCTTCTAGCCAGACACTGAATGCAACATCTTTTTCTCATTGTAACTGATAATTGATCCTCTTAAGGCAAGTCCTGAGTGATCAAATCTGGAGAAAGACGACAGTGTTCTTGCCAGATGCTGAAAATGGGACATAAACAGAATTTGCTCAGTCAGCTACAGTTGCAAATGTCATCTCAACTCTGTTTTCTGCTTACTTCTTCAAAGTCTCACAGCCTCGCAGCAGGCTATCCCTGTGAGCTCTGCTGAAAGTGGAGCATCTTTTGCAATGCCAGGTGCTAGGTTGTTGTCGGTTATGCTCTACATGTTTGCCATTCTGGCTCATATCACTGCACATAGTGCCCTGAAAAAGAGGTTGATTAAGGACTTTGTTTCATAAATGAATATGTGAAAGGGATTGGTAGCTGTTAGAAAGTGGCAGGTATCTGCTGTATCTTGATGGTTCGGTCCTTACACAAACTGCTGAGGTGTGTATGTGTTTGTATAGCTAGACAGAGAAAAAAAACTCTGGATTTTATACAAGTTTCTTTCAGATATCCAGGTTATTGTAGTGTCTTTTTTTTTTATAATAGGAGGTTTCTCAGAGAAAAGATTCTCAAAAGAAACGCAGAATGTTGTTATTGAAAGTTCTGCTGACACAAGATGGGATAGTGCTGTAGGGATTCATGTCACATACACTGCAGGGGAGGAAGAGGCCATTCCTACCAGCATCAAAGCAGAAGCACCAGAGACATGATAATTTCTAGCTAGGACATTTTAACTCTTGCTTAGTCACTAACTTGGAGAATGACTTTAGGCAAATAATTTCAAAAGATATTTAAAAAAATATATAGAATATTTCAACATATCTAATCAGACACATATGTCAACGTTGCCCTGTTTGGAAATGGATTTGTCAATGAAAAGGAAACACAGTGAAGTTGAGAGACAGAAAACTGCTGCCTGAGGACACTAAAGAACAGAGCTGTCCCAGTCTAAGATGAGTAATATCCCATGCTTTGTAAATTGCTGAAGCTGGTGTGTTCACTTCTGACAAAGGACGGTTGGCATAAAGAAATCAATAAATAGAATTTTGAATAGTAAGTCTTTTGTTATGGGCACCATAATTTTTCACTTATTTATTCAGGGGAATTCTATGAGCCAAAAGACTTTTTAAAGTACTTCTATTTAAAAAGATGTTGAGATGTTCCTGCTGAGATTATTTCTTTGTTCCTCATAAAGGATATATAAGAATTGTCCTGATGTCCTTTAACACAGATAAAAAGTATGATTTTTGATGCAATCATCATGTCCCTTCTCCCTTTTGAAGACTATTCAGGGAAGCAATTACTTGTATTGAGGAGGACAATTGTTGTGTGAACTGAACAGTGAGACCCTTTGACAGAATGGTCTTATTTAAGTTGTTGCCAGTTAGTTTGTCTGGAGGGATATGATGGGTTTTTTTGGTCACATGCTCATATGTTTCTGTTAGATTATGTGGTAAAAAGCTGGTCTGCACACACAGAAGGGAGCACAGAGAGACAGCAGCTGGCAGAGGTATCAGAATTATGAACTTGGAGGTTACTTTGCCCAGACCCCTGCCAGGGCATCCCAGATAAGCCTCAGCTTTGTGCCAGGGTGACACCCATCAAGATGAGTCTCAGAACACCTCGCAGATGGAGATGGTCACTGCATAAGGGTATGGGACGTGTTATGGGGTGCAGGGGAAAGAGTATTTTGTGATTGCAGGAAACTTATGATGGGACATTTAAGGAAGGAAAGAAGGCAGGCAAGGAAATTAATCTAGGTGATTCGGGGAGGAGCAATCACAGAGAAATAGAAGGATGAGGGGATCAAAGGGGCCACTTGCAGGTAAAGAAGGTTGGTACACTTGTCTGGCCATGCCCTATCTACTCAGTCTGTCCTATCTTCTTACCAAAATCCATTTTATAACCCTTTTCCCAGGTTCCTAGGTATGTATGGTTGTGTCTGTGGTGCCTGTGAATGTGTGAACAATAGTGAAGATCAGGCTGGACTAGCCAGCACATAGGTGCAATGGCCAGGGAGCCAGTTGTGCCTCTCAGGGTGAGTCCAAGGGAGAGCTAAATACTGAGGACCAGGGGAGTCTCAACCATGTGTGTGTATGTGTGAGTAAGGGGCTCTGCATCAGCAGCTGGAGTGGGGCTGGAGTGTCAGGTGCCAGCGACTGGGTAGACTGGGACCTCAGAGCAGCTACTAGGTGCAATTCCTTAACTACTATCTTGTATTACTCCACAAGTAAACATTTTTACAAGAATGTGTTTCTTGAATGATGAGTAACATTTTTGTCATTTTCCTTTATAAGTGCCAGATCATCAGGTGATCAGCAACTTGTCCCTTTTTTCTGCCAGAATAGAACAAAAGCCTATTAAGTATTTTGACTTCTATTCTTTTTTCATGAAGCAAGTAGCTACAGAAGAGCTCAGGTACCCCAGGAAGGCAAGCAGTCGTCACTGATGACAGTGTTGAAACAAGAAGACAGAGAATCCACCAGGCATTAGGGAGGTATTTGTTAAGGAATGATGCACAATGAAGTTAGTTATATGACACTCATGTGGAACTATGCACTTTAGGAACCTTCAGGTATCTTGAAGGGATGCAGAAGACAAAAGCCAACATAATCTTCTTAGAGTCATTCTAATAGCCCTGAAAAGGCAGAAGATACCAGACAATACCACTGTTTGCATGACTAGTATGAAAGAGAAGGTTTCAGTTCGTCAAACATTTATCCTGAGATGGTTGGATAATAAATACGCAGCTTACTTCTCACAGAAAAAAAAGTGGTGATAATCTTCTCCACTGGAGATTAGCTAGAGCACCTATGAGACTATTAACACAAAAATAAAAGAGAAAATCTCATAAGAATGCAAATGTGGTATAAACACAAACTCAGGATGTTGTGATCAAGGTCAACAGATGTGGAAAGAATATATATTTCAAGTGCTGCTGGAAGACAGTAGGCAGGAGGAATTGAAAATTCTCACTGATTAGAAGAAATTTGATATAACTAGTATTGCTAAAAGCTGATGAGTTGATTTGCATGATTAGAACATTAAAATCAGTGGTTATTACCTACTTAAGAAGAACAAAATAGTCAAAAGAGGTAATGAGTACACTGAAGAAACATTGCGATGATAACTAGCACAGTCCAGAAGACTGAAGAAAAATTAGTCATTGTCAGTTAATGCTGTAATCTTTAGAGATGTATTAGAGGTCTCATACAGGCCTTAAAAAAGCCTCCTTTAGTTCTTTTAAGCATGATAGATGACTGTTCTCTAACATGAAAGATTGTGCTCCCAGTTGTTGTTTCTCTATTTTGGTCATCATTATAGCAGGTAAGGATGCATTAGTCACCTGGGCCAAATCAAGAGTAGTCATTAGGGTTATATACAGTCTTGCAAACAAATGAGCTAGAAGTTGGACTCGATGATCCTTTTGGGTCCCTTTCAACTCAGGACATTCTATGATTCTACGAGATTTTTCCATTAATCAGAAATAACTGGTGAAAATTTACTGGAGGACCAAAATTATTTAATCCCACAGTGCAGGCAAGCCCCCCTCTGCCTCAGTGGTAAAGTGAAAGTTAGAAATAAATCACAATATGCAACACATGAAATAATAAATAGATACTGAGAGCTGCCTGGTAGAATTATTGTAAGAAAAAAGCTGAAGGAAAGTAACAACATTGGGAAAAGATCCATGATAGCTGTGCTAACATTAATAGAGTAATTTTTCAAGGCAATGGAAAACCAATCAAGCAGTATGAATACACTACATGGCTGACTGGTGGTTGTCACTGAACTTTTCTGTCCTGCATTTTGCAAGAAGTGTAATAAAGGGCTTATTTCACAGGAGGGCTATAAATTTTTTCTATTAGTAACTAAGAAGATTATAAACATATGTTGTGACAGACAATTCTGAATTTAAATGGTCTGGATGGAATTTCAGAAGATATGATTGAAGGAATGTTTGACCGGCTGATGTGCACTCTTAAGAAGTCTTGGAATAGTGGGTACATTCCAGAGCATTTTTTGTGGCATAACTAAATAAGAGACTTTATCGTTGAAAGAAAAATGAGTAAGGAGGTGCTTTAATAGTGAATTATTCAAAAATTAAGTAATGTATATCACTATGGATTTATTGAAACTAAGTCATGTCAAATAAACCTGATTTCATTCCTTAAGATTGCAGATTTGATTGCTAAAAGGAACTGCTTGGATGTAACATATTTTTATTTTTATAAATCATTTGACTGTGTCTTGCATCCTATATTGACTACAAAATCGGCACTACACAACTATGCATTTAGTGAACTAATGAACTGGCTAATGAATAACCTACGAACAAATAGTTATCAACAGAAAATCAACCCCTGTGAAGTGTTGTGCAAGGGTTGAGAGTGGGCCTGACACTATGGGATGTTTTCATCACTTCTCTGAAACTGAAAATTTGTCAGCATTAAATAATGAGAGCTTAGAATTATCCTGTATGACTTAAGTTTCTTGGTAAGTTACATTCCATCAAACAAAATATATTTAAATGTAACCAGCCGTGAAAGCTGTGAATATGTAAGACACATAGTTCAAATTACAGACAGTTAAAACAATATATCCACAGACTTTAAAGTATCTAGCGCATTCTGTGATGTTATGCTCAATCTTCTACTGTCCCTCTGGGTCTTACAGCAAGTTATCAGCTTCACAAGTCCCTCACCGGGAGGAGTATGATGATGATGAGGTCTTCTGCCTCACTCTTGGATCCACTTGGCATTATTTTTGTGTTTGCTAAAGCAGTCTCCACTTGGCTCTTTCTTCACTAGTCTTCAAGGCAGTGTTCCATCCAGATTCACTGTATTTGATGTAATTTATGTCTTAGACACTTTTTCTTTGCTGTCACACCTAAAACTGGTTTTTCCCAGCTCTGAAGGCTGCATTATTTTGAAAACCAGTAATTGATGACTGCTACTTATTGCCAAGTGGCCTCTGCTGTCTCCTCTGCCTGTCATTTCAAGATTTCCAGTATCAGCAGCTGTCCATGCACCTCTACACAGCATTTCACACTAGGGTCATGAATAAGTTTTTTCACAAGCATGACTTGTTCTTACAATTTATTAGTTTCAAAATGTATCAAACAATAGAAGCCATTTGTACAATTATATGAAAATCTGTAGAAATTAAAGCAAACTATGTACTACTGACCTGATCATTGGACAGTTTCTGTTACCTGGTGCAACAAATCGTCAGGCAGGGCAGGACTAGTCTACACAAAGCTTGACCTGTCCTGGTGCCTGTGTTATTAACCCTAAGCCTATGGTCTGGTGTAAGCAATGTTACAAGTCCTTGCTAGGCTACAATATTGTGCTAGAAATTACAAGGGAAAACTACTTACAAGTCAGTATTAGGGTCTATAAGACTTGGGGTTATTCAGCCCAGAGAAGAGAAGACTCAGGGGAGACCTTACAGCAAGCTTTCAGTACCTAAAGAGAGCTTACAAGAGAGCTTTACAGTGAGGGTGGTGAGACACTGGAACAGATTGCTGAGAGAAGTTGTGGATACTCCGTCCCTGGAAGTTCTCAAGGTCAGATTGGGTTGGGGTTAAGGTTCAGGTTAGGTTAGATGGGGCTTGGAGCAGCCTGGCCTAGAAAGTGTCCCTGTCAGGACAGGGGAGCTGGAACTAGATGAACTTTAAGGTCCCTTCCAACCCGAACTGTTCTATGATGATTGCATATTTCACATTAGGTTCTGTTTGACTGAATCGGATAATGGTGATTTTAAAAGTAATTTAATGGAGAGGATTTCTTCTTGATAGATTGAGATATTGTTGCCTTTTGTCTCAGAATGCTTTCTTCTGTGAAAAACAAGCAAGCAAGCAAATAAAATTACTTTTTGAATGCATTGTCTAATATTTCCATGGCAACATTAAAAACACACAGTTTAGTACTGTGAAAACAGAAAAAACCACAATATTGTTACCTAATGACTTGGTTCAAGTCAGTATACCACAATTTTAAGTCACCTAAAGAGAAATTTACCGTGAAATGTCTTCAAGTCAGTTGTCAGCAATTACATGGTTGTTGCTGGAACAGATAAGTTCCAAACATCAACTTCTTTTGACTGTTTTAGTAGTGTTCTCTGGTTTGTGTCTGTGTTTGACTGGTACTTCTCTAGTTCTTTGGGGTGTTGTACCCACAGATGTCACCATTTTCATTCTGCATTATCTTGGTACATGAGAAATAGTTAAATACTCTCAGGTTTCAGTAGTGGAAAAACAGTATCTGAAAATGTTCCTTAATTCTGGATGTCACTTTCTCTTCTGGTGTCAGTTGAAAGAACTTGACTTATTTCAAGAATCGCTGTGTGAAAAGGCAGTATGTCTGTTATTGTTACTGAACTGTATGCCTGATGCATTCACTTCTAAAAGCTGATTTAGTACTGGTGTCTTTTGTAGGACCAAGGATACCTGCGTCTCTCCAAACAGTAACAAACCAAGCTTTCAGCAGCAATTCTAGGAGTGAAATGACCATTAGGACTATACTTAAATATTATCCAACAGTGTAAAACAAATGATAAAACTAATGTGCTGTTTTTGGCTGGGGTAGTGTTAGTTTTCTTCATAGTAGCTGATATGGACCTATGTTTTGGATTGGTGCTGGAAACAGTCCTGATAACACAGGGATGTTTTAGTTACAGCTGAGCAGCTCTTGCACAGCATCAAGGCTTTTCCTGCCTCTCACCCCACCCCACCAGTGAGGAGGGCTGGGGGTGCACAAGAAGCTGTCAGGGGACACAGCTGGATAGCTGACCCCAAATGACTGCAAGGATATTCCATGCCACATGGCATCATGCTGAGTATATAAAGCTGAGGGAAGAAGAAGGAAGGAGCAGACATTCAGGGTGATGGTGTTTGTATTCCCGAGTCACCATTACACATGATGGAGCACTGCCTTCTGGGAATGACTGAACACCTGCCTAACCATGGGAAGTGGTGAATTAATTCCTTCTTTTGCTTTGCTTGTGTATGCGGATTTTGCATTACCTGTTAATCCATCTTTATCCCAACCCTTGAATTTTCTCACTTTTAATCTTCCAATTTTCTCCTGGATTCTGCTGGGGGGGAGTGAGCAAGTGGCTGCGTGGTACTTAGTTTTTGGCTGGGGTTGAAGCATGACAACTAGCCAAATTAAAAAAAAAACCAAAACAACAATACCAAACAAAAAACCCCTAAACAAACAAAGCAAAACAAAGGAAAAAAACAACACCTTTCCTAAGATTTATTAAAATATATATTGAGAAGTTAAAGAAAACAACAATAAAAAAATCAGCAGAGATTTAGCATTCTTCTTCTGTTCATCCATCTGTCTTGAAAGAAGAAATATTCTTTTGATTTTATTATGCATTCAGATTCTATGCACCTAATTTTTTACAGCTTGCTTTATTTATCACAGAACAAGAAAAAGCACGTTAGAAGCCCATTTTCAGGCGGGTTTTTTCTGAAGAATAAGGTCATTAAGCTGAGATGCCATCTCTATCATTCTTTAAATGTCTCTGAATATTCTGTTTGGTGTTTTTAATTGTTTTATTTATATCAAATCCCTGTCATATGATAAATCAAACCATGGTATTTTTGTCTTGTCATTCAGAAACATTTTCTTCAATGTATGTATAAAACGCTTATCTGTTGTTACCTTTTGTTCTCTCTGTTTTACTGTTGGTGAATCTCTTCTGTTTTTACAGCTCATGTTCTACTTCACTGGTAATATTAATCAGAAATATCCAGGAACAAAGTTCTCTTTGCCTGTTGCTGTAGTCATGGGGGTTACATGGCTGTGTACATTTTCACATTCAGTAAGAGCATTGTCGTCATTAGAATCCCAGATCTTCATCATGAGACTTTTTGGTTTAACTGATAGAGGTGTTCATTATCCTTGCTTTGTTTCTGTCATAGCGTGCCACCCCATTTTCCTGCACGACAACTGAGCTGTCAGCATAAACTTTTAAATGTGGCAAAACTCAATGTAGCAATATCCGTGAAAAGGATTGCTGACATCTAAGTAACAAAATACCTTCCTGTAGACTGGTACTTGTCAGTCAGAAAGACTGGAAGTATTACCATCACCTTCAACTCACATATTCTTGCTGCTGACTCCACACAGTGATTTGTGAAATCCAGCATAACTTAGAAATCAACAGGTTCTGACTTTTGCTGTCACTGGTGCAGTAGATCAGTTGAACTAATGTAATTGACTTTAACCAAATGACCATCTACTGCCACTGAGGAATAGAAGTGCAAATTTAGCACTATTGATTTTTGCCAGGTCACATCAGTGATTATTTGGCTCAGTTTTTTCAGCTTTCCGAATACAAACTGTGCTATTTGATTTGCTTCATTATAAATGTAACAAGCACTCCTGAGGTGATCAGCTAATCAGTGCAGGTTTCTATGCTCATCAGGTCATAAAACTCATTTATGGATACATTTAGCTTCCTACGGCTGTTGACAGGACTGACTCTTTCTTTTTGGTGCCTTATTTAGCCAAACACTGAAAAGAGAGAAGTTTCTGCAGATCAGATATAAAAATGAAAATAAATAAGTTGCTTCATATTTAAGAAGAAGGCTGTAGATAATTAACTTACTCTTGAGTTCCATAAGATAAATTCAAATTTCTGTTATTAAAAAAAAAGTGTTTTCATTATTTTAAATAGCCTTTTCTTTTTAATTCTGTAAAATAATTGGGGTCGTGGTTTTTATGGTTTCTAGTATAAAATGGACTTCTTCACTGCACTGCAGTTTGTCTTTCAGACACTAGCACCGAAGCACCTACTCATTTGCTGTTTCTCAGCCTTAGGAACATGTGAAGACCTGGCAGTATTACTGGGAAGCCTGGCAAAATGACAAAGATTTGGTAACAAATAAAGGTAGCAATACCCTGAGTTGAGTATACCTGGCACCCTCTTACAAAGGGCAAAATTCTCACCCTCCCATTCTCGTCTCAGGAGCCCAAGTAGTCCATATGCAACCCATTTAAATTTCTACTTAAGTGATTTCATTGCTGTTCTAATGGGGATGGATCTTTCCTAAAGCTTGAAAAAAAAAGAGGGCACTGAACTCACCCTTTGTGGCAGGAATATAAAAAGCACGAGGCAAGGCATTACAGAATTATGCTTCCAAGTTTTCAAACCCTCCCAGCTGAATATTTGAAGCAACTGAATAGTACTGTGTGCACATAGGAAAGTCAGTTTTCCCTTCTGATTTAGCACAAGTTTCTTGGAATAAAGGAGACACTTTTCTCTTCAGAACAAGAAATACACTTCTTTTAATTGCTCTCTCAATGTATGAACAAGCCAATGGAAAAGAAAAAAAAAAAGAGAAAAAAAATTCATTTATCAAAGCTTCAGTATGTTTCATGATTAAAAGAGCATAATATTTTTTGGTGTTATTGTTGTTTTCACAGAAATAAAAGTCAGCCTATGAAACGGAGTTCAAAGGTGTAACTGCTGCTGGGCAATTAATATTGGCTGTACCTGTACTATCTTTTTTAGGCTTACCAAGTATCCCATTGTTTTTTAATCCATTGAAATAATATCTTCTGGCAAGCCTGCTTTGTCTGCATCACTCCTGCTTACTTTGTCTTCTCAGCATCTACACTTCCATCCTGGGCACTGCCTAAAGAGGTGGCCTCATGCTGTGTCTTGGGCTGCACCCCCGCAAGCTCGTACCTTAGAATGTGCTCTCACAGACAGCAGCGAGGGCTCTTGGTACCTGATGAAGCTCTGGATGCTTTCGTGGCCCAGGGCTTGCCTGGGGCTTATCTGCTTTTCTGCAATTGAACTGGACTTACCAAGAACACAGGTGATCAGAGACTGTTCAGCATAGAAACTGCCTTACATAGATTTTATAAGACTATACTTTTTTATCCTGAATTGGGGTTTCTACTTTGTTGGATACAGGGACATAGCACCTTCCACAGTTTAGTCCTGTAGCCTAACTGGCTTAGGATTTAAAGACCATCTGAGCAAACTGCATTGCAGCATTTTAGTTTTCTTTATTGGATCAATTTTGTCAGGCTTTATGGATCATCTGTGTTACAAATAAATTCCCCATGGATTTTTGTTTACATTATTCACTCAGAGTTTTATTTATATATGTTCTTCCATATGTTTTTAGCTATGATGTCTGACTCTCTTTTTAGTTTTTAGAGAATTTAAAATGCAGATGTTCACAAAAGATTATGGAAAACTTGGGGACAATATGGCATTTCTCTCTCCACTTTTGTTATGCATGTCTGAACCTGAAAACTAACAGCAGTGCAATTCTCTGATGTTGCCGGAGGAACTACAATTCTTTCAAATTACCTAGAGGTGACAATAGCAATTGTCCTATCCTTTTCCAAACTACAAATGCAAATGTCTTATGTATCTTCTACAATGCAAAAAGCCATTGTAGATATGGGCTTAGACAAAATCCCTTGGAACCATAGCAAGCCAGAGAGATACTCCTCATCAAAAATCTGGTGATCTCAGGTGCTCTAAACAACATTCTGCTGATTCTAAAGGAACTTCTATATGTAAACTAATATTTGTATATTAATTTAGCTAATATGTAAATAATATCTTAAATTGATTGCTATGCAACTTACTAATAAATTCACTTGAAATAATTTTCAGTCTGTTGAACATGTAGTATTCAAATTATTTGTTTTTATTATAACATCGTTTATGTACATATTCTATTAATTTTGGGCAGTTTTTATGTAAGGAAAATGTTTAAAATTATTTCAAGCTTCTCTGTAAGAGGCTTTGCAGCATTTTGATCCCAACCTTGCAGATTTAAATTAGGATTGAAGGTTAAATGCAGGAATTGTTTACAGAACAACAACAACAACATATTGTTGTTGCCATTCCTCTTCTACTGTCTATTGATTTTTGTTTCATCCCACAGCTTCTTCAAGATGTTTCCTTTTCTTCAAATGCATGAAATGCAAAATCAGATGTCTGAATAGAAGCTTTTCTTGGAGAAAGAAGGGAAAGCATAGAAAAATGGCCTTTTTTATAATTTTTTTTCCCAGATTGATTGCTATTCTCACTTACAAGGCAAACATAACAATCTTAGTTTAAATTTTGATTCTTATGGTCAGAGTGATATATTATTATCTTCATGTCATTTAGTCTTTGCTCTCATGATCCTAGCTCACCCAGGTCTTAAGGTACTGAAGAGTTATAGTCAATACAATTTAAATAACAAAAAATTAATTTTAGAAATGCCTAGAACTAATTTTCTCTCCCTAATAATATCTCAGTTTCAATCACAAGAGCCTCCTGTCTGAAGATGAGACTAGAGGCAAGACTGGAGACCCATGGCTCTGCATGTCACTGGAATGTGAAGATTTTGCCTTTCCAATTGAATAAAATTAGTTATGTAAGATACAAGATATTAAAAAGAATGTATTTCAAGATTAAATCTGCTTGCAAGTGTAAAATTAACTGCGTTCTGGCACTATTTACTAAAGGAGCAGAATTTTTATATTTGGTAAAATAGTTTGGTCAGGGAGGAATTAATGAGTGTAAATGACAAAGTGATACAGTTCTTTTCATACCTTTTTTTAACATCATCACACACACACACACATAGAGTTTTACAGGTGCTGAAAATATTTTTCATATTTACTTTTTTTTTTTGGTGAAGACTGAACTGTAAAATTGAGTATGAAGTGAAGGATTCATACAGTTATTTTGAAGGAATATCTATGTATTCCTGCATCTCCCTGGGGTAGCAATGAACTTGCTAAAAATTCAGCAATATTGAGCATTTCAGAATAACTATGAATGATTACCTCCGTTTCTGACTTGGAGGAGATCAGCTCCCAAAGTGGAGAGTGCTGCTCCTGTGCTGTCTCTGGCCTGCAGCATTCCTGATATCTATCCAGAATGCTGGCAGCTGACAAGAGACAATGATTGCTTGTTTCTTTATTAGCTTGCTTACAGGAGATTAGGTGCTGGCAGTAGCTGATGAAGTTGCTAGTGTCTGCTAAAGATTTATTTAGTCCTAGACAGACTTCTGCATGTTTTAGGATGAGTAATCAATTTTCTGTCAGAGGAGGTGTTGGTCATCTGCCTAGAGGGAGGCTCAACTCCTCATTCTTATATTACCCTGGAAGATGACTGAGGTCATAAGGGCTACTCTTGGCAATTTCTGTGACTGTCAGTTTGGATGAGCTGAATATTTGCAAAGGTGGTACAGTTTCTCATACCACACCCAGATTTTATTTTTTTAATGGGGCAGTAATATGCCTGTATTTCAATTTTTCAATCTCAGGATGAGATTTAACAATCATATTAATATAATAAAATAATACAGATAGTATTTCACTCAAATGTTCATGTTTTCATCATGCATCTCTCAATGTGATGCAGAATTGATCACTATTGCCAGACAGTATTCAGAGCATATGTTAATAGGCAAAACAGTTCAAAGAGAATATGCTTACTGAAGATACAGAATATTTTCCAGTAGTATAAACTTTATCATTTAACTCTTATCAGCCTCTTCAGCAATGCTATGTGACAATATATTGCTCGAGAGGTGATTTAGTATTTACTTGAAATTATAAATATTTCTGGTAGCATATCTAGTAGTTTGTGCACAAAGTGGGCTTGTGTAAATCTCAGGTTTAAAGACACCAAGTATACATGACAAGTACACAGAAAACACTGTGTCAGCTAAGTATGAGACTGTATGATGTCACATGGGCTGGAATATCCCTTTGGTCAGTTGGGATCACCTGTCTTGGCTGTGTCTCCTCCCAACCTCCCAAGCACCCCCAGCCCCCTCCCCAGCACAGCAGCATGAAAAGCAGAAAAGGCCTTGGCTCTGTGTAAGCCCTGCTCAGCAATAACAAAAGCATCTCTATACTATCAACCCTGTGTGGAGCACAAATCCAAAACACAACCCCTTAACAGCCACTGTGAAGAAAATGAACACTACCCCAGCCAAAACCAGCACAAGGTATCACTGGAGTGGATTTAATTTGTGTTTAAAATGCAGATGTCTAGCAGTGGCGGTATTCCAGTAAGTCAATGAAGATATATTTAATATCATCAATGAAGCTTAGAAAAGAATTTGTCCCTGTATAGGGCGGTCAAATAGTGGCTCATCACCTGAATCACACTCTACAATCTATATTTTCTCAATATCTATTAATTGTAACAGGGGCTTAGACAGCTCATATGCTTTCAGAAAATTCACTGGAGTTTTTTAAATTATGAACTGAATCTTATCCTTTACATTGAGGACCTGTTATCTTTGCCAGGGTCCTCAAAACAGGAAAGTATAAACTCATTCAATTGCTTCTGTGTAGATACTGTGGTTAGCTGTCATATATTTCTTGAAAGATAATCCTCTTAAATTTACATTTCCTTCTAAGTGTATTTCTCTTCTTGGAATGGGACCCCAGATGACCTCGGTTCCTGTTTTCAGAAGTCAGATGTAGTACTAGCTTATTGCATGTCTCATATAGCGAGTATCAGAGCCTCAGCTTCTACTTTCCAGCCTCTGGGAACCCATACATAGATTGTTTCATACTGACAAGTTATAGCAGGACTGACTGGTTGCATGCTGTGGACAAGATCCAGCAAACAGCTTCATCCCATATGATTTAAGGCAGCGATACTCTCCTCCATGTTACTGGAAAACATTTTGTCAGTATGTGGGTTATCATCTATGGGTTGCAAGTGCTACTTTTCCCCTTTACACTTTGGCCTACATCAACAACCTCTACTATTTCTCATTTGCATCTTTGCCAGAATAATAACTTGGAAGTGCTATGGCATCAGTCTGGGGGCATTTGAAAAATTTCCAAGTATTTACTAATTCTCTACCACTGAATCTCTAAAACCTGTAGGTATCTCTATTTTCCTCAGTGATAGAATCAACCATGTCACTTTGTCCTCCCGTCTCTGCACTGCAGTGCTGCAGTAAGCTGACACACAGTACAAGTGTTAAGATTTGCAGAGCTGCCTTGATGGGAAGCTCTGAAGCATAGACTTGTGCTTCAGCAACTGTGTGGCACATGCCTGCAGCAGACACACAGCCCAGAGGCAATTCAAACGCAAGCTAAATGTGGAGGCCATGGATGCTCATAACTCTGTATTTCAACCCACAGAAGCTTTGAAAATGCAAAGTTAAGTCTCTGAACAGATGATCACTGGAGATTTTTCTGAGTTTGTACTTCTAATGTTCAAGACCAAGTAGCTGGTGTAACAAGTGTAAAAGCCACTCCCCAAGTTGCTTTTGGAATTAATCAGTTCTGTTTCCGTTCAGATAACGTTTGCTCATTCAAAATTTACATTGCACCTGTCACTTCTATTGGGAATTTTATTTTAGATTAGAGGTTCTTATGCTCACATGATTTATGACTTCTGTAATTTTTCCTTTTACTTTTTGGAGGAACCTGTTTCAACAAAAAAAAATGAATGTAGAGAAACTTACATTATTCCTCAGAAAATAATTAAATTATCTGTTGACCATGTGAGACAAATGTACTGCCCACCTTTTTAAAATATTTAAATGCTATATAAGTCTTGCTTATTTCAATCATGTGACAGCAATCATCTATAAAAAAGGTTTAGCACTATTTCACTATAAAGATGTTCTCAATCAATAGAACTTCTTTAATTCTTCTCTCTTTAGACTTCTGTTCACAGTTTATGACTTCAGTGTAGGAATTCACTGTGGGTTTTTTTTCACTGGCTTCATTCAGGTAATATATAATTCTATTTCACTTCGTCTGATCTTGACTTCAGTATATCTGTCTATGCAGGGAGTAGATGTCACAGTTGCTTCTGTCAATATTTCCTTTGTGCAGGTGAAACAATGTGGTTGCTATCTCAGATGAGTTGGTGGCCCTGCAGTGCCAAGACACTGGATTTGATAGTCATTGACTAATTGGATAGTCATGTAAATAATTGATGTTCTTTGTTCCATAGCTAAGCCTCTCTTCCAAAAATAATTTTGAAAGCAAAAACTAGAGTAGGAATCTGTCAAATTTAAACCATTACACTGTTTGGATAAATAAAGTGGTGTATACATGAAACCCTGAAACATTATGATCAGTTTTGTGGACATCATGATTCAGGAAAACTGCTGGCTAACAGAAGAAATATGCTCAACCAAAGGGCAGGCAAGGGAAGCTGACCCAAGTAATGACTAGCAAGTTGCATATTTGTATTTGAAGTATCACTTTCAAAACTTCTTTGCAGTTAAAAATTAAGGTAATTTTGTATTATCTATTTAGTACTTACATGTGAAACGTATCCCCGTATTTTAGATCTCTAAAGCACTAAGACAGAAACAAATATAGTTGTAGTTGGAGATATTATTTTCTTTCATTTTTGTTGTATGCAAGTTAAAGGACTTTGTCATTTGCTCATTGTCTACAAAGTTTTATCTCCTGGGATGAAATGTTTTGCACCTGGTTTACATAATTAATCTTTTGGGAAAAAAAGTAATGAACGAAATAGAGAATAAAACATATGGTTTCTTTAGGAACAGTGTATGTTCAGAGAAAATTTCATAGGAAGATAGATTGCATGAATAGATCCTTAATATCCAAGACAGATGATGTATACTGAAAGAAATGCCTCTTTGCTGAGTTTAACACTGCTTCATTCACTGCATACTGACTCAATAATGTATGATTGTGGTATTAAACCTGTAGGAAGAAAGCATGTTTTCACACCTAAAAGGTTGCATCTGAATGCAAATGTCCCACAGGAAAAAATATTGATTAACTTTAGCCTTTCAGACTGAAGGAATTAGTTACATAACTCAAAAGTGTAATGTATATCTTATGTTCAGTTTAGGCTGTTTCCTTACGGTTTACTCTAAAAGGTAGATAGGATAGGATGAAAAAATACTCTTGCAAGAAACGTTCACAAAATCACAGAATGTTTGAGATGGGAAAGGACCACTAGAGATCATCTGGTCCAACAAGCTTCATCAAGCAGGGTCACCTAGAACCTGTTGCCCAGGATCACGTTGAGATGGCTTTTGAATATCCCCAAGGACGGACACCACCTTAACGCCGTGGTGTGGTGTGTTGGTGAAGAGATCTCTGCTCGTCCCAAGAGGATCCTGTTGCAAAGGAACCTCTGGCGGTGCTTCCTGGCACCCCGCAGATTAGCTCTTCTCACCAGTGCGGTGGAGACACGCAGCCACTCTCACTGAGCTGGCCAGCTCAGGCGTCACTAGAGGCAAAGAGTTAGAGGCGGCCTTTGCTGATACCCCGAAGTTTATTACTTATCTGTTTCGATGCATTCCAAGGAGGCAAGGGAGGAGGGGAAAGGGTGAGGCAAAGGGGGAAGGGACCAGGGGAAAGGGTGAGGCGAGGGGGGAAGGGNCTCTCTGTACAGCTTGTGCCAGCCCTTGGTCACCCTCACAGTAAAAAAAGCGTTTCCTGATGTTCAGAGGGAACCTCCTGTATCTCGTTTGTATCCATTGCCTCTTGTCCTGTCACCATGCACCGCTTTCAGAGCCTCACTCTCTTCTTTGCACCTTCCTTTCCGGTATTTATAACATTCTCTCTGAGCCTTCTCATCTCCAGGCTGAGAAATCCCAGCTCTCAGTCTTTCTTTGCATGAAAGATGCTCTGGTCCCTTCATCATCATCTTGGCTCTTCACTGGACTCGCTCCAGTGAAGATCCATAGCTCTTAAATACTTATCCAACTTATCTATTTTTATCTAGCTCTTTATCTATCAAATTTTGTCATTTTATTCGGTATGTTTCTTCCATGTTGCAGAAGGTTGCAATGAACTCTTGTATCTATTTTTTTTTTTTTTTTTTTTTACATTCACATACAGAAAGCAAGCTGTAACTAGAATATATTGTTCTGGTACTCCTATATTGATAGTTCTGCCATGTTTTTTCTGCTTCTCTGTCAACTTCAGTGCTATAGTTTGGTCTGTGTATTGTTATGTTTGAGCTCAGGGTTTGCCGACAGATGGGAAGCTGAAACTACCCTTGCATTCTCTCAAATATACCAGTGTGATCCTAGACTAATATGGGCTCTGTGGGACTACAGCAGACTTTTTATGTTAGATAGAATTTGGTATAAATTTTAATTAGCTGTGTATTTACCTTATACAAGACTCCACAGTGTTTTAATTGTAATTTTCTGTATTAAAAAATCCTCACACAGAACATTTAAAGACTGTAATATTTACAGATGGGCATGTTTTACAAGTGATTTTGACAAATCAAAATCAATCCACCAGCCTATTTCACTAAAAATTTTGCTCTAAAAACACTAAGTATCTCTACAAATACAAAAATTTATAGGAATGAATAAGAGGAATCTTACAGGAAGGTAAGTTGTTATTTTTAATGGATAAAGGCAGCATCAGTAAATATTTTTCTAAAACAAAATATAAAAGATGGAGTTGTTATAGGATCTGGCAAGCAAATATGCTTATAGTTTTGGTTAGCAGGCTGTTCTCTGCTCCTGCTATGATTTCCAAAAGTTTTCGCTGCTAGCAAAAGAATTATGAGACTGCTGTCCATTCACCACATAAATTTGAGCAAGAAATGAGCATGTGCCACATGATGAAGTTTGTCCTTCCTAGATATCTTTATCAGAGCATGCACATGGCTTCCCCCTCCCTTCCCTCTGTTGAAACCAACTACAGTTTTGGCAGGGAAATGATACACTGTGTTCAATGAATGCATCCCACACCCTGTGTATTATCTGAAACAGCTCTGTCAGGCCTGCAGTTTATCATTCTTGCATGGCATCAAGCTGGGAAAATACCAGCTGCATACTCTCCCTTTCTTTCCACTCTGCTACAATAGCACATTCTTTGTGTGGCTTTCTCTCGACCTTGGACCATGCTTAAGGTGTAGGATACATGCAAGGCACTAGAAGACAATACATGTCTGATCATGGTTCTGAACTTCTCCCACCCACAGACAGTCCATTCAGCAGGCAGACTCTGTATGGGTGGAAGAAGAGCTGGCAGTAGTACAGCTGGTGTGCCTGGCTACCCTTCAGGAAAAAAACAGGACACTGGATTCTTTCTGTGTGACAGACTCTGGGTCAGTAAGGAGCAGGACAATTTGTGTGATCAAGTGAAGAACCTTCTATGAAAGTTCCCCAGGAATTTGGATTGAGCAGTGCCTTACATGCCTGCCACCTGCAGATCTAGGCACACAGCGCTGGAGGAAAATCCCACATTCGAGAATCTGGGCAGGACACTGCCTCTAAGCCTATACTTCTAGCACCACTCAGCATGCCTTCGAATGTTCTTCAGCTGCCCTGCCAGACGAAAAGATGCAAATATTCTCCAAGTCCTGTGAACATCTCCTGGTATTGTATTTTGGGTCTGCTAGAACATTTCAGATGACCATGGGCACGTGTTTCTTAATTGTGTTTCTGCCCTTGGGCCCTCCTGATGCTCAAATGCTTACACAGAGTAGACCCACATTCGTGATAATGGAGGCATAGACACCTCACAGGTCAACACCTACATTTGGGATACCTGAAGTTGCATGTCTGAACTTGGAACTGAATATTGTTGCATTAATCCTATTATAATATCTGTAAAGAACGTGTAATTTTGTAATAATTATGTAATTTTGAGTAGTTGACTTTGGAAACAGCTCATTTGAATCAAGTACTTTTCACTTTGCAAGGAATTTTTGCCCTACATTCAGCTTGAGCCTGGGTTTGCTAGGCATATTAATGTCATATGAACTGTGCAGTTGAAAGTTTTTTCTCAGTTACTCCTTATTCTTGCAAAAGTCAACTTCCTTGGATGATGGCCTTAGTAAGTAAAACTAATAACCTACTGGGAAGTAGTAAACATATCACTTTTTTCAGAGGGAAGAAACTATACAGTAAGGCTCGTGTTTATTATGGAACAATGCTGTTTGCTTGCATTGTCCATTTGTAAGTGTATCAAGCTATGATTACCACCTGGGAAGGGAAGTTTTGATTTTTATCAGTCCTAACTAGCTGAACAGACTTTGAATTATAACAATAATTATTCCTTCATTTAACTACCTTTAGGAACTAAAAAGTGTCATTATCTTATTTCATATAGGGGTCTAATCTTAACAAATCAGTGATTAAAATGTATAACACCACTACATTAACAAAAATAAACCTTCATTTATAATCAATTTTTCTCTACCTGTCAATAATATTTTACTTGCTTCTTTTTTTTCTGAAAATGTCAATTTCTTCAGTACAGGATCACCATTAATAATAAAAGCTTAGCTTGCAAAAATAAGATTTGTTTTTTTTGTTTTGATTCTGTCTCCATTCGTCACAAAGACTTCCTTCGAAATCTTAAAATACTGAACCTTTAATGTTCCCTGATTTCATCTCCCATTTCCTGTCTACATCCATGTTTCTGAGAGACCAGGAAAACACGCCATTAATTTGTGGTAATGTGTCCCATCCAGGACATGCTCCCCTCCATTTCACCTTAAAGGAGATCTTCCTAGGGCATCTTCAGTGGATTTACAACAGCTTTGAAGTTCAGAATATAGAAAACTTTAAGTCCAGCAGAGAAGGGGAGAACAGGCATCTAACCAATAACTTAAGAAAAACATGTGGGAATAAACTTCTTTGCAGAGTAATGTTTCCGTAATATGTTAGCTTATTGTCTCCTGATTACTGCTGGGCATCCTTTCCAGCAGGAGACCACTTGAATTTAGATGAAAGAAGTTAGACATCTCTAGTTTTTACATGTAGAATGCTGTGAAAAAAAAACCCAAAGCACACAACAGCTGCAAAGGACATCTGTGGTTACTGGGTGCACTTCCCAGTGCCCAAATGTCCCTTCTGGGGCATCTGCTGCTAATGGTCAAAACCAGTCATCAGGTTCACTAGTTGCCTGATTCATCAGATTCCAGGAGTGAGGTTTTTATCCGTTCAATTTGTTTAGCAGGCTTTTTACTCAGTGAACATATTTGAAAGTCTACATTTGTGTTAGTATTACTTACATACGGCACAAGCAGCTAATGCAACCAGCACATCTGTCATTTATCATTCTCTGCTTGAATTGCTTTGAGATTTGTAGCCTGTACTGTACCTTTTTTT
Source organism: Cnemophilus loriae (assembly GCA_013397755.1). Taxonomy (NCBI): domain Eukaryota; kingdom Metazoa; phylum Chordata; class Aves; order Passeriformes; family Corvidae; genus Cnemophilus; species Cnemophilus loriae. The sequence continues at coordinate 717,411 of VZTF01008130.1, forward strand.
ATTGTTTCGCTTCTGAGATTATGTTGACTATCTGTCTGACCTCTACCATTTAATAAAAATTACACATAAAAGAGCTATCTTAGTAAAGAAAAAACATCTTCAGTGTTAGGTAGCTGTTTTCCTCAAATGAACTTGTATGTGATACAATTACTTTTAGACAGTTTTTCCTAAATATTATGAAATGATCTGAAATAATTACAAAATCAGTGATGGCAATCCAGTGGCATTTCAAAGTTATGGGATTGCTTTTTAAATGGATGTTCAATGTAGTATCTTTGTTCCTACAGGCTGTAAGCACTGAGCTGAAACTAATGACAGTCAGTTACCAATGGCTTTACCTGACAAGTGAAGATTTACTTAATAGTGTAATAGAATTGGAGCCGGTGATATTTATCATTTTATCTTTCCCTTTGCAATGAGCAATGGGTTTTCTTCAGTCTAGAAGACAGTATGTTTGAAGAGGGTAGATAACAGACTTATTTTCAGTTTTGCCAATAACTTCTGCTTGGTAAGTCACTTAACCTCTGTGTCTGAGTCTCACTAGCTGTTAAACAAAGATAATGATATTTTTCTTCTTTTGTAAATGACCCTTCTGGGCGTATGACAGAGTGAAATGGCACTCCCAAAATCATGGGTACAAGGTGTAAAAATTACAGAAAACAATGGCTGTCAAATGAAAAGCAGTTTTGGGAATCAATCCAAATGGATGACAGAGGCATGAATGCACATAAACACATGGAAAATGTGAAATTTTAAAAAATGAAATTAAAAATGTAGAAATGAAAAAAATAAATTTTGTAAACCCAAGTGATGGAACAGACAAGTCAAGGATTATATTGTCTCTTAGGAACAGAAGACACACTGCTGTTTTCTCAGTAGAAACTTCTTCTTTACAAATAATAGTCAGACTTTGGAGTATTTTGCGTTATTGATTGTAGTTGTCTAAGGAATAATGAACAGTAATTCACATTGTTTTATGTGTTGCACATTGATGAGATTCAACAGGAATTTTATTATTTAAGTTAGATTGGAAGGCATCTGCACAGTTCCCATCTGTGCTCTGAGTGAATGACTTGCCAGCTGGGTTAGCTACATTTATGGAGAAATGTGGAGCCTGCCCTCAAGGACTATGAATTTCACAAGATGAAGTAATAATAGCACATGTGTAAGAGAAACAGAATATATACCAACATCAGTTCTGAATATCTTTTTCCTCCAGCCTGTCAGAGCTTGCCAGCTGAAATGAATAACCTCAATAGATTTTAAGGACCGTGATAGTTAGCGATTACCTGATCTGCCCTCCTGAATAACATAGCCTATGGAATCTCTTCACAGTGATTTCTGCCTCAAGCTCTTAACTTCTGTTTGTGCTACATACACACACAACATAAGGAAAAATAAGACGCCTCCCAAACATTGTCCCCCCACTTCAAAGTTACTGGTGGGGGATTTCCCATAAATTCAACGAGGAGCTACAGTGTGGTAATAGTGACTCACTAGGTGGCACTCTTACTTCTGAATCCATACTAAATTAAATCCCAGGCATCTATTTTAAGGCTTTTTAAGGCTTTTGTATTAAGTGAAACACTGGGTTCGGGGGAAGATATTATTCATAGTCCTCAAATTCCTTACTGCTTATAATTTCAAAGTATTATTTAGAAGAACTCGGTAATCTGGAAGTCCATTATCCTTTCACTCTTATGTCTTTTTTTGCCACATTCTGTGGCTTTTTTCAAATCTTTAATCATTTCCAATGAGTTAAAAGTGTAGAAATCAGCTAGATTAAATTAGGCACATTTGGGCTGGGTAGTAGGCTTAAAAGAAAGGAATCTTGATTACCAAATGTTGCATAACCTGTCTTTGAATGGAAGCACTTTGCATGTGGGAAGTCTGGCCTAATTGCTAAAATGAATTAGATATGACCTAGATAATTGCTTACTGTTCTCTTCCAGAGTAGGGGACTTGTGGGCTATAGCAATTGGCTTCTCTGTTACTGAGTGGGTTAAAACCTCTACTGGGCCGAAGTCTCAATCAAGGACTTCCATTTGGACCAAGCGTACACTGTCCATCTGAAGAAGACTGTAACACCTAAAGTGGAGGGATAATTCCAATTTCTAGAGAACCCTGCGGGGAAACTGAAGAATGGTGATAGCATTGCAGAATGATAATGTCCTCTGTGAGCATGTGCATTGAAGTAGCATCTGTATACAAAAATCTTCCCCAGGTTTAGTTTGTGTGAAAGCAAACCGATTGGTTCTCAGTTTGTAACTTAGTCTGTAAAATACTTTAGCAAATCTAAAGTATGAAAAATACTGCAATTCCAGCTTTGTAAGGAGCTGGCTATATTAAATAGGATGTTGCAGTAGTATCATTAGCATTATTTGCGAAAGTGAACACAAAAAGAGATAGGCTTTCTATCCTATCATGTTACTAATATTAGTTTTTAAGTTTGCAGTGTACCAGAATTTCTTACAGAACTACTTAAATATACATGTACAAGGTTGCACTTGTGATTTTGTTTTTATATAGATTATTGTGACACTGTTTTAGGGCCATGCAAGCATATAAGAAAAGAAATAGGTAAGTCTGTTTACTTCCATTTTGGCTGACTGAGAGTACATCAACATGAGCAAATAGTGTAATTGGAGCAGATCAGAAAGAAAACCAGATAGAGATAAGGACCCAATGTCCACATCAGATTCATCTGCAGGCTGTTGTGTTACTTCAGACTATCTCTGTACTGCGCTGAACACCAGTTCCTGGTTTGAATGCACTGTGTGTGTCACTTTGGGGCACAGCTTCTGTTTCAGTTTCACCTGAAAACAATATAATTTCTATGTCCAAGACTTCTCCACAATATGAATGTAAGTAAGGATGATCAGAAATTGGCAATAAAAGATACTCATGTTCTGAACTAAAATGCTGATGCAGGAGCACCCAAGAGCACCCAAGAGCACCCTCGGTACCTTCATTTTCAGTCTGGTGGTAGCATCCACAGGACAGTACTATGGGTTAATGGAAGAGTAGGTAGCCAATATCTTTAGACTGAGGTGTTTTCTTTTCTGGAAAAATCCTTTTCAGCAGGAATAATCTGGTCTTCTGAAGTTTAGTAGATTTTTTTTCCATTTTTCAATAATTTTCTCTTACTTTAAAAGAAAACTTTTGATGATTAAACCACACCTTGTGATTCCAGTGCCTAAAAATATTGTTTCCCATTAGAGGGTAATGTTGTATCATTTTCCTTAAGTTATAGTTGGCAATGAGATTCCAGACCACACTGTGTTTTCTATTTTGACAAATATGTCTTTATAAATATAAATACTTGCATATTCCCATTGACTGGCATTAGCTTCATGTATTTTTGCTGCCAGTTTTTTGCTTAATAAATGTCAGTAGGTGACAACCATGTTTTGTAGATTTGCTTGTGTATTACAGTGATTTATTTGTTTAGATATATCACAACCTACAGCGTAGCAGGACAGGAGCTTTGTTATAACAAGCCTGGTGCTGCAGGGATTCGAGGTGACAGATACAACTCAATACCACATACTCTGAGTCTTCCTAGAAACGTCTAAAACTTGTAACTGCTCATTTATAGCCCACAAATTATATATGTGTTGACACATTGAATGTATAATTTTTCTTTCACCAAAAAAATAGATTTGCTACAGTATACTTGAGCAGAATTGCAGCATCTTCTGGCAAAGCCATCTAAGAGTAGCCAAATCACTAATACAGGAGAATTAAGATGGTTTTCCAGTTAGAGCAACTGAATAAAAACAACATCTCCTTGACAGATACAACACCTCATTTATAGATAAGCTGCTATTGTTGGCCTTTGCCTTAATTTCTTCTTTCCTTAAATGTAACTGATGGAACCCTCTGATACACTGAAGAAGAACTTACTTTTTTGGGGGTGGAGAGGGTCAAGTTTTGTGGTTGGCAATATAACAGCTTTAGTTTTCTCTTCCTTTATTAGAGAGGGTGTTAGAGGGCTTACTTGGGTGCTACATTTACCGCAAATCTTGTGCACTTTTGATCTTTTTCACTGTAAAAACTGTGATGTTCTGTTAATAGAATGATAATGAAAGGCTTGTAGGATAGAGAACTATTTTATGCAAATTTTGTGCCTGTTTCATCCATTGTCACATTCAATTCATAGATTCTTGCGTATAATTTTGCCCCAATGAGGCTGGGACCTCATAGTCTGCCTTCTTCAATTTTTCTTTCAATAAGATCTTTTCAGAACAAAATTCTGATTAAAAGAAGAAAAAGAATATCGTGAAGACAGGAACCCATATAATGAAACAAAAGCATTCAGCTGGTACCATTTAAGTAATTTCATTGGAATGCTAAAACTAAATGAAACCTTATTTCTTCAGTGTTCTATGCCTGCCTTCAAAACAATATTAGATGTTAGATGAAACTCTCTCAGGCAGCCATTGTTTTATTCTGTTGCAGAGTTCCTTGCATATATAGGCCATAGGGATGTCTCTAGTGGATGTTACTAGGGTAGTAGGTCTTGAACTCAAAGAAACTCTAGGAATTGTAAATTAGGTTTCACACATATGGGACACTAAAATGAGAACCTGTTCAGAGCCTTGAACAAGATTTTATCTTGTGCATTTTGACTCCTTGGGCTCACCAGTGAGTTTTAAATGCAGCATGGACTCAGACTAGTTCCCTGCTTGAAATGGTGTTCTGCATATTGGCTCAACCTGAGTTTCATAATTGTTTTTTTTTTCCATCAGTAACCTATTAGGGAGTAAAAATATTCATGTGCCAAAGTGGAATCCCCCCAGAAAATTAGTCTGACCTTCGTATTATCTCCCTCATCCTCTTATAGTGCTTTGATCAGTGGCCAAATAAGTAATGTTGACAAGTTGATCTTTCAGTTATTATCAATGCACATCTGAGTTAACAACCCATTAAGCAATTCACACATCCCAGAGCCCTGAGTGCTAACTCATGCAGATGTTACAACTGTCCGTGTTCTGACCTTGTTTTATCTGCAAGGATTAGAGAGGCGTGCTTGTTCTAATAAAAGTTTATAATACTGAAGAACGTAATAATAGTTATGGATGCAAAGGAAACAGATCTCACTAAATTAAAGTATTTGCTATTAGTAACTAGTTCCCTTTTTAACTGGATCTCAAACTGTCCCTTGAGCCATCCTACTGTGAAAAAAAATTTACTTCTTTATGAGGAGTGCTTTAAGCCATGTTTTGAACTCAGCTGGGGAAAAAGAGAAGAATTATCTAAGAGTTATAATGAACTGTGGTAATTGAGATGTCATTTGTGCTAGGATTTATTAGGAATAAAGAACTAAGCAGAGATAATTATTATATTAAGTCATTGTGTAAGACTGCAATTTGCTTGTAAATGTTTTATGCAGGTCTGCTATAGTAGCCATCACTTTGTGTCAGGTGAAAGGCCAGTCATGCTCACCTGTCCTGTCTCCAGCAGTGGTCAACAGTGGCTGTTCACATAAAGGGGAGAAGAGGGAAAGCATATCAGATCCTTTCTTGGAGTTCTATCCCCTTGTCTAGCAATTTCTGCCCCTAGAAATGGTTGGTAGATATTTCAAGCCTCTGGTGGCTCCCTCATGAACTTGTCCAGCCCAGCTGTAACTCCCATGACACCAGAATTTTCAGCGTACTGTGACATAGATTCTGCATAATGTACTGGACTGATTTTGGCTGGAATATAGTTCATTTTCTTCATAAGAGACCATATGATCCTCTATTTTGGATTTGTCACCAAAATAGCATTGATCAGTGTCAAGGCCTTTTCTACTTCTCACACTGCCTCATCAGTGAGTAGGGTGGGAGTGGGCCAGAGGTTAGGAGGGGACATGGCCAGGGTAGCTCACCACAAATGACCAAAGAAGTATCCCACACTGTATGGAGGTGTACTTAGCACTAAATGCTGTGAGGAGGAAGAAAGAAGTGGGGAAGTTTGGAGTTATGGCATTTGTCTTTCCAAGTAACTGCTATGTGTGATGAAACTCTAGAAATGGCTGAACACCTGCCTGCCTGCCCATGGGAAATAGGGAGTGAATTCTTCCTCTTTCTTTGTTTATGCAAACCCCTTTTGTTTATTAATCTGTATTTATGTCAACCCACGAGTTTTCTCACTTTTACTCGTCTGATTGTCTTTCCCATCCCAATGTGGAGGTGTGAGTGGGCAGCTGTGTGGTGCTTAGCTTACTGCTGGGGTTTAACCATGATGTATACCATATAACTATACATTGAGTGAAGAAACACTTTTTGATTTGCCTTAGCCTACCATCTGATGGAGTCATTTGTTGCCCCCTAGTTCTTAAATGGGAAGAAAGACTGAATAATTGATTAAAATTCTTATCTTTTTTGGAGGCTGAGTACTTATGTCATAAGTACTCAGCCTCCCTTAATGGGGGACTTTGTAGGCCTTGGATCATCTTTGTTCCCTTGAAATTTTTGCAGATCTACTAAATCCATTTGGCTATGAGATATTTCCACACAACATTACAGATATAGGTACTCTGTGAAGTTGGGAATGGCATCATGTTATATTCTCTCTCTTCATCTTAACTTTCTCAATCCTTTTTCCAATGAAACTCGCTCAACAGACAGAGGAGTGTCTTAAGTCTTCATGCAGGCCATGCTGAGGACACTGGAACAGAAGACTGGAAGGGATGTCTGCTTGGGTTCTTGAGTCTAGGATGTTGCTTGAGTAATCAATTGTGCAGATTCGTAAAATTATACAGATCATCTGTTTTACATGATGCTATCCTGCCAAGGGCATGTAATCCTCTCCAGCAATATTTAACAAACATACGGCTGAAAATAAAACAAAAAATCCATAACCATGTGGTGCCATTGAAAGAAAAACAGAAAAGAACAAAACTGGTACATCTGACTACGATGTGTTTTGAGAAGGGTTATGGGTGACCCTAGTCAGGCTGAACTAACCTATAAACATAATTACTTAACTAATTAGCTTAATTTTCTGTTTCTTGTAATTCCTGTTTTGCCACGCAATCATTTCTATATGCCACCTAAGCATAATTCTAAAGCATTTTAGCTTCATTTCTCATGCTATCTATCTTGGAAGCTGCCCTAGAAATTAATTTCTTAGTGTCCAGAAGCTTTATTCCAATTTTCTGTCATAGATATGTTTTCTGCTAATTATTATTGCTCCTTAAACTTAATTTAATCTGGGAGACATTTAATTATTTTTTCAATATACTTGGCTGGACCTATGGTGAAAACCTAACCTCAAACAATTTAAAATGTTAGAAATCCTCTATATGTTTTCTCCATTTCAGATTGTTTTTCTGGCTTGGTAAGTATTTTAAAATTGGGTTAGCTGTGAAGCTTCAAGTTTAAGCACTTTAATAGGAACATACTAAGGAAAAACATATCTTTAATGGTACATACACACAATGGAAAATGTGTTTTATAGAAAAATTCCCAAACCCAAATCAATATGACCAAATGCTAAGACCAAATATGTGGAAAATCCACTGCTAAAAGATATTCAGAAAATCAAGTAATAGATAAATGTTGGTTTAGACCTCTTAAATGAATTATTAGCTACTGACAAACCTTATAATATGGATAATATTATAATTTTCCTATTAAATATTTCTGTGGTTTTAATAGCTATGATTTCTTAAAGAAAAAAAAATTTTTTTGAATCAGGAGGATGCTTAAAAAAAGCCTAAATTTCAAACACTGGTAGAAGACTAATGAATGCACTGGAGAAACAAAAAGATTGGTCTGAATATTTTACAAGCTTAGGTTGTGCAATTCTTTGATCAAAGGCTCTCAACTGCGTCGTAGCATTAAGTCAAAGTTTCTCAAGTGTTATATGAATCTGAGGAATTTCTATTGTTTTCAAAGGATAATTTTTGCAGGCTGGCTTTGAAGTGTGGAAAACACAATGAGGGCTATAAGTAGGTAATCTGTAGAAAACACACCAGTTATAAAATCACATAAAGCCGCTTTTGTTCATTGATAAGCATGTGAATATAGGATTTTACACTGAAATAGAGTATTTGTATATTAAAATATACGCAAAAGTGTTTAGTTTCACAGCCATAATCAGGAAGTAAATGAGTGAAAATACAGTGCTTCAAAACAGAAATCAGTGTTTCCTTTTCCTTGGGTAGACAACTGCTGGTAATGGCTGGTTGAGTGTCAATATGACCTGATACAGCATCAAATTGAACTGACATAAGATCTGTTAGTTCAGTATATAATAAAACTTAAAAACCTGTGAGATTTTCAGGTTTGGTTTCAATATAACCAATAATTTTGGTTTCAGTTTGCCAGAGTATGCTGTATTCCAGATCTCACTCTTAAGTATATAATATTGAAGTCACTGTCCAAAGAATTTGTTCACTTTCCAGATGGTGCTAGATAATGCAGCTAGATATGATCTACAGTAGTAGATGTACACGAATTAGTAAAGGCTAACACAGATTTATTCTAAGATAAATATAATGAATTGTTGTGGAACTGTTGTGATTACTGCACTGTAACTTTTTCTGTCACTTACAGGAAGTTAGCTATTGCTCGGACTTCACCTAAATTTCAGCTTATTGTATGATAGTGTCTGATAAGTTAGGAATCAAGTTTTCTATATAGAAGCAACTTTAACTATATGTACACTGAAACATAGAATTTAATGTATTACAGTTAATCTGTTAATGTAAACCCATTTCACTGGTTAGCAAGCAAAATAAAAAGAGGGTACTACTGTTAAGTTAAAATGTCTGATCTGTTTTTCAGAAAAAAAATTCTTTTTTTTTCTTGGAGTGAAAAAAGAAGCTCCACAGAACAAGATGTCCGTAATTTGCTAAGATATGTTATAAAAAATAAGGTGTGATAGATCCATCTCAGGAACTGGATTCTAGCTTCTGAAGAGAGGCATTTGCAATATGTGTCCCACTTGACCAGATAATGTGAATGGTAAACTAATGCTTTGGTAAAAGATAGTTTTGAATCTTGTAGTAAGAAAAGGTTTAGCGTCTTCCTTCTTTCTGCTGAAATAAGTCCTTCACTGTGTCATAGCTTTAACAAGAAAGAACAAAATATTCGTGTTTTGTGCTTTCCTGCGTTTTTACCTCTGTGGTATTTGGATCTCTTCTTACTAAACACTACTCCTCTCATATTCCTAAGGTATCCCACCCAGGTCTACCTTATTTTTGGTTTGAGAACTGAGAAATAGGAATGAATTGTCTTGTATGACCTAAGCAGCACATAGACTGTCTAGAAGAAGTGAGAGATGTACTTGTCTCTGCCAAAAATGTCCCCTGAAAGCCCTGCCTTTACTGGCCCTCACTTGATCTCCTATGAAAAAAGCCCCCCCCCCTTCCAGTGATGTGCTTTCTTTACGCTATGTGCTTCTGCCCAGGTATCTCCATTTTCTATGACCTTACAGCCCACTTGGCACAGTGCCCTGTGACTGGTAGGACAAGCTGCTCCATCCTGTTCACCCAAAGGTACCTCACAACAGGCGCCTTCCCACCGCATACACAGGACCACCATTTTGTTCAGCTGCCATTTTATGGCAGAGAGCCGACATTTTGTAAGACACTGTAACCCATAATGTGTTCGTATGGCCTTGCCACTGGCTGATGGCTTTTTGTGACGGTGTGATGTCCCCTGTGATCTCAGGCAGTGTCAGGATTGGTCATCAGGACAAACTTCCTTGTCTGACTGTACTGGAATGATGCTGCCTCATCACCATTCTCTTTTCACTAAATACACTGGGCTACAAAGTTGTTCGAGCTGATGTTTTATGGCAGGGAGTTGCCATTTCTGGCAAGGTCATGACCCCGTGACTGGCTGCCTATTTGGACCACAAAATGCCTATATAGACAAAAATCCACATATGTAAATAATTTTTTACTTCTCTGTAGAAGTTTAAATATAAAAGTGTAGATATATGCATAAAGATGCGTATTATTTATTTATACTTGCACTTCATGGATGTATATATAGTATATATACACATGCATGAAGTTACATACATTAAAATGTGTGCCTGAAAATGTAGGTACATAATGTACAAAACCTTCTTTAACAATAGCTAGTGAAATTAATAAGTAAAGTTTTAATGTGAATGAAAAGAAAATACATAAAATGTATAAGGCAAGTGTGACACCTCTCATTTTACAAGGCTGGTGAATAAGCTCTATGCTGGGATGAGAGAAAGCTCATGAGACGGATGGGAGGTGGCACCAGAAGGGTGGATGGTCACAAGCACTTTGACACACACCCAAAAGCTACAGAGCCATAGTCCAGCAAGGAATCCCAATGCAACCCTTGTCACATGCAAAGCAGAGACATGAAGTAAACTGGTCCAAGAGGCCCTGCATTCAAGCCCCAGACCACTGCTAGAATGGCCAAGCACTAACGTGGGCTTTAGGGCTTTGCATCTTGCTGGAAGGCACAAGCAACATTGCCTGAGAAAATGGAAATTATCAGCTTCAGGAGAGAATGTATATGAGGACAATAACAAAAAACTGCAAAGTGGTTCCTGGAATTCCCAAGTGAACTGGAAAAAAACCAGCCAGTGGATCTGTGAATCAGAAACTGGTATTTTGAGGTATGTTTCCCACAGAGAAGGCAGGTGGTGGTATCGGGGTGAGCTCCCTTTCCCCATGGCTGGGGGGAGTTTACCTGTAGGATAATTACAGTGTGCACGTTAGTACTATATGTGTTTCCTTATCTTTAAAAAAATTAGCTTCTAGAGAGTTTCAAAAACTCCAGCTGAGTGACTGAGGTGTGCCGTGTTCTATTCACCTTCCTCTCTGGGCCTAAGGCAACCAAAGGAAGGAGAACGAACACAGAAGAGGCAGCAGTCTCTCAGGAAAAAAAAGGAAGAAAGTTGGAGAAGCCTGACAAGAGACCAACTGCCTTCATACCCTCTTTGTGCATGACTTAAATTGCTGGTTCAGTGTTTCCTTTCTTACATGTGTGTACTAGCTGCTGGTTGGTAAACATGTCTGTGCCACTACTTCTGTTAGAAGTTAACCATGCCACTGGGAAGGTGAGAAGCTTTGGGGGCATAAATCCTGTGTTAGAAGCTGCTAAAAGCCAAATAGAAATAGCCTAAACAGAAGCCAAGAGGAAACTTCAATGCTTACAGCTTTCTCTTTAAAAGAGAAAAGGATTAGAGGTGAATAAAACGTTGGGTTCTTGTAAATATTGATGGTTTTCATATATTTAGAACTACTGAAACTGTGCGCTTTAATAATATGACTATTTTTCATTTTGTTTCTTCACATTTTAATGATCACATAAAAATGTCACTGTTTACGTCTCCACACATTACCAGTGAATATTTTTATCATTTTATAACATTTATTTGAGGTGATTTTGGTCTGGAAGACTGATGGCAAAACCCGAACATAATTATAACTTCACTATTCTGATGAAAATAGTTATTAGGCACATGGTTCTCCAGCACTGTAGGAAGATGACAGAGGATAAAAAGATAATGGTGCAGAAATTATAGGGGAAAATACTGTTGCTACTCTATGTGGTCAGCATATCTGACCTCCCATACACAGTGCAGTCTCAGGGGTCTGAATGGAGAGTGGAGTGCAGTGGAGACACTGTGGCCAGGCTCTGTCAAAACCCTTGCAGAAGAGGGAACTCAGTGGTACTTTCTAGCTGATTAGCCCCACAGGAGCTGAAAACCAAGAGAGATAAAGGAAAATGTCCTGCTCTTGAATCAGCAATCATGGTGAAATCATTCTCTTTGGACTGACGCATGTCCCCATCTGAAGGTTATCTCAGGTACTATCCTGAGATACTCACTCCCAAAGTACAACCACCCCTCACTGAGTAAGATGTATGACCAAAGTCACTCCAGCTCCAACTAAACATAAAGAAATAGTATAAAAGGGAGTTAAAAATGGGGAGAAGTGAGAGGGAGGACTCCACCATAACTTCTGAGATCAGTTGATGGGCTGAACCTGTCTTCTCCCCCATAGGGAGGCCTATTGGGTAAGAACTATTCTCTATGCATGCTGAATGTTTATCTAGAACTAGCTTTACTTGGGGATTAGAGCTTGTTAGTACATTGCTTTGATTTAATATATTGCTTTAAATATATTTTTGCGGTCTGATACTATTATTGGCAATTCTCAAACCTTAACTTGTCACAATTTTATTAATGAAGAGTGATATTCTGTAAACTGTTACTATGAGTCCTTCAAGGGCACTGGCGGTTGCCAGCAGTGGGTAGAGGTGTGGAGACCCAAGAGGAGGTTTCTCTGTTTGGTGTGTCACCCTGAACAAGTCAGTGGAACCACCCTCAGATCTAGTGAACTGCTCAGTGAAGGGTCCTCATAACAGGACACTGACAGAGTGGTCAAGTGCAAGGGTCATGGTTTTCCTGGGTTGCTGACAGGCTAATCAGCACTAAGGGTTTGAGTAAATCTCCCCTTTTCACATGAAAAGCATGTTCAGATTATTCTTTACTTTCATTCATACTCTTGACTTCGGAAGAAATATGAAAGAATAAACTTCTAAACTATTCAACACTTTAAACTTCCTGTGTGAGGTTTCAGTTGCTTTTCAATTTAACATTCAGTGCTTTTTCCTTCCTTAGTATTTTGTGTTCTAAGACAAGTAACGCAGTACTAATTTCTTCCTCAGCAATTAAGGAAATCCTGTCTGGCAGAACGGAAAGCTGTGAACAAGGACAAGATGGAAATAAGAAGTTTACAATCATTCTGTCACACTGGTGTGTCTGCCCAGGAACGATGTTTTCCTTAAAGATTCTATTAAGATATAACAATTCTGAAAACTGGATTTTCCTTTTGTCTAACAAATATCTCTGCTATTAAGCTTTCTTCTAGGCTGTAAGGGTACAAGAGATATACTAGGGACTTTTGGATGCCTATGGAACACATTTTAACTATATATTTATTTTACCTTTACTCTGACACTTCCCTGGGCAACCTGTTGCAGTGCTTGACAACAATTCCAACGTGTTCCAAGTGAAACTTTAACAATTGTTGCCCTCAGTAATAATGTTTCAGGACACTCCCTTACCACTCCAGTGAACATTTTCACAGCTTTTGCTCCCCATACGTGTTTTCTGTTGATCTCCAGACAGGTTACAAACTGCAGGACTATACATAAAACTGACTCCGTACATGATAGATTTAGGGGAGTTAAGCAGGTCACTAGTGTGTTGTAAGGAAAAGCTACAGCAAAGAAGCTTGTTCATACTTGGAGTCTTCCTTCAACAAAGTATAAAGAATGTCAGAGATGGAAAAGAAGGTGAGGACCTCTTGACTGCCAGCCTTATGCATGCTTCTCTGATTGGAATAGAAAATTATTTTTTTCTTTTCAGAGACACAGTAAATAATGTATTGTGCTTTTACCACAGCTCTTGTATTGACATTGTTTAATTTCTTTTTGCAACTACATATTGTGACAGTCAGTTATTTCTGTCAGCATTGCATATTTGCAAGTGAAATGAACAGAATTATATGTCATAGATGATTGAATGGTAACTGTCCTGGAGGATTGTAATAGGACCTTAGGAATAAGATAGCACAAAATGCATTGAAGTTGGCAAAGATGAAAGATGCATCCTCTACTTTTTACTCTCCATATCCATGTAGCTTCTACCAGCTACTTGCACTATATTTAGGGCATATCATATGTACTGCTCTCCAGCAGGACTGCTGTAGGTTTTTATTTCCTAGTTTCAGGGATTCACATTTTATCTCTCTAATAAACTGGAGATAGTGGTAGAATAGTGAAGTCATCATGTTAGAAAACACAGAGTCCTCAGCTTTGGTCCAGACTTTTGAAAACAGATCTCTGCTCTAAAGTGGCATAACCATTGTTTATCTACCAGGCTGCTAATGCTAAGAAGTAATCACATTTTATTTTTGAAACCTGTGGTTTAAGTGGATTTTCAATATCCTTTCTTTCTTGTCAAACCATTCAGAGGTAATAGAGCCCTGATTGTCCAAGAGGGAGATGTGCATATCTGTATTTTGGAAATAATGGTGTATAGATTAGGTCCTTCTAACCTTTTTGGCTTCTTTTGCACCATTGGTGCAGTTGCAGTAGAAAAGACTTGGCTTTGTGCTTCTGAGTTCCCAAGCTCTCCAGGGATGAACACCAGAGTGAAGAGAAGTTCTCGGCCACCAGCAGCAAGCCACAGGCAGCCAAATGCCTGCAGCTGCTCAGCTGCTGCTCCACCTGTCAGCTTCTCTATGGATGGAGTAAAAGTTGTCAGTTCAGCATGAAAGAAAAAGAAAAGGCAGAGCTGGCAGTATACTAAACTGATTGCTTTTGGACACTGATGAGCTGTGCTGGAATCAGTTTTTGTTTCTAATAAGACACAGAGGTTCCCTGTTTGCCTTTTCTTATTCCCTGTGACTGAAAACCAAGGCTTCATTAAGACAGAAGATCCACTGATTCCTTGTAGGCGTGAGAACAGATTTTGTGATTCATTTTGTGTGTTGCTGCACCTATTCAATCTGTCTCTAGTTTGCCTGGATACTTAAGTGATACTCCGTTTGTCACTATAGTCTGAATAAACCACAGGAAAAAGCAATCAAAGTAAAGGCTTAAGAATAGTAGGAGAGAGAATGGAAAATGCATCTTTTTCATGCAGATGTTAGTTTATTGACAGTAACAATTTTGTAATCTTTTGTGAAGCCATTGCCATCTGGCATTTATTATTTTCTTTACAGACTCTGATCATTGTGACGTAAGGATATCTGTGCTGAGGACAGCTGTGTAGTGAAGAGATATGCAACATAAGCCTATTAGGATACTTGAAAAATTTTGTCTGTATAAAACTCTACAGATCAGATTATCTTTTATGGAGATCTATGCTGCCAGGATTAGACTTCTTTCAGTAAGTTGTCTTTTTTATTGCGATTTGCTAAATTTTGGTTTTCAGCTTTTTTTAAAGCCTTAGTTTCCGTGGGAAAAAGCTTAAATAGGAATGCTGCAGATCAACTCTCTCTCTCACACACACACACACGCAAATACACACACACAAACACACACGCACACACACACACACACACACAAAGTAGAAGAACTTCACATTTTAAGCCATTTCTGTAGGGTTTATTGAGATCAAATTCATGAGTTTTCAGCTGAAGTTGATAATTACTGAGCATAAAACTGGGGAGGCTCAAAATTGATTCTATATTTATGCGATGTGTGTAAATAAGACACTCAGAAATGCAATGCCGTGTGTGCTGTAGTTGAGATTACTCAGTATATGGAATACATATGTACATCTATTATATAGTAGTATGTCTGTTTTGTGGTTGTGTTATGGCTCTGGTTTACTGAGGCTTTCAGTGCACAGATGTACAACATGCTGTTGCCTTCTGTCAAACAGATGTTAGTGGTGTGGTAGTAAATGTGGTAACAAATGCAAGATTCCTTGTCACTTGATCAAAAAAGCAAGAGCTATGGGAAGGAATGATGAAGATAAAGAATCTAGGAGTTAATCCTCTGACTTTGACAGGATGGCATAACTGAAATGAGAAATACTGTCTCTGCTCTGGATAGCTGTGAAATTCTGCATTGCTAAATTGTGGAAGACAGAGTAATCTAAAATTATTGTACAGGTTCTGGGTTTGAACTCTTCAAGTGTTTCAATTCCATTTTTTCTACCAAGGAAGAGAAGCATCAAGCGAGTATCATTTGTGCATCAAATTGGCCCTTGTGACTCTTACTACATGAGAAACAATTTTACAATGTTAATAATAATGTTAGCCACCACTTCTTTTCCTCAAATAACTTATGTGAAAAGAGATACAAAAGCAAGGAAATGTGTTTGTCATCCACTATGACATGGTGTGCTAACAAGCAGCATGCTACCTTTACACAATGCTATAGGGTTACCATTAGCCTGTTTAACTTAAAAAGCCAATATACTCTTAAAAGATTGAGTCAGTGTAGAGTGAAATACTGAAAATAAATAATACAGTTCACAACTATTCAGTATGGAAGAAGTGTTGACGAAAAATAATCTCTCTGGATTAACAACACCCAGTAATGAAGCATTTGGTACTGGAGTGTCTGAAAGTATTACGGACATTGACATGCATGAAATTATTCAAAATGTCTCAACATCCTGTGAATAAATGTGATGTGGCAGAGGATACTGGAAACTGTGCAAGTGTTATGAACAGCTTAGTGTCACTGTTCAGAACTGTACAACACATTTGGAAAAGTTACTAGTAAGCATATTCCTGTTTACCCCTATTGCATATTGATTAATTTTTAAATAATATACTCTGGAGCAAAGACACATATTTCCTTTCTTTAAATTTTATTTTATGCATAGTATTTTCTTTATCTTGTGGAAATAACTAGAGTATGTGGTGACTAAAACAAAACAAGAGGTGGATGTGTAAGTGAAAAATGTGATTTTTTTTTTTTCCAGCTGTTGATTAATTACACAATGTCCGCATCAGAAGTAGAACTCTTCCACCACTCTCCCAAGGTTCCATACCATATTTCAGTGCTTGTAAGAAATTTCTGTGAAATTTCAGTCAGCTATTCCTGTAAAAACTGTACCAGGAAGAAAATTCTTGGTACAGTTCACAGTAAAATGCTACTACTGCTCAAGGTCTTTTTCTAAGGAAATGATATTGGCTGGATACATGTCCTTTTGTATCAGCTGCTTTGTGTGAGTCAGAACAAAAGTCCCCTATCTCTCCAAAGTTGAGGTCGTTTGAAGCACCAGTGTAAAATCAATTGCCAGTGCTTCACAGCTTCTCTCTGGATCGTAGGACAGTGATGTGTTTGGAGTTCTGACTTTTGTAGCTGGGTTCCATTGCTCATCCTGGAATTTTACTTTGTTTTTATGCATCTTTTTATCAAGCAGTTTACTTTTTCTGCCCTTTATTATGTTTTGGGCCTGAAAATCTCTTTTGAAACTTTCAACCAAAAAACTGAACTTCTTATCATTGCCCCTGGAAATAGTTCACCGGTTTGGGTCCAGCAGTGTAGATCAATGACCTCAGTCAATGTTCCCAGTGATGACATTATGTCTATACACAGTCATTCAGTGGCCTTGATGTTTTCTTGCTAGCCTCCATACTTGTCAGTTGTCTTGACACATTCCTTCAAAATGGGTTCAGTGTAGATTTAAGTTCCCAATTCCTTCAAATGAAACCTAGCATGTGTTCTCCCTACAGCCTGTATTTCTGAACTTCAAACAAAACCAGATTCTAGGAAAAGAAGGGATTACTTTACTGTACTACTCAGTCCTGGAGGCTTCACTTCAAGTTACCTGAGGAAAGAGATTCATTTTATAACTCCTGAGCTCTGTGAACAAACTTTTTCTGGAGTTGGGCTATTCTCTGTTTGCGGTACCTGCAAGGTGCTTTTTCAAAGCAGATACTGATGTCAATCTAAAATTGCACTCTTACATCTCTACTTGAAAAAGTGAATTTGAAAAACAGAAGATTTCAGGACATGATGGTAACACATCCGTCCCTCAGACTAGTTGTCTGTCAGCCAGCGTAAAACCAGCCCACAGGTACTGCTCTTAAAGCTGGTTTCAGAGCAGGGCTGCAAAATAACAGTGGCAACTTAGTTAATGTCATGAATATAATTGAAATAGTAGGTTTTGAATCTTTAATTTCCTTCTGAAATAGAAACCATGGGGCAATCGTAGGTATTCTGTTGTGGCTGATACTACAAGAGCTGTACAAGTGAAAATGATTTTAATAAGAAAGGGAGGAGGGAGGGGAAATAGGGATGAACTTGCTAGAGAAAAAAGGCACTAAACTGCATTAGTAAAGCTGCAGCTTTCATCTTGCTGCGGAAGACATGTTTTAGGGCATGAGTTATAAATTATGGTATAATCTACAAATTATGCTCTATAAACACATGCTATAAACCATAGTGTGTAGAACTATAGGACAACTTCTTGTAGAGCTAAAATAGATCTACTTTTCACTTCATTTTGTTGAATATAATTTTCTGCTGATATCCAAGAATAGTAAAGGTGTTTTGAAATCATGAAAGGAATCAATATGAAATAGGTAGTTATCTACAGTGACACCATAATTTGCCCCTAGATTACCTTGTTTATATTTTCTTTGTAATGCAAATAAGGAAAACAAAAAATTATGAAGGTGCAATTGTTCCTAAGTATAGTTTTGCAATAATACTAGATGTAGTCCTAAATCTGTAAACATTATTCCATATGACTTCTTGTGAAGAAAAGAGAGCAATCTTTTTGCTTAAAAGAAAAGGAAAGATGTGCCTGTGAAAACTGATCTGTGTGTAAAAAGAAGACTTTATAATTTTAAACTTTATAAGCTCTGGCTGTATTTTAGACAGTAAGTGATTTGGTCCCATTATTAATTTACCTACCTATTCAAACTCTAGCTTTTATTTGCTTTGATAGAAGTCTTTAGTTAAGATTTATAATTGGAGAGATAGATGATTACTTAGACTAAATAAGGATTGATTATTATTGGTGGCTAATTTGATTTATAGCCAATTCAATACTGAGAGTCACTGCCCTGATGTATTTCTAGTTTAGTTTAATCTTTATAGAAAATAGGGCTGTAAGGAACTTGGAAAGGTCATCTAGTTCAACACCCTGTACCAAAGCAGGAACGCTATATCCATGTTGTTAGTATTAATAGTCACTTAGCTTTGATGTAGCATTTTCTTTATTTCTCATCGTTGTGTTAAAAAATGTACAATTGCGTTAAATTGTTGTACTTGCAATAAGCCACATCTATTCAGCCTTTTGTATTTCAAGTAGTCAGTCTAAAACCTGAACTGCTCTCCTGCCCTTCTGATCTTCACATGGAGTCCTGCCTTCCCCAGCTAATTAAAAGAGTGGTTTTGGGGGAAAAAAAACAAGACCAAAACTGCTTAAAATTCTGCCTATCTTCAGAAAAATAGAATCATCAAAATAAATCAGATATCCTCTCATCTAATCTTCTCTACCTTTAAAACAGAAATTATGGATTGCCTCCTTCTTAGAATAGGCTGTCAGGGTATCTTTGCTCAAATTATCTCATTTTGTTATCAAGGCCAGTTTTGCTTCATTCTTATTTTGGCTGTTTAAATTTTGTCTGTGTGTGTATTGCAGGTAAGTTGATGAGGGTGGTGCCAAGGTAGTGCCTATATACGGAGTTCAGTAACTGCAGATATGGGAACTACAGGGATTTTTTGCAGGTAGTTTAGAGGCATTATCTTGCATCTGTACTTGTTATAAGCTTATACACAAAAATGTTTGTGTGCTACACTACAGGTATTTTAGAAGAAGAAGATGTAGAATATAGTCTCAAATAACCTTGATATTTGAACTCAGAGTAAAATTCTTTCGGAGACCCTTCAGCTGCACTTCGTCAAAGTGAAACACAAGGTATTTATGTGAGGTTTTCTGTGTATTTACCTTTTAAAATTACATCAAGAACAAAAATTGGTTTAGAGTATGAGATTAAAAATGGAGCGAGGATTTATGAAGCTCATGAAAATCACTGAGCGGATAATCTTTGGCTACAACGGAGAATTACAACCCAAAGAATTCCAGTGGACAGCACTTTATCAACAGCAGTGGCTGTTTCTTGTTAAAGAGTCTGTTTAACAGAACGTTTTCTGTTCTGTGTTTCTTTATTACAGATTTAGAGATAATCTAACAAAGAAATAGATGTATTCTCTTTTTGTTACACGTGTGGAAATAATTAAACTGCTGACAGTAGAAGGACTTTGCAGCACTTGTGGGTGGTTGGTTTGCATCTGGTTGATACACACTAATAAACAGACTTAAGTTACTCATGGAACTTACAGATAGATAAGCTTTTAGTTATGGCGAGGAATTGTTGTGCTTCAGCTGATGATGTGGAGACTCAGTTAGCACAAGCTGTAATTATAAATGTCCAGGTTGTCCATCATGCTTTGTTGTGTACTCAATGGATTGAATAAGGTTTCCTATCAGACTTGAGATCTTCATAGGCTGATGCATCCCAGTTGCATAACATGTAATAAATCCTATTATTCTCATTAATTTCATACACTGATTTAATCTATATTGTGCTATAAACTATGTGATGCCACTGCTTTGACCTTGTGAGTATTACATTGCCACAAAAATTTTCTGATGTGTGGATGTTGAAAGTTTATGTTCAAAGTATACTCTGACAAGGAGAGGTTTTGGTGCTGTCTCTGAAGATGTAAAAAGAGCTGTTGTTATTACCATTATTTTATTTATTAATTTTAAAAAAATAAGTGAGGGTCTAGGTTTTTTTTTCAGCCAATGTTTTATAGAAATATGTGGATTATAAAAAGGAATAAGGAAGTGATCCAGGGTCTCAAGAAAATGAAGACTTGGAAAGGTTTCCTTGCAAAGTGTGATTGATTCCTATTTTTGTAGCTTCTTGCATGAAAGATTCAGAGCATTAGAGGTTTATACTTTCAATTTTATAGGAAATTGTGTATGAATAAATTTTTAAGATTTATTATGAAGATATAGGTATTATTTGTCAACCATCACTGTCAAAGATGGTATGTCTGACTAATTCTAACTCAAAATGATGGGCTTTCAGAATTTAAGGCAAAAGGTAAGGGTGAGCTTCTTTTTTTGTGAACAATCCCAACAACACCACTGCACTCAAAACTTAGACTGAGATTAAGTGAATATAGAGTTAAGAGAGATGTTTTGATCAGGAACCCATCAAGTATTTTTGGGAGATTTGGATGTGAATTTGGTCTCTTCTAGAGCCCATAATAGGACTTCATCAGACTGAGTGGTGAATTTGAAGGTGTCCCTGATACCTCCATCCCTGAAGTACAGGAATGCTTGAGATCTGAATTTGAAACTAAAACTAAGGAATAACCAAAGGAAGAACTTTCTTTTATTTTCCTTAGAAATGATGAAACGTGAAAAGTAATTTCTCTCTGTTGCAGCTGTAAAGAGAAACTTGGCAATTCTGCTTTTGTCAATAACTCTATCACAGCAAATCATAAATAAGTAAAACAACAAAAAAAATTTCAATATGAGGGAAAAAAGGTAACACCTGACAGCGATAATCAGGCTGCTCACTGAACTTCAGAAAGAAATGTCGCTGTTAGAGTGCTGAGAACCTGGATGATATAGGATTGAACACTTCTGTTGAGCTAAATAAAGAACAGTCAAAACAAATAATGATTCAGTTATATACTTCACCAAGAGAGGCTAAGGACTGATATTACCTGAAGTGTTTGCAAACCTTTATAGCTGAGGAGGGGTAAAGACTTATAATAGGCTTGGACATATTTTGAGGAATATAACATATTCACTCAAACAGAGGATTTCATTTTTTGAAGATTGAATTCTTTGGTTCTTTCTATACAGAAGTAGCTACAGTCCTGGAAGAATGTTTTCAATGTGCTGTATTTTAAGGGCTTCAGCAATAATGAAAAATATGTTTATCTTAAGAAAAATGTATGCATTTATCGCATGATTTGCAAATAAGAAAAACAACCCAAACTTTCTTAAATCTGATACACCCTGCATTGTACATCCAATTACTAAGTTTTATTCTTTTTTAATGTGATCACTTACATGTTGTTAACTGGCTCTGAATATTCCTGCTGATTGTCATGTAAATTCATGAGCTGTAATCAGCCATAGAGTAATTTTGTTCAGATCATTCTCAGTAAATTTTTATAAAGAAAAATCATAATTAAAGTAATGAGCATTTTAATGCTCAGTCAAATTTATCTGGTGTGACAACTTGTGACAAGATCTGTGACAATGGTGGTATTATACTGGAGATGAGTTTATTCTTTAATGATTAGCAACCTGGTCAATGTTTTGTGGGTAGTCTTCAGATGGAAGTAGTTAGTAGTGCAGCTTTTCTGTTGCTAACATGGCATCATTTTAATGTTCTCTGCCTAGATCAAGCTTTTCATGTGAAATATATTATTTTTATGTTAGTCTTGCTATACTTAATAAGGAAGCACACTGGATTATTTTGCTTCTTCTGATTTTCACATATAGGTAATAGGCATAGACTGATGTTTATTATGTACCACTTGCTCTTTCAGAAGTTTGTATTTTGCCTAGGAAAAAGCCCTTGTATAATGAATTGCAGAACACTACAAGTAAATAAGAGATGACAGCAGCCTGTCTGCTCAGTGTATGCACAGATAACAGATAGTAGATAGCCCCAATATGTTTCTATCGTAAGCACAAACCTGTTCAAGGTCATAATCCTGTCTTTTTGTGTGGCTGATCCCTAACTGTTTGAAAATCACCTTTTTCCTCCCACACAGATTTCATTCATAGGTAGAACAAAACAATATAAAGATAAATAAAGAAGTACTATCTAAGAATAAGAAACAACACAATGTTTGTGATATGGGTCAGTAAAATAGCTACTGGAATGCAGAGCATTGCATTCATTTTTTCTTTTCACAAAGTAGTACAGTATCCACTAACTGGTGCAAAGTGATTGACTATGGAATTACAGTTAATTAAGGTCTCGATAATTTGCTTTTCTGTAAAATGTTATAGCCTCAAAATGTCACATAAACAATTGATCAAATAATTCACTTAATTTTTCAGCCTTGCTGCTATTCTCAGTTTTAACTGAATTCTTTGAAGCGGTTTATTTTTTTTAACAAATTATTTCTCTTATTATTCAATACCCAGTTACAAGAATAGTATTATGTCCTAATTTCCTTACATTCTTTACATATAAGAAGTATAAAATTAGAGGTTTTACCTTGTACTGTAATTTGCATAGCACATAATATAGCTGGTTTGATACACACCTATGACTGAAGCTTGCAACTACTTCAGCAACTGAAAATCCAGTTGTGGACTCTTCATGCTTAGATTTACATGGATTTTGCTGTTGTAACTCCAGTCAAAGTATACTGGCATCTAACTGCATACTGCAGTTATCACTGCAAGTGTATATACTTTTTACATCTGTTTGAATGTCCATTTATGCTACTGGTACAGTAGCATATGTAACAGTGTAATGAAAAATAGTTTCCAAGTATAGGCATGCGGGCAAAGTTTTGGCAGTTTCAAGGAATTCCTAAACACTTTGTTTATTGTTGTAGTACAGAGGTTTTAGGCATCAAGCTGCACCTACTTGTCATCTTTTCACTGCATCACTCTCATTTACTGTTTGAGTTGGTGGATGTACTTTTAGAAAGACTTCATAAAAAGAGTGAGTGAGAGCCTTGAAATTGGAGAATTAAGCCCTAAATGTATATAAGATGCCAAAATTTACTGGAAATATAATACTTCAGAGATTCATGTCAGTATTATTTTAAAACTGTTTCTGATTTATCTGTAGTAAAATGCATTTCTAGAAAATACAAAAGCATATAGAATTAGTATTTTAAATTATCACATATAAAAATGTCAACTTTGCTTAGCCATAGTGTTGCCTGTTATATATCACAATTGTTGTTTATGATCTGTTGGAAATTTTCCTTTCAATGTAGTAGGATTATGAGATGGACATGGACACTGATAGTATTAAATGTGTGTAGTATTTGCTCAGTTTGCGTCCTTTGGGGATAAATCACATCTGAAGTTAATTTCTAAGGTATTAGGTTAATAAATTTAGTTTAAGTATTGCAGCAGTAGTAGACCCATATTAACCACTGGAGAAGATGGCTAGTGAATTGGTGGATCTCCTCTTTTTTTAAATCCAATTATTGACTTGTTAGGACACTACAGATATTGTAAACCTAAATTCAGGTCTGGTTTTCTAAGGACTAGGTTAATAAGAAGGCTTAAAGAGCAGTTTTTTAAGGTTATGGGTTACACCATGTTTAAATTACATATATTAGTGTTTTGGTTCTGAACAGAAGTTCATTTTCATAGAGAATTTCCACATAGCTCTCCACTTGGATACACGCTGCACCAAGGACCCAAAGCACACAGATTAAATTCTTCTGAGGTGAAACGAAGCTGGGCACCATCTGAAACAACCCTAAGACACTTCTGGACTTAACTCTATTCACCGGTTCTTCACTGATCCAGTCACATAGCTCTATACTACTCCCTAATATACTGATACCATATCCTAACCTGATAAAATTATAGTAAGGTGGGCTAAATCCTAGTTATGATGAAATACCATTTTATATTAAGAAGGTATGAAATCCTTCATTAGACATTGTTAGATAGCTTCAGTTTTTTAGTAAGAATTTAGCTTTTTCATGTTAAAGTCGATATGGGAAAAATTAGGGCCTATTACTTAATCTCATTTTGTGCTAATGTTTTCTTGTCTTCTTGTCATTTACAGAAAATTGGTGGTAATAGCAGAATGGCATCTAATTTGGTTGGGAAACCTAGTTTCTTGCACTTACAACCGAGTAAATCTAACTAAAATTCTTATATGAAAGAAAATACTATTAACATGAAATAGTTGTTTGATATTGTTTCTCTGTATTTTCAGTGATGAGGATGAACATGTGTACACAGCTCTCTTGTGCCACTTTTATAACACTGTTTTAGGTCTATACGCATTGGTCTGATCCTCCAAAACAGTATAAATCACCCTTAGGCAGTATTAGGTAATCTAAATGCAAAAGCCATTAGAATGGTTGTCTGATGAGAAGTGCATCCTCTTAAGCCACCTCCAATATTACAGCTCTTGTGATGCATCCGTTAAAGCTGCCTCTGCTTATATATTTTGTTTGTGAAGGCATGACACTAAAAAAAGTAGGTGGTGAAATACCAGTCGATGCTCCCTGCAATTGACTTCTCTTTGGACTATATAAAGAGGTTGATGTCAGGCAGTGTTTTGTAGACCTCACTATGCATTTATGTATGTACTCCAAAGAGTATAAACATGGAAAAAAAATTTGTTTAGGATGATACAAAACAAGTAGATATAATGAAATATGTTAAGTGGCCTATGACAAATAATGACATGGGTGGCATGTTTTTAAAGTTTATTTGAAATTGTAAATGCTATAGATTTGATCTACATAGTACCTGAAATTACAGATCCCTCCCTGACTGTTGTGGAGATACTAAGAAGTTTCGAGTAAGGGAAACAAAATTATTTTTGGTAACTAGACTGCTTAAAACAGCTTACCATTTTTTTTTTTCATTAAAATTATTGTAATTTAAGAAGTTTCTATTTAAAAACCCATTATTTTTCTATATTTATTTGTGTAGAATGCAATGTTAAAGGTGAAATACTTACTGGTTTTTGGCTATAGAGTAGGTGCCAAAGGAAGCCATGTACCTTGGGTGTTTACTACTAGATGAGAGAAGAATAAATCAAACTGGGATGTTGAAATATCCATTGGTGATACAAAAATGCGTACATACAATAGAATTATGCTGGGTTTTAAATGCAATATCTCTAATTATTATTTCCATTGAACAGATCTCTTCATGCACAGTAGGGAGTAATGCAGAATAACAGATATTAAGTAGGTGATGCTGTATTCATCATGTTCATTCCCCTCCCAGCAGTTGTGGTGTTCTCAGGACAGCAGGACAATTTTATTTTATGACAAAAAAGTAGAGGTAACAGTGTCATCCTTAAAGAGCGTAGTGAAAGCCTGGTTGCAGTCTGGCTTAACCAAGAATTAGCATATTCAGTGGTATTTTGACCTTGAGGGGGTGGTTGGTATTTTGTAGAACTAGTTTTGTAACTGAGATTGCATGCTTTTGCTAAAGGCAATCTATAGTGACAGAATACCTTCTGTAAAAGAACTAACTTGTCTACCACATGGTGGGAAAATGGGTGCTTTGGAAAAGCTCCTCGGTTTTGAAGCATTGCATTCCATTTAACTGGAATGTTTGTACATACTGCTAACACTATAGAGATTTTCAAAGTTCTGGCCAACGAGAGACTGAATTTTGTCACTATTTACAGCTTCAGATAATCACTGTTGCGACTAAAAATCATAATCAGAACTGCATGTGTCTTTCTGCTACATTAGTGACTGAGTCACCTACAGTGTTTCCACACTACATGTGTCAAGTTAATTTAGGGAGGTGATAAAATGTATTCTGTTTACTTTAGTGGACTCTCAAACACTACTGACTTTGGAGCATTATTTCAAAACACTTTTGGCAATGATATAAGAGCTGTACAATGTTATATTATATTTTATATATTATAATTTTTATTGCCATTTTGGAAGATCAGCCACCTAAGTCTTCTTTAATTGTTGTTTATGGTAATTCAGATATGGTAGTCTACTGAAGGATTATCTATTAAGGATATAAACTAATTCCTTTGAAATGTTCCTTTTTCTGGTAGAAGCTAAAGGTCAAAAAACTTTTGCTCTTATCACTCAAGTTCTCTATTAATGCTTTGCATCTCTGATTTGAGCATGGTGAAATCTTGCAATTGGTTGATTTGCGTTGATCTTCGGTCACATTTCCTCCTTGTGTTACCACTTTCTGCCACTCACCCAGTCTACAAGGCTATTTGGCCACGTTACACTCAAAATCTTGTTTTGGACCAAAAGGTAACTGTCCCTATATTAAGGAAAGAATTGATAACATGTTTGACATCTCAAGAGTAATCTAAGAACCCTAATCGTTGTGAAGAAGAAAACAAAGAAAAATCTGAACACTTTTATATTGAATAAGTCTCAATAACATGGTCAAAATTTCTATACGTGCACTTCCTGTTTTCTTCGCCTTTTTCTTGTGTTATGGACACAATGTTGATATGGACTATGGTACGATTCAGAACAAGGGTAAACTGCTACATGCTCTTGGCTTTTGTACATTACTCCCTACTCAACTGATTAGGTGATGGGCTTAAGGCTTTCCTGTGCAGTCCAAAGGTACTTACCCAGTTTCTGTGGTGGAGAGTTAGGACCCATTTTCAGCACTTTATCCAGATACATCCACATTTTTATTTTGAGGGAGGACCACAACTGGGGAAGAGTTTCTATCCATTTATAGCTTGCAAACTGTTAGCATTAGTATGCACACAAAATACGACCTTCCTCTTCCAACCCCCCTGATTTTGTTACTGGGTATTAGGAGGGCAGCAGGCCCAACTCTTCATCTTATGTTGAGCTACATCAAGTGATCCTCTGGGGAAAACTTGTTGAAACTTCATCCCAGCATCTCGGCTGAACACCAGTCTCCTCTAGTGAAACACTACTGGTAAACTGCTGCTATAGCTATTTAATGCCTTTGGTCAGGTTTAGTTATCAGGAACTCTCTGTCATCTTTAGCTTTTTCTTTTCTTTAGATGAGATACATCAGCTGACAGTGCAATTGATTAGCATCTGCTAAGACCACTGGTTGGTGAGCACACTTCTCTTTTATAGGAGTTTTCATCCTCAAAGTGTTTTCCTAGGATTAGAAGGGTCATTCATGGTTCTTGCTTTAGTGCAAGCATGAATACATTTTGTTGATGTGAAACCCCACAGAAGCAATATTCTTAGTGCTTGAAAGAACTACACTCATGCAATACATCCTTCACCATTATTATAAAACTTATAAGCATGATATAAAATTTGTGGAATCATATTTTAATCTAAAACCTTTATGGTTTCAGTTTCTCACCAAGTTAAGCAAACTGATTTAGAGATATGGAGAAAATGGCAAGATTGTTCCTTTTTTGTGAAGTTTCACATTTCAATTCATTGCATTTTATGATGTTCTGGCTAATGAAGAGCTAAAACTGAAATTGTTAAAACAGAGTAATAATGTGTTGCTGTGATCACACACAAATAAAATTTTGTTCTATGTGGTACATAAACTGCAACTGTCAACACAAAGTAATGAAAATCTACAACAATAATAAAATATTGGCTACTTAAACCAGTAAACCATTAATTCATTTGCAATGGAGTAATGTGGTGGCTCAATATGAAAAGACTATATTTAGATATTGTTTAAGTATCATATTAACACAAATTAGGTATATTTGGGAATCTTTAAATACATTTATTTTTCTAAAGCATTCCACTCATTTATGAGTAATTTCTCCAATATCTTCTGTTACTTGCATGAACATGTGTCACAGAAAAGGCAGTTTTCTAAAATACAGAATAATCTGTTGGAACAACAAATTGGAATGCAGTCAGTAAATTAAAAGTGTATTTAAGAAGATAGTTAATGTTAAAGAAGGGAAATTGTTCCAGTGAAGATATATAGTGAGAATAAGTCTTCTCTTTTCCAAGAAAAGAAACATGCTATTGAAAATACACTTGCATTTATTTATCAAAAGACGGAATTTTCTAGGCCTGACCATATTGGGAATTCAAGCTCCTTCATTCATATGTGATTAATTATTGGTTTTTTTCTAAATGATGCTATTGAGTCTGATGGACTATTCCAAAATGTACCCACAAGTTTATATTCACTATAAGGACATTTTTACACTAGCAGTTCCAAAGATCTGATGCACACTGATGATCAAATTGGATCAGGATGTAGAACATCTCAAACTGTGTCCCATTTAATTTTGTCTGTTTACACAGAGGCTGAATTTGATCAAGTCTCTAGCAAACAACTAAATAATTCAGTCCAGTGGCAGCCTTATTTCACATGACTTGTACATCTGTCTTGATTGTGAATATAGCTGTTTTCCCAAGGATGGAGATTTGCTTTGATGAAGTGTGTCTGGAAAAACAATTTTTAATACATTCAGTAAATAAGACTTTGTTTGTCATTCAACACACATGTTTTTTCCATCTGTATAGAACCTCTTTGTTTTAGTCTAAATAATTCAGTCCAGTAGAACCAGGACTCTTTCACTTTGGAAGTACAGCTGCTTGAAGCAGGAGAAGAGCGTCTTGTCCTCTCCTCCTGGTGGTGGAGAGGATCTCACTCTGATGAATGGCCCAGAAGAGAAAAAGCAAACAAAAGGAATAGATGGATTCTTTTGGAGTCTTAAAGCCCCAATTTTGAAAAATACTATAGCACTTCTTTATACAGACATACATTGGAGAATTGTTTAGGTTCCATTGCATCAGGCTGTGTTGCATTGTAAAATGAAGTGGTTGCAATGTGATTGGAGAGGCTGATATGTTTCAAATCACTTGACAAAAGGGGGAAAAATATTAGTCAGATGTATATATATGGGTAGCAGGATTGATCAGAACAAATTGTGAACATAATTATCTTTGATTGCTATCCCTTTTAAAAATGTAACTGCTTTGTTATAGCAGTTTAGTTTGGTTCATGATGATACAGAACTTCTCTCAATTTTTATTTCCCAGAAAGCATATAACAGATATTAGTTGAATACCACGATGATATCAAAACGTATGTAGATTATTTTTAGTGGTATAAATTTTAAGCCCTTTTTGCTGTTTCAATTAATTTAATTGTTCGTAACTGTTTCTAATAAACTAGGATATAAAGCTAGCATCAATACAGGTTTTGCATCCGCATTTTGATGGGAGATGTGTCTTCTCTACAGTTATCCTTCTGTTCCTCTGGGCCAAATGCAAATGTTCCTAACATATTACAATCTTGGATCTCTTTCAGTCTTAATCTAAGCAACCTAAATATGATGGTGTTTATTTTGATGGATAGTGTCCTCAGGGATATAGACAAGAATGAATTGTCAATGCAAGTATTTTTCTGTCTGCTATGATTCTCTGAAACTCCCATGCAAAACTGTCAGCTGATCTGTTGGTGTGACTTAGCACAGATATCTAGAGTTAGGTAAAGTAGAATAACTCACTGTAAAACAGTAAAACTTGCTGAAGCATGATGAGAATCTCTTCTCTCATGCTGAGTGTTTCTGTCTTTAAGGCTAATTCTGTCTGCTCTCTGATTGAACATGTACCTGAGGCCACTGGGAGAGCTTTAATGATCAAAGCGTAAAAATAAGAGTGAGGTGACCAGTCAAAGAGTTGACAGCTGAAGCATGTACTTTGCAAACCGGGATTACAGATAGTCTGCTTTTCTATTCTTGCATTCTAAATAATTGCTGAAGCTTTGCACAAGGGCATAAATGCATGTATCAGGGGAAAAGCAACAATATACGGATAGAAGTTTTGAGAAATGTTTTCAAGTAAGTTCTCCATAAAATAATGAAGACAGCTAAATCAGAACAAGGATAACGAAGGTGATTTTTTGTTTGCTTGCTTGCTTTTTTAAATTCAGTAATGCTGGAGCTAAGTAAGCACCTCAAATGTTGTCTGCTTTGGTGATACACCACTGAGATAGATTTTTATTAATCTTCGCCAGTCATGACAGCAAGTGATGTTGTCATTGGAATTCCAGGACCTTCTCAGATTAACAGGGAGTTTAAATTCTTTTGAATGTTATCTCAGACGCAATTGTTTATGCTCCTTAGCATCTGTAGCTTCAGCCTTAGAAGGAGCTCCTTGCTTTGGATTCCTCTTTTGCACGTGTAGCTAATTGATATGAACGTCAAGATGAATTTCGTTGTCTTGTCTATTGCAAGAGCAGTTTGTGTAACAAAGATCTAATTTTAATGGGACTGTAAGATACTTTTGAGATACACATTTCTGGCATATCATATATATCACATGTATTTATAGAATGGTGTGAACATTGATTTGTATCATTCATCCATTAGAATCCACCCAAGCTTTCAGGTTTGTCATCTACCCAATAACTTTGTTAATTTTGCTTCATTCAGGTCACAATCCTGAAAATGAAGTTTATTCCTTTTCCCAGATTCTGGGATTTGGGCCCAGAAATAAGAAATGTCTTATACTTTTCTAAGAAAATGTCTTATATTTCACTCAAGGAGGCATTATACATTTATGTGCTGTATAAAGTTTTGTCTTTTAATGACCTGGTAATATATTACTACTAGGCCAGTTTTGTGGATCTCATGTTAGACAAATATTCTCTTGTAGTTTAGTACCAATTCGCAGTTATATATGTAGCTATATGAAAACACTAAAAACTTTATATCTATCAGTATATCTATTTTTTATACTCATGTAGGTATTAATATATTTAATTCCCCTACCCCTCCATCCCACTTTGTTTCTCATTTTCTAATATTCCATGCAGATATCCCTTTTTATGCTATTCATTATGCAATCTATAAAATCATATAAATAATTCTTTTTTTCTCGTTCTTATGCAGTTCATCAGCACAGAGTTTTCAGCAGAATCTTGGAAAACCCAAAACAAATGAAATTTTTAAAAGGAATATCAGCAAGTAATAATTGAACAAAGTTAGCAGAACAAAACTCAGGTGCCATTTTGCTATTTAACATGACTTGTTGTGACACGTTTGTCTGTGGTATCAGTTTCAGTCTTATCAGTGACTCAAACCAACTGTGATGGATGTATATTTTCATATTATGATTTTGTCATGCTTCAGGGTGACACCTTGGAATAATTATTGCAATGAACATTGCTGATAGAACAAATTTTGCGAAGCAGCAAGTAGAGAGCACTTCTCAGTCTATAATATACCTCTTCCTGGAACCATCCTTTGTAGGGCTTCACTGTAGGCAAGCTAAATGATAGCCAAAAACTTCATATTTATGTGTGAAATATTTTAAATATATAGAAGGCAAACCTATAAGTGTTAAAAATATGTATTTTTTTTTTAAAAAGAAAGGAAATGTGCCTTATATACTATTTGTCAAGGTCAGAAAATAAATAATGTGATAGTTTCTGTGCTATGAATCTGTGTCCAGTTTTGAGAGAATAGATGTCCTCTGCCAATTTCTGTTTTATAATTAACCAATACTTAAGCAGGTACTGTGCAGATAGCATAAGACTTTCTTTTTACAAATTGCAAAACCTGAACCATCAACACTAAAACCTCAGATAAAACCAGCGAATTTAAGGCAACTGAATTCTCAAACTAAATTAATATGCTGCCCTGATTAATAACTATCTTGTGTCAAGAGTGACCAATACTTGTAAATCCTTTGCTGCTTAACTTCCTATGTAACACAGTGGTAAATCTTACTTTCCTACCTCACAATAGTGTTTGAAGATAAACACATTTAAAAAGTGTGACTTTTTCAGAAAGATGTCTTGCAAGTGCCTGAGATTAGTCTTTTCTAACTTGTGTGGGGAAATGGGATGACAATATAATCAAAGGGGATAAGAAAAGGATGTTTGCTATAGAAAGAACATAAAAATAGAAGCTACTTGTTCTGCTCTTTCATCTTTAATGAAGGAAGTAGAATTTCAATGAAACTGGAACCTGGGAGTTTCCTTGCTCTGAAAAGTCACAAAGTCTGGGGATGACTTCTAGTTTTGGTGTCAAAGATTATTTCTTCTGATGACCTTTGTGCTGGCTTTTGGGGATCTGGTCTGAGCCTCATGAGCACTAACTGGGAATGCTTGGGAGAGGGTATGCTGATTTTCTGCCATAAAGAATTTGGTAATTGGAATATGAAGAAGTCTTAGAGAAATTTTCAGATGAAGAGGGGAGACAAGAAACAGTTTCAGGCACAAAAGTTGAAACAAAACAAACATTCCCCTCACCAAAACAGGCAAAAGAGGACTCTTACTTTTACATTTTTCCAATTTGACCAGCAAAAACTGTTTTTTTCTCCTGGTGTGTGTAATTAGCTGTTATGTAGAGAGGTTGTTGAGTCTTTCCCCTACAGACTGCACTTGGCAGAAGGTGGTTGAGGACCGTTGTGGTTTTAGGCTGGCTGCTGATGTGAAACTGAAGAGTGGGAGAGTAGGATGTTTAAATACAAAGTTATTTCTGAAGGTGTAATGACAGTTATCTTTCCTTTTGAAGAAGATTTTCTTATGGTTCCCTTAGAACCAGTTGACTGAAGAAGCATTAAGTATCATGATCTTAATTACAGATCTTATTTCACTCTGATGAAAAAAAGTTTCCTGGGGGAATCCCTGGTAAGTAGGAGGAGTAACATGGCTTTGCCCACTAAAAAAAGGAAAAGAAAAACCTAAAGCCTAAAGGTCCTTCTATATCAAGATATCTTCCATGTCAAGGCATTTTTACATCTACAAATACGTGTCATAAGGAGCTAAAGATCAAGCTTTACATTTATATGGTAATGAATATGAGTCTGTCTTCCAAATGCCTACTTTTTCATGTCTACTTCTGGCATATGGTGCTCCCCATGGTTAAAAATCCTAGGTTGAAACATCATCAGAAACACTGAACATAATTATAAACTGACACTGTTTGGAAAACCTGTTTGCCTTGTATCAAAGTTGGCTGAAGGAGGGAAGTACAGGGACTGGGAATTGCTGTCACATTGAGGGGCGTTAGGAGGAAGGCAAGGACTGGACTGGTTCTGTCTGTACCATGAAACGCTGGCATATGGGAAGTACTCTAGATAGGAAATGAGAAACTTGGTTTCAGCAAATAAGTGGACATATTCCTCTGTGAAAAGCAATGTGTGATAAAGTATTATCAACATCTAGAAGAACCTAAAGAAAATTACTTCATTTTGCAATGAGTGATCGTGTGAGTATTCGAAATCTAAAATGGCAGTGTTCTCCAAGAGTTGTTTGTATGGTCTCCCCTAAGCTCTATTGCTACATTCGTTCAAGTCAAGAGATGAAATCTGACTGATTTTAATGGAAGCAGAATTAGGCTCATATTGAATTTTTGGAACAATGTTAGCTTTGCTGTCAGCAAGATTATGAGTTCTGCCCTTATGCTTTCCCCTGACATCTGCCCATTTCAAGGTATAAATTAACTAACATGAGGAAAGTTTTACATCTGCCTGTACTGGCAGCTAGGAGAGATGTTGTAAAATACTGGAAGCTTGACAAATCCTGCAGCTTTCAAAAGTTAGACTGCAAATGTTTTCAGTTCAGCTTCATTAAAATAGGAATAATAGTAAATAGAAGTCCAGAATTTAGATTTCTTTTTCATCCAAGACTGTTCAAGACAGAACAAGTACTTCCTCTGAAGACCTATAAACATTTTGAAGTACAGGTTTATCTCTATTTACACAGTGAAACCAAGAGCAAAAAGAGATTAAATGATCTATTTGATGCCCTTGTAAAACTGTCTTTCTTTTAAAATGATAGGTTAAATGTCTGCAAAAATTTGTTTTCCACTTTATAATCCTTCTGCAATTGATATGTTACCATTACTTCATACTTTCTACTCTTCTGAACCTTTAGTTTTTCATATCTGCTTCTACCATTTTGTATGCAGACACAATAATTCTGTGTCCTACATTATCTGAGTAATATGTAGCAGATGTCTGTTCTGTTTTTCCTGTTATACAAATCGATATAATGTAAAGGAGAATAAAAGAAAAAAGGTCATCTGAGATGTTGAAGACAAACTGAGTCTGCCTAGTCTGAAATACAAATACAAAACCCACCGAATGATCAGAAGGGGCTTCATTTTGAAAAATAATGAAATATTTAATTCCCACTATGGCTCATTAAATTATTTCAACAAGTTGTTCCAGACCTTCCAGAGGTATTCCGCCCTGAACACCACCAAGAATAATCTATTTTCTAAACTGGACTTTTTTTTTTTGTCTTCAACAGTAAGAACTGCATGTCCTTAACATGCAAGGTAATGTTACCAGAAGGAAACAAGATGTGTTTCTTAGAAATTGCTCCAAGATCTAACAGTGCAAAGGTACTGAATGCTTCCTGTAAAGTGACATACTCTTTCAGCTTCTGGCTTTTTCAGCGTGCAGGAATTGAGAGCCTTAATTATCTGACAGGATATACTGAACAGTTCTCAAGTCATGGGATTCAGTTCTTCCAAAATCTCCACTACTACAGACTATACTTTGGCTGAAATATTAGTAGACATAATGTAGCATTTTCTTACCAAGATGGTTTTCAATTTCCATGTAGCAGACAGTTTGGACAGAATTCAAGATGTGGGGTGGGTTTTTTTTTTGTTTGTTTTGTTTTAGCAAAAGGACTAATGAGAGCAGTTGAAATAAATTGAAGCATCTCTGTTCTGTTTGTTATACAAAGCTGGGGTGTGTGGCTGTTCCTGTCAAGAAGATCGAAAACGCATGAGATAGATATGAAGTAGAAAGGAACTAGAGGTAAAGGTCTGAAATATCTTGCCTGAGATCTTTCAGCTCCAGGATGTCTGAGCCATAACGAGTGTTTGTCCACTTCTTGTAGCTTTATGCTATGGGTTTGGGGATTTTTTTATGATTCAGAATCACAGAATGATCTGAGTTGGAAGGGACCCAGAAGGATCATCGAGTCCAACTCTTTAGTGAATGATCCATACAGGGGTTGAACCCACATCCTTGGCATCGTTAGCACCGTGCTCCAACCAACTGAGCTAATCTCAGGGTCTATATATTCAAGTTGTCTTAAAGTGTTCTGTCTTTAAACGTGGTGCAATGTACATATTACATTTAATGGTATTCTTCTGCACACGTTTGTTTATCGAGTTCAGTTTCTGCTCCACATTTCATGCTGGATCTGAATTTGGAAGATGATAATGCATAAAGCAGATTGCTTGCTGCTAGTCCTGTTGCCTAATTTTCAAAAGGAATTTCAGCTACTGTCATGGTAAGAGCAGGACAGAGACTGAACCAATATAGTCCTCATCCTGGAATGGGCTGATTTTATTTTTGCACTGCCTGTTGCCACTGATATATTTTAAAAACCTCTTGAATTAATAAGATTATTAATATGCTCTCTCTGCTTTTCAAGTTGCCACTTTCATTTAGTGCAAAACCATTGAGATCTGTTGCCATTCAGGTATATTTCAATTTTATTCTCTTTATCAAGCTTCCTCAGTCCAATCAAGGCAAGCCACAACAGACCCAGGAGTACACACTAGGAACCCAGACAGGAAATTTCCAGTGATCCTGTGGTTAAATAGTCACTTTTTAGACTCAAGTTGAACTCTTCCCCTGTATCTTACAGAACTGGACATTGCATCATTTCTAACATCCTTCAGGATAACTCTAATGATTCAGTTATTAATGATTCTGGAATACTTGAGATTCTTTTTGTAAAAGGGAAGGACTTTTTACATTCATTCTTTTTACATTCTTTTACATTCCTGTGCAAAACTGTAAGTTTCAAACTTCCATTCTGTGGGGAAGCTGTTCCTTCCCTACTCCAACTATAAAGGCATTCTGTAGCTTTGACATCAGAATACAATATTCGTTCTGATATAATGTCCTGGTTTTGGCCAAGAACAGGGTTACATTTTCCCAGGAGCTGTGTGGGCATGGCCAGGACCCGAATGTTCAATACCACCTTGTATCATTGTCAGGGCCAAAGGAAAGTGATGCCTCCATTCTTTTAATGACTAATGACTCAAAGCATTTGCTCATTTGTGGAGGCTCCAGGGTGCTTTTCTGAGGCCGGGTTTGCATCTCTCAAGGGAGGATGTGAGTTTTTGGGTGTGTAATGGCTGGTCTGCATAAGACAAAGGTAATGAACTGTCTCCACCTGGAGGCTACAAACTGGCTTCGAGGCCAGTAAGAGACAAATCCTGCAAGGTTAGATGGTGCCTCTTATCATGATAATTGCCCTCCTTACACAACTTGCCTAGTGGTAAAACTCCAATCCACTTCCCCTGGGAGAGGTCTGACGGGGCATTACTCGCTCAAGCAGCTGAAAAGGTATCATAAACCCTCAAAGACCCCCAGAGAGCCCTCCGGCTCATTTCTAAGGCCAGAGGACTGAAAGCTCCCCTGCCTCGGGGAGGTACCTTGGTGCTCCCACTGAGTCTGAGCATATTTAAACCCATCTGACTTTGCATTTTGTGAACTTCTTTCCCCACCTCTAAGGATCAAGTTGGAGCAAGACCCTCACTTTGACCAATGGACATCCCAGCTGCAGCAGTAAAGCCTTGTCACAGATCCATAGCTGGTGATTATGTATCTTTCCACTCTTATCCTTTCTTTCTTCTCTCTTTTCCCTATACCAATACTAAAGCAATATTTTTATGCTTTCATATGCTATGTAACTACAGATAATAATAATCAAAATGGCTACATACCTCCTTTCCATTGCATCCAAATTGTTCTAAAATAAGCCCTACATGTATATATTTGCAAACATCAATCACCCAGTGTCATTTCACTCTAATCCACCCCAAGAGATCTATTAACAGAACCTGGGTTGCCCTCACCTTCGTGGGGGTGAGTTGTAACAGTTCCTTTCTGGTTGGGGGAGCAACTGTGGGGTGCGCAAGGTCCATCTGCCATTGTTTCATTGTCCCAGGCATGGTGAGCATTTTGCATGTAAATTATCCTCTCTTTGTACACTTTTTAAATTAGTATTGTTGCTGTTACTGTTCGTTTTCTTATCTCATTGCTGTCTGCAGTAAAACTGTTCTTATCTCAACCCAGGATTTCCATCTTTTCTGCCTCCAGTTCTCAACTCAATCCCCAGAGTGGGAAGAGGGAGAAGTAGTGGGGAGAGTGCATGGGTTCTGGTTTGGGAGAGTCTTAGTGGGGGCACTGACCTGGGGAGTACTATTCCTAAACCATGAAACATAGTTACAAAACATGTAGATAACTTCAATTCCCAGATCATACTGCTTTGTAGCACAAGCATGGATTCTTCCTGATACTAGAGCAAAGCTAGGAGTCTGAGCACTTACTAGAAGATATTGGACCATCAGTGGGCTCAAAAGGTTTGGAGGTAATGGCAGCAGCAAGTACAGAGGATAACAATGCAATGGAATAAAAATTGTTCAGTTTTAAAGTTCTGACAGAAAAGTAGGGAGAAAATAACTCCGTTTCACAGAGACTGCTTCACATTAAGACAAGTAGGTGCCAGCTTAGGCTGCTGACAAGGATGACAAGCAGCTGCCTCAATCACTAGCAGTATTTGCAGCATGCCATATTTGAAGTCAGCCGTGTCACTACAAGCTCATGATTGCAAAGTTATGTCATATCACAGGTTGTGCTGTGTGGTTACCCCTGCCTTTTGCTGTAAGCAATAGCCAAAGATATTTTTTAAATCTCTCTGGATTAATTATTGGCAGATGTTGCTTAACATGAGTACTAAAATGCTTTTCCAATGAAAATACTTTTTACAGTATTGTAACTGTGTGAGTCTCATTTTCATGGAAAATTTCTGCTTATAGACTATGAAATGTAAGACAACACATAATTTATTATTATTTTTTTAATCCTAAATACAAGGCTTTGGTTTTTACATTTTCAAATTTTGAACGTTAAAACAGATTTTAATCTTCTCAGATGGTTTTAAACCTTTCATAAGGTAAGGAGCTATAGTGATGGAGATAGAGAGTGCCTCTAAAATTTTCTAGTGCCTTTCTGTTGAATTTAATAGAGTAGTTGAATCTGACTGAAAGTAACACTTGAAAATTCCTAATGCTCTGAAAATTGGTTTCAAATGATGTTTACAGTGTTATTATTTTAATTTCAATGCCTAGTCCCATGCTAAATAAGTATTTTGCAAAGGTCTAAGGCTTGCTGAGAATCTGTATTAATGATCCAGAAAATGGCTCAGTAAGCTCTCTCAAAATGCTCAGGTAAAATAAATCTGAATCACAATTTTTAAGCTACTAAATTAAGGAAGTGCACTGCCATATGAAATTATTTATGAAGTGGAAGATAATTCTTATTCTATGTGAAGTGTTTATCACCACATTTTTTCCAAATACTGATGAGCTATGTTCATTATATACTTCTATGTGCTTTGCATTGCTGTTGACAGATTTGCCATTTACAACTATTGGAATATATTTTCTTACATTTTACAAGTTGATAGTGAGATAGTTTGTCTTCTGGCCTCCTGTTTCCCTAATTTTTATTGTGTAGTCACTGATAAAAAATTCCAGTCTTCATTTACTATATGTTACTTTTTATTATTTTTAATGTCTGGTTTGGGTTTTTTTTCTAGTCTCTGCTCCAAAGCAAACATTAAAGTTTCTTAATTGCAAATTTTTGAAATATATACTGTAATATTTTACTTGGAATTTGCATTCTTCTGTTCATAAAATTAGCTGATTTAACTTACAATTTCCTGCTAGACTTGTTAAAATGCTATTTTTAAGCACCAAACATATGTAAAGACTTTTAGTCTCCTATTCCGCTTGCACATAGCAAATATATTCAAAACCAGAGCACTTGCTACAAAGTAATTTTAGTTCTGTGATCATAACTAAATAGACTTGGAATTTCTCTTAATTAGGCAAAACTGTTCCTAAGTTAGGAAGTTAAAACTTACGCCATAGATTGATGAAATAAATTGCATCAGAAGGGTGAAACACATTTCACAGAGAATAAAGGTTGCTGTGATATCACTTTTTTACTTCTTATGTAGGTGACTGTAAGAGTTGGTATCAAGATTCTCTGAACCTTTGTTATGCATTTGAATAGTGATTCATAATCTTTTCAAGGATCATTTGCTTGTCAGATATGGATAACTGTTGTGGGTTAACACCGGCAGACAGCTGAGCTCCACGGAGCTGCTCTCTCACTCTCCACCCACCCCCTGCTTTATTGGGATGAGGGAAAGAATTTGAAGTGAGTAAATTTGTGGGTTAAGATAAAGACAGTTTAACAGGTAAAGCAACAGCTGGGTGTACAAGAAATGCACAAGGAATTAATTCATCACTTCCCATGGACGGGCAGGTGCTCAGCCATTTCCAGGAAAGCAGGTCTCCATCACACCTATTGCTGACTTGGGAAGGCAAATGCCTTCACTCTGAACTCTTTGCTTCTTCTTCCCCCAGTTTTATATGCTGAGCATGATGCCATATGATATGGAATGTCCTTTTAGTCAGTTGGGGTCAGCTGTCCAGCTGTGTCTCCTCCCAGCTCCCCATGCACCCCTAGTCTCTTCGCTGAGGGGGTTGAATGAAGAGCAGAAAAGGTCTTGACTCTGTGCAAGCCCTGCTCAGCAACAGCAAAAATATCCCTGTGTTATCAGCGTAGTTTTCAGCACAAATCCAAAACACAGCCCCACACCAGCTACTTTGGAGAACATTGAATCAACCAAAACAAGCACAGTTAGTAACAGCCAACGCTATTTTGATAGAGTGCTGCTTCACTTTGCTTTCTCTGTCCTTTTTAAATAAGTTACATTTTATTCTTCAAGTTATGCAAATAGTTTCACAAGGGTGCTGCAATACCAATTCCATTGAGTTTGTGCATGTAAACAAACAGTTCTGATTAATCTTATTCATTACTCAAGCCCCTAGCTCAATTTCTTCATGGGTTTTGGTTTTGAATTTAGTTCTAAGCAAGCGCCTTGGTCTTTATCTTTGTTAATAGTTTAACACACTTGTATATGTTCTAGTAAACTTCATCTGAAAGGTGACTATTATTGTACGTACCATCATTTACAGAAGCAAGAGGTGTAGGGGACAGCAGTATTTTTCAGCCACATAACAAAAAAGCCTCTGGGAAATATTTGTGCTTTTATTAAAATTTTTTTTTTACATACCACAGTTTGCAATCCTTATGGTAGAAGATTGCCTCTATTGTCACTTAGGTAGCACAAAAAAAACCACAACTTGTTTGGTTGTAAATAAGATTGGATGGAGCTCTGAGAAACCTAGTCTAGCAGAAGGTGTCCCTGTCCATGACAGGGGGGTTGGAACTAGATGATCTTTAAGGTTCTATCCAACCCAAACCATTTTATGGTTCTATGATTATAATGAATATGAATCATTATTCAGATGTATTTCAGATCACCTCCTATTACACATTAAATATTTAGTAATGCAATAAAAAGAGAAATCTTGATATGATGCAGTTTTTGTGACTGTATTCCTTTCTGCAAAAGGTGTTCAGGAAGATATCAAACCATTTTACAGGTTTTCCTTATATATATTTAAAATGGCAGAGGCACACAAGCAACCAATGAAAGAAATTGCAATTGTCCCATGTGGAGGCATTCAGGGCTGGAGACACCTGAGGCAGAACTGAGCTTGCTTATTCCAGTTTATCTAAAAATGCCCATCATTCTGTCATGCCTAATCATATCAGCTATGATGAGCCCTCAAATGAACATTACTTCCATGATTTAATGTAGATGCAGGCAGTACTATCATGTGATATACACCATGTAAAACAGTTTTCCAAAGTGTCAAGTTTGGGAAAAGTTTTGCAGACTCTTGTGTCTCCAGCTTCTTCTGTGATTCCACTCAGTAACCATCAGGCAGCAATGCCAGTCTTATTGAACAGTGGAAGAGAGGTGAGGAGAGGGACAGAGAGGGTCATTCCTTAATTTCTTCCATCTTTCTGAAGTACTTGCTGTTGTAGGACTCTGGGATAGTTTCTCTGAATAATAGC
This sequence comes from Cnemophilus loriae, assembly GCA_013397755.1. Lineage (NCBI taxonomy): Eukaryota > Metazoa > Chordata > Aves > Passeriformes > Corvidae > Cnemophilus > Cnemophilus loriae. The sequence goes on from VZTF01008130.1 coordinate 758,549, forward strand.
TGAATCATTGTACCTAGAGAAAAGGAGTTTTCCAGAGATAGACACCTTCATAGCCGTAATATATATACTTTTAATATTTCCAGAGTTTATACTTTTAAGCAGTGACCCCATACTCTTGATACAGCTTCAAGAAAAAATGAGGAAATTTAGTTATTATATTAAGGGCAGAAATTCTGTATCAGCTCCCTATATTTAGTGATAAAATTATTAGCAAGAAGAACATATAAAACAATTTCCAGTCTCTTGATAATACATTATTTTGAAGTCAAGAGAACCTTGGGGTATAAATTAAATGCTTGCAGAGTTCTACCTACTGAATAAATATTCTAAGAGAAAAAATTGCTTTTGTGTCAATACATTGGAATTAGCAATTGCATCTTATATAATCCATATGTGATGGAAAGTAATTTATACTGTCTTGTTTAGTATTAAACTGTTGGTATTGGAAGTTATGCACTTTTTAGATACAAGAACATATCTTTTTGGTTCAGAATTCTAGAAAAATGAACAAAAAGTACGGGACAATTTATTTTGCTTGCAAAACTGACAGATATACAATAGCTTCTCTTCAAGCATCTGAAGATATGTACTTTCTATCTGGCAGCACTCTACCTTTGATTTCATATCATAAATGATCTTATACCACCGACCAGATGATCTGCTTTTATAAGAAGTTATTTCAAGTCAGTGATCTTCCTTGTCATCTAAAGACTTCTTTTATCAGTCCATCAACTTTAAAAGCTTTTCTTTCGTCGTCAATTATCTTGAATTCATATTTGCCTTGGTTTGTCTATGATGGACAGAAACTCCATTTGAGGACTTGAATGCTATCTAAAATACAAGTTAGTGCTACTGAAATATTTTTCTTTTCATGGTATTTCTGCTTCTTTTGCTGTAATCTAAATATTATAAATTTATTTTTATGTTCTAAATCCATTTTCTGTTTAAATATTTCTCTACACCTCCTCCCGGCAGGCTTCTTTTCCTTACTTAGAAACCCTTCTTCAAAGTGAAGTCAGTAGCAACAAAAACCATTTAACATTTCCACATCTTTTATTTTCCTATTTTGGAAGTAAATCTTTTTTGCTATTTAAAAAATACTAGGACTGAAGTTGGTCAGGACTTTTTTTCCTTCACTTTTTTTTTTTTTTTAAACATGAAAAGCTTAACAAAAATGTCAGGCTCTCAGTAGACTTTCATCAGCATTCTGTGGTGGTTCTGAATGAAATCTAATGCATTCTTCAGCCTCAGCCCTGAGGTCCCTAGCCTTTGACAGCCTGTATAATAAAAAGGCAGCACATACAAGCACTGTTTGAGATCAACGTCCTTATGTCTCAGAAAACTAGAGAAACTTCAAAGAATGTAAGTGAACAACTTACACAAAAGAGTTTATGAAAAATCATTCCAAATTATTCACTTCTGCTTTCATATGGTCCATCATATATTTCTTAAATATTGTAACCACTGTATAGTTCAGATAATGACCACTATCTAATTGTTATAGGTAGAATTATTTTGGCAGCATTTTTCATGTGAAAGTTACCTACCTTTACCATAGTCTTAGATTTTTGTGATTTATAATTCAAGATGTAAGTAGTTATCTCAGCAAGAGAATTTCAAGCAGAGAAGGTTGTAAAAGATTTTCTACTCTGTCAAAAATTTTGAAGCCTAAAAATCCTATGCTACTCCAGCATGAGGTGAAGGTATTTTGGGAGAAACAAACTAGGTTAGTCAAAATGTTCACTTATAACAGGGAATCTAATTTCCTTCTGTTTCTGACTGAGATTCTGACATTCTGAAGTTGCCAAGTGAGTCTATCCACTAGACTACTGAGGTGGTGCAAACTCACTTTCCCTTCTGTTCCATTAAAAAATTAATCATGAACCAGATTATCCAAGGATTTTTTTCCCTGGATGAAAATCTTATTGAAAATATTTCTATATAAAATTTTAGTTACATGAACTAAATAAGTGCTGTAAAATATTTTGGCTGAGGTTTCTCAATCAGCTCCAACTCTGATGTTGTTATAGCTGCAAAGTATTATTTATTAATTCTCTTTCTTCCCCCCATCTGTTTGACTTTGTGTTTTCCAGAATTATTTCTATTTTCAAACAGTAAGACAAAAACTGTTGTTGAAGCATCTAATTGCACACTCTAATGTTTCCACAGTTAATAGAAGAGCTAAGAAAAAAAATAGAGACCAGCAGGACTTTAAAAGATTAGAGAAATATAGCAAATTATTCCATCCCATTGGAAGGAAATTTAGCCTGCTTCTTCTTAGAGGGGAAATTGTCATTTAAAATCTAAAATGATGACAAAGATGTTATTTCATTCATTTCAGATTTGTGTATATGTATATATATGTATTTGGTTTTGGAAGACGAGCAACAAATAATTGTGTAGAATATATTCTATCTGTATTTATATATTATGCTGCAATAGGGAAGAATTGCACCTCAGGTCATATATATGTCATACAAATTTGCTTACACAAAAAAATGCTTTGACTTGAGTGATGGTTATTAATGAAACCTTTACCAGCACACATTTGGTACACTTTAGATCAAACACATTTGTTTCCAGTAAAATCAATCATGTCCTATCATTTGAGGCATCACTTTTAATGGATTTAAGATGGTCATTGGGTGAAGATTCAGCATTTCCAATACTCAGACAGAGATATGTAAAGTTTGACTAGAAGGCCCACAATGTGCAAATCACACACTTTAAGGCAATAGTATTCTATCTGAACAGATATTTTCTTGCCACTTGGGTCTTTATTGTCAAGATAAAAGGAATTTTGTAATATTTTGTATAGCTTCTGGGAGGCAGATTATCTCCGATATTCTGGTTGTTCTGAGGTATTGTGGAAGCTGACTAGCAAAGGTATGGTTGACTTCAAGCTTCCCCTTCAATATTTTAAGCAGAATATTTGCTATATTCTTTCAGGGCATTTTGAAAAAAAGATTAGCAGTATTATTTCTAAGCCTTAGCTGCTTACTAGTAAATCCATTGCCCAAGGAATTCTTTTATGTATTCAGGAATGTATCCATGCTCTCCAGGAAAGCTTACAGCTGTTTAAAGTTAGATGTCTCACAAGAATAGCCTTTATCCTTGAAATACTGGTCTCTTTATTTTGGCTTTCATTCTCATCCTTTGGGAATAGATTTCCTTTTCTAATCAAATCATGGTAAAGTATGGCAAATCAAATCATGGTAGACTAGGAGCTAGTGCATAAAGCTAAAGCTCCAAATTTTATCTTATCAACAAAAAAATTATTTACAAACAAATGAAAGTATTTTTAAAATGTTATATCTTCTGAAATACTATGTATTGATTAGAATTTTTTGCAGCATTTTAGAATTGTGATGAGATGATTGCCTAATCCAGCACGCCAAACCATGTACCAGTTCATCAGGACAAATGATAGGTATGCTACAATCACACCTAATGTGTAGTTAAATTAAAAAGTGCTTGTGATAAAAAAAGTATTCTTTACCAAATATATTACCATCAATGGATTTTAAAAGTGGGTTTATTAACCATGCTATATTTCTAACCTGCATCCCACAGGAATATAATGGACTAAATCCTAATTGCAGCGTCTATAGTAGTGGCAAGTGTAACATAAATATCTGGAAGATTGTGAAGTGATATTTTTTCCTCAACTCTCATAACCAGTAAGAACTCTTTTTTTTGTCAGTTTAAGAACTAATAAAAATGATTTTGCTACCAGAATAAATTGGATACAAAAATTATTGATATGAAAGAAATAAGGACCCCTACAATGCTATTTATGTCATAGGTCTTCTGAGCACCTCTTGAAGTGGTTTGCTTTGATTTAAAACGTCTGTATTGGATTATAAAACACCTCTGTACAAATAGAGCTGAATGCACCGAGTAGTATATTATAAAAGTTTTTTCTGCATTGTGGTTTGTGAGACAACATTTGCATTCATTATAGAAGCAAAGATTGAACTGAATAAATTTAAAGCCTATTAAGTCAGCCATATGCAATATGAATCTGCTGATGATAATAAGAAAAAATAGCTTTGTTTTTGTTTATTTTACTGTATTTATGCATCTAAAATTCCTTGATTTATAGAGCATTAATAAGATCATATATTCAATCTTCCTGGGCCATTTTATTCATTGTATTGACAGAAGGCAGTTGATGGCACCTGACATGAATTAAGATTTTATAGTAATAGAATGAATTACGAGGCTACAAAGGAGAATCTGATGAGTTATCATGACATTTCTCTTGTCAAAAATCTAATAGTGCAAAATCCCTTAGGCTGGTCTGGAGTTAGACACATTTTATCTAGAGAAATGGCAATTATTTATGCAAAGAAATCACACCTCCTAGGACTGGAATCTCTAGGGAAAGATAGATAGACAAAGCAAAGCTTCTCTGAAAGTTTAGGAAGTAAATTCCTGGCAAATATGGGAAGAAGGATGGAGGGTAAAAATAGCAAAGAGCAGAAATATTCTTGGGAATGGTTTCAAATCATCTGACCTAACTTTGTTCTTCTGCGTACTGACGTTGACATGAGAAGGGTTGTTAGACATCTGCCATGACTGAATGGATTTTTGGATACATTAGCAGTCATCTAAAGGCACTCGAACCCAGTTGATGATTTGCATCGGCACGATATCTGCTAAGTGTAGGTTTGCAGTCATATAGCAGTGCTAATTTTTAATAATCCACCGAATGTTTCTTAAACTTGCAACCTTTTTCTTACAGTAAATTTCCCAAATAACTACTTTTTGGATTAACAGCCTTTTACAGAAACTTTTTTTTTGCTTTCAGAATCCTAATTCTGCAATTGGATTGTTTTCTTACTCTAATCTCTTGGTTTATAAACGTGTACCCACACAAAAGAATGAAATCTGCTTTGAGACTTTGTTTCTTCAGCAGTGACAAAAACAGCTCCTTTTTGTTTTTTATTGACTAAAATTTCTATTTTTTAAATTTTACATTTTTATCCTTTTCATGCTTTAGCAAGAACCTTAAGCATCCATGATTGTTGCCTGTTTCCTTACATGGCAGTGGAACAATCTCTGCAGTTTTTTGCTAATTCATTTGATAAAAGATGTTATGATAGTAAATTTTTTTTCATGCTGTATATTCTTGATGATACAGTTTTCCCCTGTTTATCTTCTTTTTTATTTTTTTTCTGGTTAGCATTTGGTCTAGTTGTCAGCAGTCTCATTTAAATTATTTAACTTTTTCACTTGCTTGTGATAATTCTTGAATTCATTTTGATTCATTTCCTGTGGTTCTTTTTATATTTTTTTTTCATTAATCACTTTGTATGCAATCATATATGATGTGGACATTTGGCAACCGAATTCACAAGGCACTGTCACATGAATAATGTATTTCTAGACTTCTGCACATGCCTATTAACCTGATTGACCTCAAACCCCTTTCCAATTTCTAAGAAGTTTCCTTCTATAGCAATACTCTATACTTTGCAGCTGACCCAGTCTTTTTATCCAGTAGCCCATTTTAACCCTTATTCTTTACCTCAACCACTAATCTCTAGTTTGGAACTTTGTCAAATACTTTTGAAAATCTGAGTGTATTACATCCCCTGAATTCCCCTTATCTTCTACAGCAGCAGTATCTTCAAAGAACTCCAACAGGCAAGATAAGCATAACAGTTCCCTGCCAGAGTCCTTGCTAGTTATCCTTAATCAGACTATGCTTCTCCAGGTGTTCTCCCTACTGCAAAAGCCTGTATGAAATAGTTTAAATCATTTGGTTCATGAGGTACTATCTACAGTTTGTTGTTAAGCCATTTCTGATTACTTCAAATTTAAATCTACAGTTTTCCTTGGCTTTAGCTAATTCTGTTTTCCTTCTAACTGGTATATGTGCTAGAACAATATTTTTGCTCACATTTTAAATATTATTATGAAGAGATAATTACTCTTTGATTTCTTTGTGGTCTAACAAGATCTGTTACTGTGAGCTGTGTTTGTCACTTAGAGAGGCTCTTGCAAAGTAGTTCTGCTGTCTGTTAAGTAGATTAGTTGCTGCTTTAACAAGTTGCAAAGTGAATCTATTATAATGACGTTGAAATGTTAGTCAAAATTTGTATTAATTTTTGCTCAGTTTTGGACCACTCCTAAATTCACAGCAAATCATGTTAAGAATGTTCTTCTTTGAAAGACATTAGTAATTTGTGTGAGGGATAACTCTTATTATTCATGAACAAATGTTTATTCAAATCAAGACACCAGTTACCATGTTCTTTAGCTTTTGCCTCTTATTCCCGTGTATACTGTCCTAAAAACTTTGATAACCAAGTGTAAAAATTATCCATATATTTCCTTATTTTGAAATAGATTTTCTGTGGACTGTTATGTAAATGTATATGTAGATACATATTATGTATCTTGTGGATACTTACATACTTGTAAGTACATAAGCATGTGGTAAGAAATATGACAATAAATATAAGTGGGGGGAAGTGGAGAATGAAACCTCTCCTCTCCTCTCCTCTCCTGAACACTTTGAGAAATTATGGTACTGCCACATTTAAGTTGTCCAAGCCTTTCTACAAAATCAGTCTGTAAAAGTCAGGTTTGACTCTGATTATTGTCTTTGTTTGAGTCTCACGTTTTTATTCTGTACCTTCTTGAGGGATCAGTAAACACACTGAACAGTGCTTCTGTATGACAGATCAGAAATACCTTACCGACTGTTCTTCAGCAGTACCTGTCAAGGCATTAGAAATGAATGTTTTAAGAGGTTCATTCCCTCCCCAGAGCGGTCTGGGATACAAGGGGATGATTTGCCTATCCTATTGATGCACTGTTCCTACATTGCTGACTTTGTTGGGGTGAGGTTGTCAATACAATCTCACTGCAGACATTTTTGTTCTCACCGGACCATGTCAGATTGGTCTTTCTGCAAAGTTGCCAGCCACAATTCTGTAATAGACTGGCATTAGATAAAGCTTAGACAATTAGATAATGGAAATGGCAAGTGCTTAATCCTCCCTTCAATCCATATACTTTCCCTTCCTTGGGTCTGCCCTTCATTTCTTTGTTCTGTTTGGTTTCACTAAAAGATTTCTGCCTAAGCAGTTGCCAGAGACTTTAGTAGACCAACCACTTGAGTCATTGCAGCTGAAGCAAGTATACTGTGGGCTTGTTTCTCAAAACTGGCATATAATTTTTATCAAGCCTGCAACTCTGAAGCATTTACCTTACTGTCACAAGGGATGGAGTCTCCTGTGCACAAAAGAGCCACAAAAGGAATTTCTGTCTGAAAGAAAATTTCCTTGTCCTCCCGCCACCTTCGTGTTCTGAATTGCTGTGACTCAATCTGGCTGTTCGATAGTTCTTTTTGCATCTGACATGCTTTATTGTTGCTCTTGATTGAGATAACACTAAGTGCCTCTGCTATCAGGAGAAGCCTGGAAATCAACAAGTGGGGTGTAATTTCTCTTGCTTAATAGTGATGCCTAAATTGCTGTTTGCTTTCAGCAGTGCTTAACTGCTGATTTTATAGTGGGAATATTTTTTTTTACGATTCTCTCTCACCACTCTCATAGCTAAAAAAAATTGCAGGTTATAATAATTTCTCTAACTTTGGAAACTGGTTCCTGGGAATTATTTACATTTGCACCTATTTGCAGATGCGCCTATAAGAAGAGATTTAACAGAGATTTGCCCTGAAAATCATGGCTATACTGTCTATGAAAAAGTTGATGATTTTAAGGGAAGAAAAACCACCTTATTTTGATGTGTTTGTAAGAGTATGGCTATCATTCATTTAAATTGAATGACAGCAAAATATTTTAAATATAATAATTAAGAAATAAAATTGAGTGTTCAAGGAATAAATCTACAAAATAATGTATTCATTTTTATTTTAATTTTCTTTATGTTTATGACTGTAATTTTTGCCATAAGGAAAACATTCATTTTTTTGTAAAAGAGCTTTGACACCTCTTGAGCATTTTATTGGTTTTCTCTCCCAATATATGTAAGCCAGGTCAGTTTGTACATTTCTAGTACTTTGTAGATATCTTGTGGCTGAGAAACAAGCGTGAGCACTGAGAGAATCAAAATGCAGTGTAATATTGATTCTGTGTGAGTGTATTCTGTCACGGAGAAATATACTTGGTAAAATGTGTTGTATGTTCTCTGCCATGATCTTTGGTGGTTATAACTAAAATGTTGTGCTGTAGCTTTAGTGAAGGTTTCTGAACAATCAGCTGTTAAAGGTTCTATATAGAATTAAGTTTTGAGTGTTGACTGGCAGAATTCAGGGTCAAGCACCTTCTGTTAAAGAGTCTCTGTATCTGAAATCTGTCCAGATTTTGTAAAGATAAATCCTTCATAATAATTACCAAGTTAAAAGTTACTTTCAATTTTTGTGAATTAAAGTGAAAGTTTGGTCTATTAAAGCTTTGACAAATATCACAAGTTCAAGATATTTTCCAAAAATAAAGATATTGGTCTTTATTTATAGCATAAAACTATGTAATTATGCAAATTATAGTGCAAGGTTTAGGATTATTTTGGAAGAATGTTTTCCTTAGTGTCAGTCTCCAATAACTGGACTGAGTGGGGCAGGAGTATATGGCAGAGAAGTGTCTCTATCTAAATACATGTCTTTAGAATCCTCATGGCACATGCACACACTGTTAGACTCCTCCTTCCAGCTGGTAAGCATTTTACTTATCATTTTGAAAGCATTTTCTCTGAAAAGTAAAATGAGGATAGGATGACCTCCAAAAAAGGGGGATTCTTCAGTACATTCACTTTCATAAAATATCATCTCTTTTAAGCTACTACTTAAATAGAGGCAAGGTCTGCATTGTGCTGAGAATGCATATTCCTTGAAATTCATAAAACAGAAAGTGCTTATATGACTTAAAAAGGATTACCTTTACAATATTTTCTGAAAAAATTAACTTTATAATTTGATCCATACAGCAGAACATAATTATATTACCTTCTTCTCATGATACACGTACACTTTATTCGTCCTTTTTTTTTTTACAATATTATACTTCATGTTACCCTGCGTGTAGCAGAACTCTGTATCTTTCCTGTCTTTGAACTGAATCACACATAAAAATTCCTCCTCCAACCCCCATCAGCATTTTACTTGCAGTATGAGTATTTTAGCTTGGTTCAATTTGCTGATCCAGTTCACTCTGTGGCTCTACAGACAGTTGTATTTACAAAAGCAAGCAAGCAGCACAGATGTGGAAACAAGCATAAGGCAGAGACAGGAGAATAACTGCTTCAACTTGTACTGCTGCAGAGAGAAACAGCTACGGACACACAGCCTCAGTTAAACATTTATGAGTTGTGTGGATATACTGTGCACATATCTCGGATCAGTGCAATTTTTCTTTCTTTCGTTCATAAAGTACTTGTCATCAATCTTCTGCAAGCAGTAAGTGAAACCAGAAGCTGTCATCCATGCCCTGGTATCTGCCTTACACCCTGCAGGCAGCAAACATCAGCTCAGTTCTCGTAAACACCGGGCCTTTCTACTTTGCTTTTTGATAGCCAGAAGTTTTGCTTTGTCTGTCATACTGTCCAATATAAATATGTGTTAGATTTTTTTCCTTCCTTCATTTTAAGGATCCAAAGGACGATGGAGAGCTTTTCTCTGAAATAATGCCCTTCTCTCATCCCAGCTGTGTGTAGTACCTGCTAGGCATAGCAAAACAACTGTAGCTGGATAGCAGTCAAGAAAACTACATTCAGGACATAAAGATCTGATTTAACATATTATACAAAACAAAATACAATAGAGCTACTGAAGAAAATGTCAGTGAAATATATGGCTTGACTTTGCAGTCTTTCAGAAAATAAAAGTTTTGCCTCAAGAATTGCAGGCTCAGGCTTTCAATCTTCATTGTCTGAGATGATTGCATGATATTAGGCATTGTGTTCTTCAGCTCTTCAGCATCTGGATGTAATGAGATGCTTTAAGGAGAGTGTCATTCTTGATGTTCTTCCATAGCTCTGAATTGCTTATTGTCTACCAGTTTGCGTTACAGATATGTTTTTTCGCCTAAAGTAACATTAAAACAAAACGTATATTCCTTTTTGTTAGAAAAATCACCATTAGTATGTGTGGTTTACATACCCATGCTCCAAATTATGAAATGAGTATATAAGGATCTTCATGGGTAATTGAGAAAATAATGAAGTTTTTCTCATGTTTGCCAGACAAACACAAAAGGAGAGATTTTACAAAAGGACTCTTATTCCTGTTCCAAATTCTAAGAGCCCCGAAGGAATCAGGACCTGGTAAATCATAACAGCTATTTTTAGTCTCTTGTGTAACAACCTACTTTGTAGCTTTTAGAAACTTCTAGCTCACACATTGCCTTAGTGATCTGCACTACTTTTTCTGGAGCTGTTAGAATTGAGAGGTATGTAGCTTTAAAAAAATATAGTAGATTTACTAGTTAGTGGTCCATTTCTTTAAATATTTTTCCAGCTTTCTAGAGACCTCAGTATAAACAAATAAAATGTTAATTTTAAGAAGTTATCTTGGTTCTGGCCAGGACAGGGTTAATTTTTGTTGTAGCTGGGAAGTGGCATAGCCAGGACCCAGAGCTTATTTCGTACCCCATCACGGCATTTCCAGGGGTGGGGGGAAGAGGCTCTCTTCCTGGGAGAAGGGGTTCCTTCAGGTGGAGTGAGCACGGCAGAGGGAGAGGTCAGGTGATGCCAGTTCCCATCAACCATGTGTGAAGCGTTTGCTCATCTTGCACACTTTGTTATTGATAATGTAGCTGGCACTGTTAATTTTCTTATCTCATTGCAGTTTCCAGTAACTTGTTCTTAGTTCAGCCTGTGGTCTTTAACTTTTGTGCCTCTGATCCTCCTCTTCAGCCATCTGCACAGGGGGAGAGAGAAGGAGAAGGATGGAATGAGCGGTGCATTGTTTCAGTGGGAATGCTGAATTGGGGAATACCATTCCTAAATCATGGCAGAGACTTGGTGCCTTGTCTGGGACTTGAAGGGCTGAGATAACAACAGATCTGACCAGAGTGGTTTGGAAACAAATTTGTTCGAGGTATATCTTGTATTGAGTCCAGAGCCACTGGACACATGGTGCTTGGTCTATTCACATGGTTGTAGTACCTAACCCTGTATATGTTTCCAGATATTCCTGTACGTGCCCATCCCATTGCTCTTTTTCAGAGCAGGGAGAGGGATCAGGATTTCTTTGTTGCTGCACTGTGTGATGTCAGCTTAGGACGTGATAACATCAAGGGCAATGAGGGTCATTTGGGACGTGTCTTAGGTGCTGCTCCCCTGCCCTTACCTCAGGCGCTACCTCTGAGAGTCCATTAATAATTGTAACACAGCCAGCGGGAAGAACAGGGGAGGATGATTTTCCCCAGCTTTTCCTCCCACCCCACTTGTCCTCCTTCAGGCCTCTTGCAACAGTATTTGAGTTCCCTCAAAATTCCCTTTGGTGTTAAGGAAAGCATGTTCTTGTTACTAAATCTGCCAGGCCTCCTCAGTGTTTAGAGTCAAGATAGAGATTTCTAGGGAGGTTCTTCAGAGATCTCCCCCAAGGGCAGATATTCATGGGCAGCATGAAAGGTGGGAGAAAATGGATCAGCTTTTGAAGGATTATTCTGCTCCAGTGGTTTGAAGCTCACCCCTGAAAAACTACAGATGAAGTGGCAGAATATTTGAAAGAAGAATTCTGTGGCAGTTTCAGAGAGGCTGGAAGTTATGTAATGTTCTGGGCCCTGGCTACTATTTATTGGACACTGCTCATTAGTATACAGCACCCTCAGTGGGAACAGGGGGAAAGCAGACCAACAGGCACCATGGCCACTCAAATTGCAGCTGAACTAGAGTAACAACCTGTGATGGTTGGTAGCAGTCACCCCTATACAGAAAAAGAAATTTAAAACCAGATCTATTCGCTCAGTGAGGCATGACGAGGAAGCAGGAACCTCACAACGGGAGGAAGAGGCAGAGCCAGAGATAACCATCCGACCCCTATCCCTGGGTAAGCTGCAAGATATGCAAAAGTGTTTCAGCCACCAGTCAAGCGAGACCCTGGTGACCCAGCTGCTCTGATGCTGGGATATCGCAGCCCACGATATAAAAGCAGATGGTAGTGAAGCCAAGCAACTGGGATCCCTGTCCTGGAATTTGGGCATTGACGAGGGGATTGGGAAGAGGACTGAAACCCTCAGCCTCTGGAGGCAACTCCTGTCAATCATGAGGGAAAGGTATTCTCTCAAGCATGATATAGTAGTGCGCTCAAGCTGGCGGAACTCCATGGAGAGAGGTATCCAGTACCTGAGAGAATTAGCTATGCTGGAGGTAATCTATATGGATTCAAATAATGAGGAGTCCCCTGTAGATCCAGATGAGGTCCAGTGTACACAATCCATGGGGCAGAAGCTTGTGTGGAGTGCACTGTTGTCGTATGCCAGCTCACTGGCACTGCTGTCAGTGAAAGAAGAACAGAGCTGACTCTGGCAATATGAAGATTATCTTTTTTCCTTCCTTAGAATATCCTCTGAGTCCTAAATGTGCCCTCTCCTGTCTGCTCTGAAAATTAACCCTGTTCTGGCCAGAACCAAGACAGAAGTGATGACTGAGATCCTGAGTTTGGACTAATATGAATGTCATACTAAATGTAGAGTGGAGAAGAAACACAGCTATTGATTTGGATCAAAGTGAAAATCCATATTTTGCAGCATTCCGTGTCTGTGAATGTGCAGAATAAGGTGCTGCAGAGACGGATGTAAGAAAGCTTTCAGTGGATGAGTTTTGAATTTCTGTTCATACAGCAAGATAGGATGTCAAAACAGTGAACAAAATGCTCAATTGGAGTGTGTTGCTTTATTTCCAAACAAATAAATATTTATTTTAATTTCTTTTGTCTGGTCTTCCACAGTGCATTGGTATTTTCACTGAGCTATGTATAACCCTTATAAAAAAACATCTTCTGAAATTCTTCTGAAAGCTCTGAGGCTTGGATACCTAATTCTCATTGAGAGGGATGAATATTATAAAATAATTTAAAATTCTGATCTACAATGGCTATACTTATGCTGGAAAATTTTGGTGACAAATACACAGGATCATTCAATGGTGTTGAACTTGGATAGTGCAGGACAACAACCTATATGCATGCTGGCCATGTCTGAACGTCTGTGACTGTTTCCTCTTTTTCCAATTCAAGATGATGTCCAGAAATTGTCTGAAAGACTGATATTTGGTTGAGATTAAAACTGCATTAATGACCATTCTAACAATTTTCCAAATTAGATTATTTTGCTCCAGTGCCTAGAACTGGTCCTCTGTGGCACTGTTTGTTTTACTAGCACCAGTATCACAGAATCATAGAATGGTTTGGATTGGAAGGGACCTTTAAAAGTCATTTAGTTCCACCTCCTCTTCCATGGATAGGGACACCTTCCACTAGATCAGGTTACTCAAAGCCTCATCCAACCTGATCTTGAACATGTCCATGGATGGGGAGTCCACAACTTCTCTAGGAAACATGCTCCAGTGCCTCAAGACCCTCATAGTAAAGAATTTCTCCCTAATATCTGATCTAAACCTACCCTCTTTTGGTTTACAGTCATTCCCTCTTGTCCTATCACTATATAGTCTTGTAAAAAGTCCTTCTCCCTCTTTCTTGTAGGCCCTCTATAAGTACTGTAAGGCTGCTCTAAGGTCTCCTCGTGGCCTTGTCTTGTACAGGCAGCATAACTCCTACTCTCTCAGCCTGTCTTCAAAGGAGAGGTGCTCTGGCCCTCATATAATCTTCGTGGCCCTCCTCTTAACTTGAATCATAAGACCCATGTCCTTCATATACTGGGGCCACCAGAGCTGGACACAGTGCCCCAGGTGGGATCTCACAGGAGCAGAGTAGAGGGGGAGAATCTCGTCCCTTGACCTACTGGCCACACTGCTTTTGATGCAGCCCAGGGTGCAATCAGCTTTCTGATCTGTGAGCACAAATTGCCGATTCATATTCAGTTTTTCATCCACCAGTACCCCCCAGCTTTTCTCTGCACAGCTGCTCTGTATAACACAAATTGTCTTAGATTACAAGTCTAGCCAACACACTGAGTGGTTTCATGAAGGTGTCTTTTAGGAGATGGCATTTTCAAAATTTATTTGAAATTTGCCTTGGAATTTCAAATAGAAATAGTTTGATCAAAATGTGTTGCACTCTGTATAATACTAAAACCAGAACCTACACTGACAACATTTAAAAAACTTAAAACCATTACTAAAATTGAAATATAACAACTGGTTTGGTGAAGTTATTATTCAAATTTATGCTACAAAATTTTTTGTCTAAACTTCTCAGAATGCATGCAATTAATCTTTAAAAGAATTGCACAAATCCTTTTATTGCTCCTTTCTGAAATTATCCATATAAATTAATTGTTGTATTATTTTCCTTAATTCAAAGTCCATTAATTATCCAAGGTAAATTTCACTTGCTTTCTTCTTACTCCATCCTAGTTGGTCTAGTCATCACAAATTTTTCTGGGAAAATTGTTTCACGTTTGCCTACAAAAAACTCCCTTAAAATGAAATGTCAACAGACAACAGTAATTGATTGAAAATACAGGTTCACTGTGTATCCTTCTCTTTTATAACACCTATACACTACAAAATTTAACAACTAAACCTAATTTAGTTAACAACTAAACCTTAAAGTGTTGCTTTTATAGCCTAGACTGAGTCTACATCTGTAAATTTCAATTTTTTTCTGAAAAATAATGCTACACAATGTAGTGTTGACCTCATACTTTCCTGAGGTCCATTTGATAAAGACCCTTAGCAGTTCCTTCTCAGCAGTATGCTACCACCACTGATCAGAAACGATAACATACTAAAAATTAAAGGTGTGTCACAGGTGAAAATAAATTCCATTTATATAAAAATAATGTATAGCTACTCTAATAATAAAACTTATTTCATGGTCTGTGTATAATTTTTGCTTTTGGTTCGGAATACATACCCTCAGATTTACAGTATTAGAACGCATGGCTTTAGCATTTGGGGTGTGTGTGGGGTGATAGGAAGAAGAATGTCATTGCATATTATTTCCCAGGTTAAGAAATGAAAATTGAAATTTTGTCAAGAATTTAAAAATACAGTATGTATTTTATAAGGTGAATTATTCTTTCTTTTTTTTTTCTTTTTCTAATCTTTTCTTTTCTTCAATTTCTTTTTCTTGGTTGAAAGAAGGAAAAGAAGTGGATATGTGATGAGAGGTGATGCAGAAAAATCAATTCTGTGGGACAGACATAAAAAAGCTTTTTCATCCCATCAAATCCGTGGGACAAAGAATAGGAAAAGTGTAGCCTTTTAAAGCTTTCAACATATCAGTTTTTGTAGGTTGTTGATATTTCTGGCAAGTGTCTTGGAGAAATCTATATGGAAAATATCTGTCTCTTTTTAAAGGTCTTCTCTAATTCCTGTTAGACAGTTAATAGTTCACAGGAAATAACACTGAGTAGCATTACTAATGTCTCTTTAGAAATAATTGAACATTTAACTCTGGAAAATGTAGTGGTCAAAGGTATATGCTTCTGATGGGAAAGTGTTTGGATAAGGAGTTCCAGCTTATATCCAGAGGGAACTCAGTTTATTTCCAGAGATATGAGCACGTATGTGGTGAGTTGACCTCGACTAGCTTTCAGGTGCCTACCCAGGTGCTCTATCACTCCCCCTCCTCATCAGGGGTACAAGATAGGATGAAAAGCTCATGGGTTGAGATAAAGACAGGGAGATCACCTACTAATTACTTGCCAATTACTATCGAGAGTAAAACAGACTCAATTTAGGGAAATAAGAACTTTTTCAAAATCATGAATTTACTAGGTGATATAAGTACAGAATCATTACTCACACAACATTATTACACTGGAACTAGCTCAAGGAAGTAGGAGATTGGTTTGAAACATTTTTTTAAAGGTATGGATTTTAGGCAGCAAGGAGTGAAATGTTGGAATTTGTTGCCACAGCTAATTATAAAGACAAACAATATCAACAGATAAAAAAATGGCTTATACAAACTCAAGAACTATAAATATATAAAGAGGGCTTAGAAAACTATGTGCCTTCCAAGGCCCTTAATCCAGTGGCTGGGAATCCAAGGGTGGCGTCCACTTTGAGGGCTTCAGAAGATGGTCAGGTTTACGTAGCTTTCATGAATAGCATCTCCTATGGTCACTCCTCTAGGCAGACCAGCTACCTGTCTGATGCTGTTAGGGTATTTCTAATGCTTGTATGTCTGTCATTGAACATTCATTCACTTCTTTTTCTAACTCAGAAAGAAAAACAAGCAAAATATTATCCTCTATGTAAATTCCCTTTTCCTCAACCCAGCCACACATATATCTACCTCCTTATGACTATTTGAGTAGGAATTGGCTTGTAAATTTCAGGAATATTTCAAACAGAGTACTAAGCTACATCATGGGTTGTTTTGGTTTTCTGGGTTTTATTTTGGTTTTGTTGGTTTTATTTTTCAGTGGTGGTGGTGTTCAGTAATTCAAGCTATTGCACATCTTTGGTTTAGAGTGCTCTATTGTTTTATTTCTGGTTCATCTTTTAGGACATAATTTCTGTTCCAACAGTTGTGTAGAAACAAGGGGATACTCAATAGACATCTGAACTGAATTGATATGTGACTGAAATTCCTGAGGTTATATATTCTATAACCGTAGTTTCTAGACACAGGAAACTGTCTTTTCACA
This sequence comes from Cnemophilus loriae, assembly GCA_013397755.1. NCBI lineage: Eukaryota > Metazoa > Chordata > Aves > Passeriformes > Corvidae > Cnemophilus > Cnemophilus loriae. Next base: position 775,306 of record VZTF01008130.1, read on the forward strand.
ATGACAGTTAATGTTGATGAACGGTTAGAAAATGGCTTGGATGATGCATGTGATAATGTTACTTTACAGTAATTTACAATGGCACAATAGTCCCATTAACAAGTGATTCACATGAGCTGGAGGCTTTTTGTTGTGTTTACAACACAATAAACCTCTACTTCTCTTCAAATAATGATGTTCATTGCAAATCATTGTGCAAGGGTTTATATTTTAAGTTTCTTCTTTATTAATTTCCTTTTTCCATGCTCGCCCTTTTATATCTTGTCTAACACAATGAAATTACTGTTGCTGACAGTGACTTAGCCACAGCTGGACTCAACTTGCTGCTGAAATGATTGTAGTGCAAATGTGGACAAGGAATATGGTCAGTGATTTTTTTTTTTAAGGAAGTTTTGGGTAGTAGCATAATCACTGACCTTTTTCCTGTTCTGTGGCTGTAGTTAATGGTTAACTGCATCTGTATCTGAAACTCACTCTTCTGCAGAATAGGATAAAATATGTAAAGCTGATAAGAAAGAATGTTTGTAGCTTGTACACAGCTTCAGTAACAAATACCTTTTATTTCCTTTTTTTTTACCTCCAAATGATTTCTGGGAGCTGTAATATGTCCTAAAAATGAGACCTGTAATTAGCTGGTGTTCCATTTAGAAGATGTTGATTTTGTTACAGAAGAGGGATGTTTACTCCACTACTCCACCCTTAATTCTGCGAAGAAACCAAGGGGATCTTGAAGAATACATAAAGAAAAAAAGAGACAAATTTATTTGAAAAAAAAATTATTTCAGAGCTGTAACACTAGAAGGATTACAGAAAATTGTGATCATTGAATAATATTTTGAACTGATGTGAATTGCTTAGAGGATGTGGTTCTTTGTCTGCAATAAGCAGTTTGTTTAACAATTGGTGTGCAATTAATTGCCAAAACAATGTCTCAGCCATACCTTCTCTGTGTTCAGTTTCTCATTATGCCATTGGATTGTTCTTGGCCTTACATAACTCATACTGAGTCGTATGCTCACCTGACCATTGAATTACATGACCTCTGATCGAATAGTAAAAAATCAGTTATATCTCACAGTTGTTACTTGCAGTGCTTTTTGTCTGTTAAACAGATTTAATGCCCTACATTACTCCACGACTTTGTCTCAACTAGACAAAAACTAATTTTTAATTATTAGAAGCCTGAATCCTTAAATTCCTCAGGAAAAGTCTTATCTGAATATATGATATTAGGTCTCTTTCTCAAAAACATCTTTCCACAGTTTCAAAGTTATTGAGTGAGCCTTTATCTGAGACACAGGATGTTGGGGAAAAAAAAAAAAGATTGAAACTGTATGGTCATAAAGCTAAAATAAGAGTTTGATCCAGATATTTCAGTCTGATTTTCTTCCAATATGAAAAGCAGTGTATAGGAGTGTATTTAGGTTTAATGCAACAAAGCACAAAAAAAGGAAAGTAGGAAAGAAGCATTTATCTTCAGGACGGATGCTTTAGCCAGTAAGAACTATTACTGTTTCCCTCTGAGTACAAAATGTTACAAATATGTTCACCTTACCCACAACTTAAGCTCATAACTTGAATTCGTACTTGAGTCCAGCTTAATGCGGAGTTTTGGGCTCGGTAGTGATTTGACCCATTGTAGTCACTGCCATCACGGTGGAGAGTGACGATATTCAAATATTAGGAAACAGACTTTAATATTTGCTATGATCCTCTGTGTAGTTGTAATGTGCTGTGACTGTGGTCTATCACCAGGACAAAAACAAGCAATTATGAAAGCTTCCATATTCATGGCAACTGAAGTACAATAAGGCAGAGAATGTTGTGGCCCTACCTCCAGACCAGAATTTAGTCAGTGGACTCTTGGCAACATTTTTTGTCATCCTCAAACTTCCATCGCATGCTTTTGTGCCCCCTCCTTTTCATCACCTCATTCTAGAACTCTCATCCTTTGGATTTCTTCTCCCCCATGTCCCTAAATGCCAAATTTTTCTTATATACATATCTCTTTTAACTTCACATGACCCAACTCAGAGCTACTAGAATCATTTATTTTCTCTTTACATCTTGCAATTTGCTACTGGGTTACTATTGCTCTGCTTACCTCTGCATTCAGCTACACAAGCCCCGATTCTTGTAAAAAACATAGATACAGGTTGCAATCATTAAAAAGAAAAGCCTTCACATGAAATTTTTAAAAAAGCAATGATGATGGAAAGCCAACACTGATAGTCAAAGTGTTTCTTAGAACAAATGTTCATGGACTTTACATTAGCATGTACAATTGTGGCAGTAAAGTCTTGTTAACAATTAATTTGCATTAAAATCTTAAGCCTGCTGTGCCTAGATTGAAATACAGGTTGATTAACACTTAATGCTTTTGTTAGTCTTTCTTGCTCATTATCATCTATGTATTTTCCTTTTTTTTTCTTTTTATTTTCTGAAGAAACATAAAAGAAGATTAGTATTTTATCAATGAGTGAAAGTAGGAGTAATTCAGGGCTTTGGCCACTGCTATAGCTGCATTCACTGAATCATGCTATTTCAGCAATAGCTGCAATTCTTCCATGACAACTACTCAAGTACAAACCTGTCATTACATAATCTGCATGTACATAGAGTAAATATACATAGGAATTTACTAAAGTGCGGTGGGTTTTCTTTAAAACAAAATGATAAAAAGATACAAGATATGGAAGAATATTTCTTGTTGTTATTTCTCGTAACGTGCAAAATGAAAGGTTGAGAAAACTGATGTGTTCCACCAAGAAAATATTGAAAAACATACACTTCCCTTTCTCAGTAGTTTTAGGCAAGTGTTATTTCATTTACTGCAAAGAGAGTATCAAACCTTCACATTTTTTACCCCAAACAAACAATGGAGAAAAAGACCAGATCTGAATTTCTATTTATTTTTCCCATACCAAATACTTTGATGGGGTTCCTTATGTTTAAGAATCCACACCCTGAACTGGAGACTTGCAATATTTTTAAATACCTTTGAGGCCCTTGAGCAAATGACTGTACATATGTCAAGTGAATCTTCCCAAGTTTCTGTAGCATATAACATCCGACTTTCAGAAACCTGAGAAACATATGCCATTCCTAATTACAGAAACATGGCTGTAACATTCACAGTAACCTTGTGAATCAAGAGCATCCCCTCTTTAGACATGAAAGTAAAGTTTTGAATTGTGGGCTCTGGTCTTGAATCAGACTAGACTGATATCTGTGTCTGGGTAGCTCTTCACCCTTTCTCTTCCACCTGGGATTACTGTCTCTTTAGCAGTAAAAATGTAGAAGATCATGTGTTCAGGCTTTAGCTGGAGCAGTTCTGAGCTGGGAGTATTATACTCAGTTGTCATTACTTATGGTTTAGTACACTTGACTGTGAAAGGTGCAGCTCAGGACCCTCCTTACAATACATATTGATTTTAACTGCCACAGCTGAGGTAGCTGCCAGCTCCCACTGTGGCTGGAAACATCCTTGTCTGCGAGAACAGACTTGACAAGGCTGTCAAAACACCAGAGAGAACTATGAAACTGTAGGAATACAGCTGCTGGGATTTGGCAGCAGAGATAAAATTCTGGCTGGATAAGAAGATAAAAGACACACTTAACAAATTTGGGAATTAATGAAATCTGCTAGAGATATGATGTATCCACTTGCCCAGTAGGGATTTTCATGCTAAGCTACATAAAGATGCTTTGCTTTTATATGTATTTGGGCACTGTTATAATATCTTATCTCGAGATTCTATAAATCTGAGTCAATCATTTGGATGCTGTAGCATGTCAGGTGCCAAAATGTGAAAAACTACATAACGAAACTATAAATCAGACCATCCAGCCAGGTGCACAGTGACACAAGATACCTTCATATGGATATCTCACATGCCAGCTCAGTAGAAATGATAGTAGTTTGGTTTATGGTTTGTGCTAGATCTGATCCTGGCAAGTACGAGGTAGGGAGAATTAACATTGCTATTATTCTGGAAGTAAAGTTCATTTCAGGCACAGTTTTAGCAATTTGTCTTCTGTCATCTATATATGAAGTGTCTGTGTATAAATTCTCTCAAACATTTTAAATGCAAAGGTGTAATATTCCTGTGTTTCCATGATAGAGAGAAAGCCCAATCAGTTGGCCTTAGATCTATGCACTGTAAAAGTGACAGTAATTCAGGGCTCAAGAGTAAAAGAGGCAGATGGATGAGAGTCACAAGACTAAATTTACTGAATCTATTACTTTTCCTAAGAAATAGGAGAAACAGCTCTATCTCTAAAGATGAAACCAGTTCAGTCAGAGAAGGTATATGCCTTAGTGTCTCTACAGTGCCTTTTTGAATCTCTGTTGTGGTGCTCTTGAAACTGATATACCACAATCATTTGTTGATGTAGCTTAAAAGTCTGTCAGAGATAAAAGATTTCCACGTTTTCTTGGTTTTCTTATATGACAGCTATGAGAGGTGTTAGCAGACATACAGACAGTCCTTTACTGCTCCCTGGGAAAAGACGATGTGTCAGCAACTGCAGTAAACTCTGTGGAGAGTGGATCTTCTAGAAGAGTATTGTACCAGAGCTGGAGAATTTCGTGGTGCGGGGCATCTGCAATGTTTGATTCCAAACTTTGCTTCGAATCAGCTCTCATATCAAAACTTAACTCCATTCCACTTCTATAGAAAAGTACAAAATGCACTGTGCTCTTATTTCCCTTAAGGAACTTATTTTATTTTTGACATGACAGGATTTGTTAAACTTCATAACATTTGTGAGATCTTTCTTCTTGCACAAGCATTTAAGTTAAACTTTCGTGATACTTCATTATAGATCTTTCAGGGGTGCTTCAAGTTTGCTTTTAGGGGATGCTTGGTCACATCTTCTTAGTTCACTGAATTTCTTTTTTTAAAATATTTTTCTTGTGTTTCTGTAGAAAAAAGAGTTTAATTTCTACATAATAGACTTATTTTCTGGTTAGCAGAGTGAAAGGGAGAATGTGGGATTGGGTCCTTAGCTGATGTAAACCGCTAGGTTTTTTGTTGCTATAAGTAAAAATTTTTAACAGATTACTTTATTCACAGTTTTAAGAAAGTGAGGTTTCGGGCAATGGAATTTAAGGAAATCTGACTCAGAAAAGTGAGCTCATTTTGTCTGTTTATCCAAGAGAGAAAACAAAATCTCTCAGATCCACTATTCATCACTTTGCTTTCTTTAACATGTCCAGTTTTTCTGCCTCCAGAAACTCAAGTAGATTTTAGACGATTGTGTCTTGATTCTGAAGTTTTTGAGATCCATTTTGAAACAAAAGCTGGCCTATTTTTAAAGATAAGAAAAGCATATTATAATATGTTTCAGGAGGGGTTTGCTACAGCAGAAGCAGCTGCTCTTCAATTCTCTTTGTGCCTCTTTATATTTACCAGCTCTTCTTGTAGCCACATCATCCTATAGCTCAGTGATGGGCGTTTCGGAATGGACAGTCAGTAGCATTAAATAAAAGGTGATAACAGTGGTGAAGATGGAGTGGTTTAGTGAAAAAGAAAGGGATGAAGAATAGGACAGAAGGAGAGCTTGCCTTTTAACGTCTATTCTTACCAACAATTTGAAAGTGACAGAGACTTTTTTTGTGAGATTCATGCCTTGCTCCTTTCTACAAAACTAACATCGTGCAAGGCTGTTGGGTTCTCTGTCTCTCCTAATCATTTTCATTTTACTATCATATGTAGGCTGAGCAGCACATATCTGTGATGTCTGCAAGTTAGGGCTTTTCAGGTGGCTAGAGCTACAAATTCCCAGGGGATAATTTTGTAAGAAGTTCATTCAGTTACTAGCAGCATTTTCGTACTCTCTTTGGTCAAATGAATGTAGTTCTAGGGTGGTTGTTCTGTACAGTGTCAAGGGACTCTATTTTCAAATTGCATAAATTAATGTGAATTTTTGTAGTCATTGACACTTTTGAAATAAAAGGTTAGCATATTTTGGGTGTTTTAGACTATACTAGCTTGATGTAAGTTAGTATTTTTCAGGAAGTGCTGTCACAAAATATAGGTTTGCTATTTGTGTAATCTCTTAGTGAAAGAAAAATCATTTTTAGAATGATTTATGAGAACGTGTGTTTTCAAAGTGATTACTTGAGTGGTAGATCTGAGTTTTCACTTAAGTCTGCTCTAGAAATGTAAAGGAGAGCATGGATGGACAGGAATTTTTATCTAATTTCCCTCATAACAAGAAAATTCTTAGTATTAAAAAAAATGTAGGTAGTTTTGGAAAAGTCAGTTTGGAAATCTGATGGAAAAATTTGTCATTTGTCATTATGGAGAACTACTTCTGGTGAGAAAAATATTTTTTTCCCCTTCAAATCAGTCCAGGCTTATGACATGCCAATTTGATTATGATCAGGCAGTGATGGGAAAACAAACCACACATAACAGATATATAAGCCAGAAGATGAAAATGTATTTACATTTTTAAAAAAACACTTTCTGTGATTTGACATACTTAGTTAATACTTATGAGGGTCTTGATATTTTAGTATAGTGGTGAAAATATAGTGTATCTTTCTTCAAAGGATAATGGAGATGCCCAAATTAGGAGTGAAACCACCAATAATGTTTGAGAGGTCACTGGGTCCTTTTGCAGGTGAGTTTAAATCCACACACATGATTCTAATAACCATGTCTGAAGTTACTGTAGGAGTATAATCTCTCTAAATGCTTTTTAACCTAAGCTGTTTGATTAGGTGTCCTAAAACTGGCCCACAGAGCATTATCATTGCAGTGTACAGGCAAGGCAGGCAATCCACGGTAAGCAAGTACCCAAATACTACTGGGGAGGGAGGGATGCCCTATAACTCTAAATGAGACTTGCCAACTCAACTGCAAAAAGATATATTTTATTTTTAGCTTTAGTGAGAGGTGCTTATTTATTTGTTTTTGTTCCATCCCTCAACTAGTGAAGAGCAATGCAGTACACTGCATGCAGCTTTTGCATAAACTAATCAAGAAATCCATCCTTGACTCTCTCATTTAACTTGCATGAAAACTAGAGTGAGAAAGCATTGGGGAAGATGAGGCAGAAATGTTCAGCTGAAAATAAACCCAATTTATAAATAAAATAAATTAAATACTACAGTTGTGTGCCCAGAAACAAAATAGTGAAATGGTTAGGGTATTTGTATAATCCTATATTTTTAACTACCTGTATTTTGACAGCTAAGTGGGAAAAAAATTGATACTGTGATTGTGTGAATTGAAAAAGAGGAACTCTTCCTTCTCCTCATGATACAGAATTATGTGGAAAATGGTTGTACTACCTGCTTTTTCAGTATCATCTGTTGTAAAAGGGATGAGGACTGGAAGGGGTGAGAACTGAGAAAATTTTGACTGAATCTGGATTTGTCCTGCAAAAGGTTGCTTTGTGTATTTAAAAAAATCAATCACTTTACATTTAAAAAAATCCTAATCAGTAGGAATATCTTGGTACTACAATAAATCAAGAATAGGTCTGAACATATAGTCACAGGTATTTGTTTCCTGTGGAGAATTCCTCCCCATTTGAACGATACACAACTGAAGCTGTCGTAGGTACTGTCCTTAGTACCAAAAGCCAAGAGGAAGAGCTGCAATAACTGGTTACAATTTTGCACAGAATATAGTGTCCAGCACTGAGGTGTGGGTTGTCAGGATCTCAAGGGTACTGCTAATTGTTGCTGTCCCTGACAGCATTCCCTGGGCTCCACCCACCACGCGCAGACCTGGGCCATCCCTCCACCGTGGCCCCTTTAAGCCCCCAGGGCCACTGGTCTCTGCCCCAGTGATGCCACATCAGGGCCAGTCTCCATCTCCCCAAAGCCATGACCTGCTGTCCTCAGGTTGGTGCCTGATGTGCGGGGTTGAGGCTACCGACACTGCCTTTTTAAAACATAAGTTCTTGTTGGACTATGTGTTAGTGTGATAAACACTGGCAGTGCGCACAATCAGTTGAACATTTCATCAAAACAATTTCTTTGATTATTTTAGTTATATTTGTATCCCTTGACAGCAGAATGGGTCAAAATATAGATCAATGTTTTCTTTCTTGCAGGAAGACACTATTTAAATTTAAAACTAGACACATTCAATTCTATTATGCCATAGTTTGCCCTACCCAAAACAAATAATTTAAGACTATTTAAATTGTTGGATGAAAATCTCTTTCTTTGTAGAGATGCCGTACTCAGAATTTAAGCACTGTGATTAAATTCTGATCCTTGAGCCTGATCCATGAGACCAAGCTACAAACTGTTGAAGTATTGCCATAGTGTCAACTAAAAACTTGCACGTTTTTAGTTTTGTACTGGTACAATTAATAATGTTGCTTTGTTGCAGAGCTTTGAATGAATGTTTGTACCTTTATGATAATAATATTTCTATTGGAAGTGAAACCTGTCTTCTATCATCATTAATGAAAAATCCTGAGATAATTTTTCCTTAATTGACGGAGTCAAATTTCTGCTAATCAGTTTCAATTTCACACCATGCTCTGTATGTCTCTGGAAGAATTATGGATAGGCATTATATTGAACCTATACATAAAATTTTAGGAATAGTCCCTGAGTGGATGTTCACATATAGTGATAAGATTGTAAGACAGGTAGATTAATAGATATGTGTTGCAGGACAGCAAGAAAACTCTCTTGAAAAATCTTCAGTCACTTATATATCAGATGGCATAAAAGGAGATTGTGCTTTCTAATAGCTGGAACAGACTTTGAAGGTCGAAACTCTGCATGGGGAAATTAATTTTGTCTTACGGTTGCTGTATAAAGCAGTTGTGATAGGAGTGAGTCACCTCAGTCACATTAGGGCTCAATGTGAGGAGTAAAAGGGCAGCAGTTATGCTCCGTGTAATTCAGCAGAGAGAGTCAGAGGACTTCCAGCGAGAAAAGAAGGGCCTCTGCTGCTCTTCATTTCATCTTCTGCTTTTTAAAAGTTCTTGTAAATTTAGTTACTGGAAAAATTTCTCCCATTGTCCTAACCTTTTCCTTCTACTTCCTGCTCCCTTGCCCTCGTTATTGACTGAACAACAATGGCTCTGCATAACTGCATTCACTGAGAGTTGTTTGTGCTTTGCCAGACCTTGTTAGTATGCATGTGAAAGTTAACTAGAAGTGTAGCATATCCAGGAAGCACATAGCTGGCTTCAGCAGGAGCTGAAGGTAAATTCAATTATTAATTTTTTATTTGGAAAATATTTAGTTTACCCAGTTTGGTTCAATGGGGAATAAAGAATGCAACAAGGGAAACTTTGGAGCAAATGGATTTAAGACTATAAAATTAATATTTAAACATCAGGCTATGAGGACAAACAATAGATATACACTATAGATATGCTTACCTCTCATTTTCTTATAAGCATATCATAAAATGTTTTCTAACTAAACAAACAGAGACTGGAAGGGAAGCTATGTCTTTCCACTGAAAATCAGTATATTTTAAAATTTAGGATTAGTTAAGCAAATTAATAAGCCTCTGTCACTATTGCAGCTTCAGAGAATGCATGGAGAAGCCTTTTGTATCTGCATGTCACTCTCAGATCCAGAGACATCTATTTTTGTCAGGTAAGAGAGGCATTTCCTCAAAAGGCTCATAATTTATATTTTTCGGTTAGATACTCGAAGCTGAGCAAAATGAAGCTGTGGGGATGAGGGATGGGAAGACTATGCATACAACACAGCACCAGTGGCCATGTTATTCATTGCTCCATTTGAGCTACTCTGACTGTCAGACTGTAAAATGTTCAAAGCCATTAGTATTATGTCCATGCTTAAATTAAGATGGGCTGAAACCAATGTGTTTGGTTTTTCTGTTGGTTTTTCAGTGTTTTGTTGTTGGGTTTTTTTGTGTGTATGTGTGTTTTGGTATTGGTTTTCTTTTTTAAGAAGGAAGTTCCCAGACTGTGGTGTAAATTCCATTAACTGTGTGATCTGGTACTACATGAATTAATACTCGTGCTAGCCACATGAACTTCTGTGAAATGTGAGGTGAGATTTTTCACACAGTTGCCAATCTAAGCCTTTGTACAGGTGTTTGCAGGCAATCTCTTGCTATTTACCTGGCTGGCAAGAGAGAGGGCGCTTACTAAGGTTGCAAGGGAATGGGGTTTTACTCTGGCAGTTTGGTGATAAAAAGGAGGAGGTGGAAAATTGGGGTACTGTGGGAAGCAAGAGGGAAGGAAAGCCTGATTCCTGAGCCTGATCCATGAGACCAAGCTACAAGCTGTTGAAGTATTGCTAATGGTGGCAAGTACTTGTTTCGTTGAAGGAAGAATGTGTGTTCTGTCAAAGAATATTTGTGATTTCCCTGAGCATCATAAATACTGTATTTATATTTTTGCCTTTCAATAAAACAGTTGTCATTTATCTTGGAAAAAATGTATTTTTAAAGTATTTTGCTTTACTTGACTTTTTTCACCTTCAGGAAAGTAATACTCGAAGTTGCTTAGGAAAGGTATGAAGAAAGTCGATTGTCAAATACTGCTTTGAGTAATTCGCCATTTACCTTTCAAATGTAAAATTTTGCTTTCAGGATGCTGATTTTTTTGTGATTCGTTTATGATCTATGACAGTCATCTCAAAGATAATATTTGTGAGATTGTTACACTGGCATCTTTCTTGTAATAAACATTTGTAGAGTAATTGAAATTTGGTAGATAAGTGGTGCTTCAAAATATTGAAACTGTTTACTGTGGGATATTACAAAAGAATCCTTTCAGCCTCAACAGAAAAAAGTAAAAGCAAAGTTCTTACCAAACACGTGTATTAGTTTTCTTAATTCCATTCTATCTTCTGAAGAGATTAGACAAAATAAGGTGTTCAGGAGCAGCTTCTTTACTCCCCATCCGTTTATAAATTTTGGGTTTTCAGCAATACTGAAATGTGAGCTGTAGAACTGGAAAGACCTATTTCTGGAATCCAACCAGCTGGTTCTATGAACATCAAGATCCATGCAATACAATTTTGAGCTTATTTTCTTGATACGTAATCAATTATCTATGTGTACTTCTGCATGTAAAACATCAGATACAGTTTTGGACAGAAACATTTATATCAAACATATTATTCAACTGAAAATTAATTTTGACAAAAATATTAAGATTGACATTTTCCATAAAGCTTGCTAATTCTGTAGAAATTATTAAGAAATGTCTCTTTGCCTTGAAACAAAAGATAGAAAGTGAGCATTTCATATAATGAAATGCAGTAAGTGGCACTTACAGGAAATGGTTTCTATGTTGCTACCTGAACTGTATTTTCTATGATGCACACAGGCCTGGACTCCTGTAATACACTTTCTCTCTTAGTGGAAGATATCTTAATTAGTAGCAAGATGAATTATTTAAAGTTTGGATGGTGAGAGGAAAATAAACTGAGGACTGCAGAAATTCTAAAGCAATTTTTCCAAATTGAAATATTTCTGACTGTAATTTCAATTCAATCAGAAAAAAAAAAAAAAAAGAAGAAATTTTGCTTAGGATCCATGTAGTTCAATAATGCTATTATAAATATGTTCTGCAATTACATCAATACATTCCAGTTTGTCACACAAATAGATAAGAAAAAACAAACAACTATGGAGCAGAAGAACGTACTCTCTACTTTGTATGTATTTCCCTACGGAAAAGCTAGTGACGTATAACATATGTGGTGGCTTACTAGGGAAAATCCCTTCCACAGATCTGGCAGGTGGAAAGCTGAAGAGCTATGCACTTCTTTGCAATAGTAGACAGTAACAAGGACAGTTAAACTCAAAATCAAATCCTAGTGGACCTGACAGAAAAGAACAGAAGGATTAATTATTTTACTCTGCCTAATGCACCTTTGAGACTTGCTGTAAAACTTAATTAATTGTTCATGAAGCACTTTGACATCATCATATGAAATAAGTTTGAGACATATTGGTGGTAGTTTTTTCTCAGAAAAGATACATTATAATCTACTACTACTTAATCTTTCTCAGTGAAATAAAGTAATAGTAAATTTGGTTTTTATTATGTTTCTTTTATATTGTAATTAATTTTTGTAATTATATATGTTCAGTAAATCAGCAAGGAGTTGCTTTGTAATTAACTACCATTGCTATTTCCACAGATTAAAAAATACTGCTATAGAAGTCATATGCTGAAGGAGAATATGTGCTAAAAGTTGAGTGAAACATTTATCATTCAATACACAAGAATGATCAGCACAGAGTGAAAACTGTTGTCTCAAGCATTTCTATACCAAGTTATAAACGTTCTTTGACTTTACAACTCAGGAAGTTAAAGTATCAAAGAGTGTGTCTTCTTATAAGCATAAAGATTCTTTTGAATAGATACACTCTAAAACACTTTAGCACAAACTTAACTATTAAGTCAGGAGAAATACTGATATTTAGAAGTGTAAGCATGATTATGTGCAAATTTCTGTGGAAATAATGGTGCAATGCAGCAGCACTCACTGAGAATGAGAATGCCAGGGAATTGGGTCTGGGAGTTGTGATGTGACACTCTAATATTTCTCTGGGTGCTAGCGTTTTTGGACTTGGTGGTAAACAACTTAGAGATGCTTTAAGATCATAGTTTTTTTCAGGCAGGGTTTTTTGGGTTTGTGCTTCTCTGAAATGGCCTTGGTTTTTTTTTTTTTTTTATTTCCAGCGTGCAGGTGTTCAAATATGTAGAAATGCAATGTTCTTATCTCTTTCACTTCCAAACATCTCTGTAAAAATTGTTTCCTACACTTTGACTTCATACTGTTCTTCACATTTTGCAAAAGTCTCCTCTCCCTTTTGCTCACCTCATATCTGATCTAAGTGAGAATCTAAGATTTCTCCATAGTGAAAATCATAGGTACCCTCAGAGCTCAATTCATTCCATCTGCCTAAATTACTTGGTGTAAAATGGGATGCTACTGATGGCTAGTTTGGACACATAGAATCAGTGAAGATCGATCCCTTTGTGAAATGTTTTCGCTTTGTGAAATATTTTCACAATTGAACAGTATTTATTACTGTACAATATTAAGAGTATCTACTGCGTGATTTTATAAGTGAAAGTAAAAGGTATCTTTTCACTAAATAATCAAAATAAGCAAGGGCTAAATAAAACATTCAATACTAACATACAATTTTAATTTCTGGGTAGACTAAAACTTACTGTGAAGAATAACTGATTTCACAATGCAACATGTGAAAATATAACTGTCAAGTATCTGATATAGATTTTACTGTAATTATAATTAACATTTATCAGGTAAATGTAGATAATTCTTTAAAGCCTTCTTTTTCCATGATAACCTGTCAATTAAAATAATCAATAATATAATTAATTTTGCCACCATCACAGCCTGTATCTGTTTATAATGAATCATGTGAGAGAACATATTGCAATTTATTAATACTTTCATCTATAATTGGATTGATTATGTGAGGTCATCTAGATCTTCGTACTTATATCATGTAATGAATTTGGCCCTTGTTATCTTTCACTTCACTGAATGTACAAGAGTTCTGCTTATTTAGACTTAGTACTTCATAGTTTACAACAGTTTGTCACCTATCACACAGTTTCTCTTTACCTTCTTTTGGTTATCAGTCAAAATTACTGAAATCACTTAGAGTCATAGAATCATAGAATGGTTTGCATTGGAAGGAACCTTTATAGGTCATCTAGTCCAAAATCCCTAGCAATGAGCAGGGACATCTTCAACTAGATGAGGTTGCTCAGAGCTCTTTTGCACTGATAATGGGTCTGTTTCCCAAAAGAATGAGGAACAGTGTCTGAAAACCTCTTAAAGTTTATGACATCTAGAGATGAGGCAGGACAAAGAGAACATGTGAATTCTAATAAAAACTAATACATGTTTTTCTTGTAGTGAAAGGTAGCATTGCTTTGTTCATAGGCAGAACTGGGAAAGGAAATCAGGAAATCATTGTGTTTGAATTGATGTTTAAAAACTCGGCTTCTCAAATGACCCTATAACTAAAGTTTACTACCTTTGAAATAAATAGATTAGAACTCATTCTTGCTGATAGACATTTTTCTCTTTGGTAAAGAATCTTCCATTTGCTTTACAGATTTCTCTCTGTGGCGAGAAGTGTCAAATTGAGCTGTACTGAAGACAGTTCACATCTCTTAATCTCTGTGGTGATTTTTGCAAGTATATAGCAAGCTTCAACAGGAATTTCACATCATTAGATATTACCAAGTCTTTGTTTATTTGCTTGTTTGTTTTATGAGTCAATAGAAATTATGTGAAATCATAAAATGTAAAAATTTTAAATTGTGTGGGTTTTTGTTTAAATGTTATGTTTTCTCCTTTCTTTAAAAAAAAAAAAATTGTTTTCATGAAGATGGTAGAATAGACAAAAGATTACTGCTCTAAAGCCATGAAGTCTTCAGGGATGTCAAGGGTTATCGTCTTCTTCCCTACACTGGCACAACTTTAACAATGGAGTTACCCAGTAAAGCACCCCAGAAGGGTGTGATGTTTCTTTTGAGTTGATACCTACGGTCTGAGTACCATGTCCACTTCATAGTCATGAGGATATCCAAGTTTTCGGAGGAAAAGTCTGCTGTCAAGTTTACACGTGGGCACACATGGTTTCACTGGTCATAAAAAACAAACCAAGCAACAACAGGTGATAAGGAAGCTATGGATTGTTTTAAACACTTGCACTAGGTTTTAGGAAGTGGTAATGGTGGTTGCCTTTAGATATGAGATAAAACCTCGTATTATTTACTTGCAACAGTGTGATGCCATGAATTACCTTCATGGAAGTAGAGAAGGAGTCTTGTTTGGTATGATTATAATTTTCAGACTCTAGCAAACTTTTTTTCAGACCTTCATGCCAACCATCTGTTAAAGCATCTCTGCAGAACTAGCCATCTGCTAAGTATTAAATCTTTTCTAGTGCTGTGCTTGGGCATAGTTTTTCAGGAATATTTAAGTTTTCTGTTTCAGCTGATATTGTACCAACAAATATGAATAAGTGCATTATTCTTATAATTAAAACTCTTCTAGTATGCATAATCCAGATGGATAACTTTTAGTACATTAGTCACCATTCATGGGCAAATGTCCCATCAGAACATTAGTGGATTATCCATTATCTAATTCAAAACATAAACTATATTTCTATTATCTATTATCTTCTATTATCTTACATAACTCAGGATTAATAAGTAGATAATAGCCTTTTTCCCACATTCTGCTCACAGTGTTAGAGGTAATTTAATAATGTTTACTTCTCTTGCAGTCATTATGTATAGAAAACTTTTAAACTGAAAAATAAAATTGACTTATACATCAAACTGGAAAAAAAAAAGTCTTGTGCATTACAGAAAAGACTGCTGTATAATCTCATTTGTGCCATTGGCAAATGTACTGTATTGTCTGTATTGAACTTATTATGGCTTTTGCAGTTGATGGTACTATAATGAAACTAGTTTATTGACGTGCTAGCTGGATGACTGCAGAATTATTTGCTGTCATAGATTTTATGGTAACTTCAAATATAATTATCATTTGTAGTTAGCAAGAAAAATAAGCATAATGATTCTGTGCTATATAAAATTACCACAAAATTTATCTGTTTAGTCAGATTAGTGCTTTATTTCTTAGAAGCAGAACAACAGTATACTGTAAAATACATTATTTTCTAAAACTATGAATAGTGAGTGAAGCACAAAAAGTGTAGGAAACCACTAATTTCAATCAACGGAGCTTTTGCCTTAGTGGAAAATACTATAGAAATCGGAAACCACTGACAGTTCAAAAGTACAATTCTGATAGCTGAGGTAAACTGAGACATAATAATTGAGAGAATTAAATAGTGAAATTATAGGTAAGGTATTATCAAGAATATTTAACCTAATTTATTTGCCGTGTTCCATGAGACTCACATACATTTCTTTTAGGGAGGGTTCATGTCATATTAAGTTCTTAGTCTTCAGTCTGGGTAACCAGCAGGTGAGTGTGCTGAGGTTAATTGTTGCATCTATGGAAAAATATTTTAGAATTTAATATATTTTTAATCTATTATTTACTGGTATTTTGGTGTGCCTACTGTAGGCATTCTACTCTCTTTTACATCTGTAGGATCTTAGATTGAATGATAGATTATAGTATTTATTTCTCTAAATAATTTTTAATGCTAGAAAGAGAAGCAACAGACTAATGGAAGTCTACCTACCCATCTTTCCTCGTATTGCTCATGTCGTTAAAAGTATGACAACACTCTTACTGCTTCTGCTTTAGATCAGATGTGAATACTGTAAATATTCGAGTTCTTAAAGGGAAGAAAAAGTTCATATGGTTAATGAAATGCAATAATATAAAGTTGTTATAGTCTATTTGTATAGCATTAAAAGTACTCAGTACTTTTTCTATTTTTAGTGAAAAATGTTTAACCCCTGTAGCAACGTACAGCACAAGACAATTGGGACCCAGTAAGAGTAATTGTGAAGAAAAACTGGTGTAACTTTCTTATATGCAGAAAGGCTTAGAAATGGAAATGAATAATGCTGAAGAAAGACTAAGATAAAATAAGGACAGGACATAGTTATATAGTAAAACACTGAAAGTTCCTCAAGTCTCTTTTACTAGTTACTCATATTTTTCTAGCTAAAGTCTTAGGCTTTTTTCTCATGGTGGAAATTACTTCAGTTTGTTTGTGAAGATATCAATGACATTTCACTTATTGTTTCTGCTGTCTCCAATATAAGCCTTTAAACTGAATGATAGCAGCCTTATAAAATCATAGAATCATCTGGGTTGCAAGAGGCCTTTAGGATCCAGTCCAACCCAGCACTATCACTGTAATCCCTAAACCACTAAACCACATCTGCCAGCACCAGATCCAGACACCTCTCGAACACAACCTGGGATGGTGATTCCACCACCTTCCCAGACAACCTATTCCGATGAATGACCACCCTAACAGTGAAAAAACATTTTCTACTAACTAATCTGAACCTCCCGTGTCTCAGCTGAAGGCCGTATCCTCCGGTCCTCTCACTGCAGACACAGTAGAAGACAGCGGCCCTCATCTCACTCCAACCTCCTTTCTGACAGTTGTAGAGAGCAATGAGGTCTCCCTGAGCCTTTTCGTCTTGAGACTAAGCAAACCCACCTCCTTCAGCCTTTCCTCATAAGACGTGGTATCTAAACCTTTCATGAGCCTTGCTGCCCTTCTTGCAGAGAAATTGAATTATATATTTATTTTCAGAGACTCATGCTATGAAAACACATGCTGGAATGATTACTAAGCAACTGTTGTGTGAGGTTATGTATGAGTGGTGCCTCTAACCTTCTACATTAAACCCAAGCTGAGTGTTAAATGAACTGTGATTTTTGGAGTGGCTTACAAAAATCAGGCAAATGACTGATTTAGGTCTCCACAGTTCAGTTGTTAGCTAACTGCATCTTTTGTGCTGCCACGTGCTAGATCCCTACAGTGAGGATGTGAGTACTGAATCTGCTTGATGAAAAGTAGAAGCCTGCCTTCTCAGTCATAACTTTTGTTCTACTCATTGCCGAGGCTAGTGGACGTAGTTCCCAAGCCACGTGTAGTGGCGTGTAGTGTGAGTATACTCACAGCATGGCTGAGTCTGGCTGTTCAGGAAAGTGTTCAGAATAATTGTTCAGATACTCTCAAAAATCAGAGTCAATTCATTTCTTACCCAAGATTGTGAATGCAGAAATATAACAATGGGTAAGAAGGAGTTCCTCGGTTAAGAACCCTCATGCACTTACTGAGTTACTATAAAAGAAAAAACCCCAAACTTATATATATATAAATTATAATCATGATTAATTAACTTATTGCCTGTTACTTAATGTCCAGTAGAGGAGAGAATGAAGGGACAAGAGACATCTTCAATGCCATGAGACAAAGTCGCCATGTTTTCGTGCTGCCCAAGCACGTTTCATTTTAAGTGCTATCCCAAGTTTACACCAGTGGAAGAAAACAAAAAGTAAGCCTGTAGTGTGCTAGATGTCAAAGCAGCTGAAAAATCAAAGAAACAAATTCACTGGCCTATCTTAGCTGCATTATAACTCTCTAGTGATAGAAAAGGGCACACATGGGTCCAATGCCTTCGTCAGTTTTGCTTCAGTTTGCTGTCAGTTGCTTTGTTTCCAAGGAGTGCAAAGAATTTACAGAGAAGTGATGAATGCATCACCAGATCTGTAAACATCTGCGTACTCTAAATATGAGAGTTGGATACCAGAATGATACTGATGCAGGAAGAAGAGCTGCATGGAGACTGTGGGACATGGACTTTGTGATACATTAGTAGATATTGGTAATGGGGTGAGAGGAGGATGGCTTCCCTCCTTGCTGCTAAATATTTTTTGGACATGCGATCAGAATGACAGAGGTATCTTTGAAAGTGGAGAAGACTTGATAGAGCTTTCTTTGTAGGCTATCACTGAATAGACATTGGCAGCTCCAAGATTTTGAGGTGTGAAAATAATTGAAAGACCGGTCCAAATTCGTTCAGGTCCTTAATATCTAAAATTGGAGTCAGGTTTGTGAATTCTCCTCTCTCCTCATCTCTCATTTTAATGGAGTAGAGGTAAGGATGAGAATGGTATGGACAGTCCAAAAAGGACTGTGGCATAACAACACCAAATAGTTTGGTAGCTGCTCCCAATATGCTAGAAGGAGATGTTGTACTCTTGGCCAATCTAGTTTAAACTATTTCTAGAGAACGCAAAGAGTGGACCAATAATGACTCGTTGTTTGTCTTTCATTGTTTAGTCTGAGAGAGTAAAGTCTACCTTGCTCTTTAGCATGTCTCTACTTCAGTTTTAGCATTGTGGTTTTTCTTTTAATTAGTTACATAATTAGAAATTTCTAGAGCATGGGAAAACATTGAGGATGTTTGATTTATTTAAAGCTAGAGAAGACAGGAGAAAATTAAGACAAATAGTAGGAGACTGGTTCAAAGAGAAGTTTGATAGTCTATTCACTATGCCCAGGACTAGAAATAAAGGCCTCAAACTGCAGAAAGGAAAACTATTTGGCAGAAGTTTCTAGAAGTTGCCAGTGAAACCAAATGCTGAAACTGGCTGTCTGGAAGGACTAGAGGGTCTCCAGCACTGAACATATTAAAGAAAAGGTCTTTTGTGCATGAACACAATCAAATGAACTTCTGAGGTATTTTTCAGTTTTACTATGATTCTATGATTTTATGTTATTGAACAGTACTAACAAACCCTCTATGGCACGATGCAACAAGGATAACAGAGGAGAGACATAACTGTAAAAACTGATGGGATGTTAAGCCATTGGCATTTATGGCTGTCACTGAGTTGAAAATTCAAATTATTTTCCATCCAAAGAAACAGGAAAAGCTGAATGTATGTTCTCCGGATTAACAAGACAATGTTATCTTCCTGATTGTACTGTTATTTCTTAAGACTAATTTTGCTACAAGCCTAATCTAATTGACGCTTTGCCATTCCTAAACCACTAAATATGAAAATACTTATCTCAATGCAATCTTAAAATTTGCATTTAAGTTTCTTTAGATGTCTACTTTTGAAAATTTCATTGGCCTCACCTGAAACCAAGAAAAGGAAACCTTTATATTTAATGACTTGTATTGTAGAACTCAGGTGTTTCGCTATTTACAGTTTCGTTGCTAAAAAAAATTATCTCTACCTCTCTGCCCAGTTATGAGTTTTTATTTTTTTAAGACCAGCTAATGTGAGCATTATTCCAAGTCTGAACTTATGCAAGACATCTGCTACTTCCACATTCTCTGTTTATATCAATTAAGTCTCAAAACCAGGCAAGTCCGTCTGCACTTTTTTCCTAGTTCAGTCTCAGCAAAAGCAACACTCTTCTCAATATTCAAGCCTGGTTCTATTTAGATATACCTGAAACTTCATCTGTGTTGCATCAAATTTTCATTCACTCATGAATTCATCACCTTGGTGGCATTACTTCTTCTTCAGTTATCCTTGAGTAGCCCTTTGTGATCATGATGATTGATAAGTCTCTTGGATCAATGCTATGAAATTTTTAGCACAGATTTTGTAATACGTATCTTAATGATGGATATGTCTGGATCCTGACGCATGGTAATGATATGTTTTGAAGCCCTATTTTGAGATCGTTATCCTTCCGATTTTTGAAGGTCTGATTATAAAGGACTCTTATTTCCATGATAAATAGGTGCTAAATTATTCCTGGCTTCCTTTGCTCATAGTATCCACTCCGTGCAATTCAGGATGAATGAACAAGAGATTTACTAGTTGTTACTGATGTTCTTGCTTATAGAATTGCAGGCATGTAGCATAAAAGTAAGGGTAATTTGCTAGAGAATTCCAGACAATGGGAAGCAGGTAAGAGAACACTGATACTTCTCTTTGGAGCTCTGAAAATGAAAGTTTATCTAAGGTTAATGGTTGGGAGGGGGTAGGATAGTTGACATGTCAGGTGCTGTGTCTTAAAGCAATTGCTCTTGGAGCATGCAACTATCACTCTTGGAGCATACAGCTTCTGGCTAATGGAGGTATTGAATATATCTGTGCCTGACCCGGCTCGTCTTAAGTTTTGCTGGATGGCATTCCACATCTTCTGTGCAGAGTGTCAAACATGGATACCTACCCAAAAAGAGAAATATGTTAGTTCTGTAATAACAAATGTCGTGTTTTACTGCAATACACTAGTAGAGTCAAAACATCTCCAATGAAATAAAGAGCCTTCATTTCAGAATATCAGATAAATAAATCGCATGATGTTGGACCATGGATTTTCCTTGCATATATGCAAAAACAGTATCTCCAAGATATTTAGATCTCTTTAAAAAGCCATAGTTTTTGGCTTTTTCTTTCTTCTTTATTTTTTACCTGTTTGGAATCCTGAAGTGCAGGCGTGTCCCTCAGGTGACAAACAAATATATAAACATCTCTGTGAGTACTCTGCATTAAATAACTTGGATTCTTTTTCACTGCGGAAGACCTTACTAATGTGAGTTTGCCTCCTATCAAACTGTTCATATGCCTAAGCATTCCTAGAGCAGGACTGATAGAATTACTCTGTGTTTCAAGGCACTGCAACTGCTTACAAAATATGTGTATTGACCACTGATTGTGTTAACTGTATATGCATAAGTACAATTTGCTTCTCATCAAGAAATCACCAAGCTTCCTTAATAGCTTTATGTAATGGACTTGATCAAAATCCTTTATCAGGACCTTTTTCAATTAGCGAATGTTAATGGAGCACTTTGAAAATAAAAAATGGAGTATGAGTGTTTGCTACCATAGTTATAATAAAAAGTCCTTTTATAAACTGTTTTAATTTCAAATGTTTGTTTTATTACAAACTTTCAGGAAAGTATTATTTACACACCAAATGCTCAGGATTATAACTTGTCCGAATGAAGAAACAAAATAAAGAAAAACAAGTTTAAAAATGGAATAATAAGTACTTCATAACTAAAACATCCTCATTTTTTTTATTCCATTAATTCCTTTGTGTGCCTAGTTTTATTCCTTCCTATCTTAGGTTCTTGAGCCTTTACTAGGCTGCACAGTAGCTCTTTTAGTCAATTGAGTTAATATCTTTACTCTCTCTCTCAGTGTATATAGGCCAGCTAAACACAACTGGCTATTTGTAATTCAGGTTTAAAACAGCACCTAATTTTTAATCTACTCTTCAAATTTATTCTCTTCACAATATTTTGTTTTCTGACTCAAAACGATTAGTACGACATAACTTCTTTGAATGCTTATATTGGGGCATTTCTCTACTTAGAGAGGGGATATTACTTCATGTCTTATCTAAAACTAATTGGGCTCACTGCCAAAATGTCTTCCTCTTAATTAGCCTGAATCTTTGATGAGATAGTGGATAGAATATTATACATATACAGAAAAATGAATATTGAGATTTATAATTGGCCAAAATTGCACTACCGTATAATTTGGCATGGTTTGGTTCTACATTTTTAGGGTTTCTTAAATGATTCCTTGTTTTATCATGTAGATGAGATAAAAACATAATTTCAGAAATGATTAATAGTTTACAGTGGTGTAGCAACCATAAATGATTTTGTGTACATAATCATCTTGTGGCATTTCTACACATAAGAATGTTCAGACTGATGTCTCTCAAAACTAACCTCTGTTAATTTGTGGGGGGTGTCAGGGGCATTTATCTCAGCTGGGCAAAATGAAATTTCAGATAAATCAAAATTCTTACTGGACCTTAGCAATAAGTGAGTAAGTAAATAAGTAAATAAGATTGAATGAGTTTCTCAGACCAGACAATTTCTTCCTTAAACCTACAGGGTGAAAAAAGAAGAAATTGTTATCACATTTTCTCTTCCTGCTGCTGCCCTGCTAACCAGAGTTACACATTTCCAGAGCACTGGGGCCAGGGGCTACTGCCTCCTCAGATACCCTCAATTCAGGTGCTTGTGGGATCACTTTAGTCCATATAAATCAGATTAGCATGGATATATTATTTAAATTTTTTTAAGCAGTCCTGGTTTGTTTTGAATAAAAAGTCCTGGGGAATACTCACATGGTAGGTCAGAGAGACAACAGTTGCCTCTGGGCCTGGTGACACTAATTTTCAGCCACTGTAACCACAGCTGGAAGAAGATTGTGACTATGCTAATGATATGACTGTAAAGACTTAGCTCTAGGTTAGCTTAATGCATAAATGCATTCATGTGTACAGATTAAATTCCTTGTTAAATCTGTACATGGTTAGGCCTTAGGCTGTGACTAGGACTTGCAGTGTCAAAAAATTACAGTGCAACATCCTAATTGGAACTGCAGTGGTCATAGGGAATTAATTTGGCACAAATCTTCTCACAGATTTCTTTGGCCAATGTCCCTCAACTCTGATGAGCAGAGATTTATTAAAGAAGGGTGGGGAAAACGAAAAGCTACAAAAAGGAAGAGCTTTTCTAGAAATGCTGACTGCTGCAGTGTGTCTTCCTGTGTTAAGTGATGTGGCTGCAGTTGTGTAGCTGCTCAGCCTCTTTAATCAAAGCAGGAAAGTGTTTCCCTTAATTTGTTATGACAGTGGTAGCTTATAGATGTTGCAATATTTAAAGATGCTTGCTTCCTAGATAAGTAGAGTATTATTGCTCATTTAGTGGACTAAATTCCTTCATCAGTTTATCAGTACCTATTTGTAAAGTGTTTTAGTCTATTCAGTCATTAATTTACTCTGCAGAAAACCATGATGCTTTCTGCTGTATTGTAAAAGCCAGATCTAAAAGCATTATGTGTTCTAAATTGAGAACACCCACCAAGATAAAGCTGTCACTCTGAAAAATCTTGCTTAGCTACCATGTAAAGACAGACCATGCTTTATAGCAAGTCTTTATGCTTCTCATATGACCAGAACTGCATCTTTATGAATCTTTGCAATTGTCCTGGTTTCAAGAGGCTTTATGACTAAGTCCAGCCAGGATGTTGAATTTCAGTGTTTCACTTCAGTCTCCTGAGAAACTTCAGCCTAGATGGTATTCTCAGACGAACTGACAGAACTAAGCTGTAAGGCTGTAGAGTTTCATTGATACTTTCCTAAAAAGAACAGAAAGAGGAGGCGGCTGTGGGTGTATTTTCTAAAATACCTTGTAACAGAATATTTTCTGAGGAAAGCAGGAGGCCCAAGTTCAGACTTCCTTTTCTGCTGGAATTAATTCAAACTTGCATCGCCAATTAATCTACCCTAATTAGCCAGATTTTAAGAAGACATGAGAAGCCTGAATACTTTACCTATAGAATCAACAGTGAGAAGCAGAGGTGGTAGGGCTGAGTAATATAAAATCACAGTCTTTTCATGTCTTTTTCTATCATGGGAGGGAAGGTCAGTAGCAGGGGGTCTACCATTCTAGAAAAGAGATGTCCAATAAAATTGATTGACTAGAAGTGAAAGTTAGGTTGTTCAGAAAATAACTTAGGCTCAATGCATAGAGAGAAGAAGTAACCTCTGGAATAAAATTATTTAAGGACAGACCATCAGGTCTGTAAATCAAAATCTGTGTGTTTCCAAAAGAGAAAGAGCAAGCTGTATGTTATATGGGATTTTGGAGGATGGCCTTCTTAAGTTTGACTACATGAAAATTCAAATTTTCCTTAAAAGCTTGTATGAGCCCAATGCAGAATACAGACAGCAGAAGTGAGGACTTAAATACTTCTTAAGAAGCTCAGACAAAATACTGGCCTACTGAGTAGTGCTGTATTTCATCTCCTCTTTCACAGCTCTAAAGCACAGCTTCTTCACAAAGTTCAGAGTGTTTTTAACTGTTTTCTTTCTAATGGGCAAATATTTTATTGAAATATTCAGTCTGGCACAAGATCTGATGTTGATCAGGACTCTGCACTGTACATTATGTAAGACAAATCAGTACTGTTTTTCTGGGATGCATCTTTGTCAGCTTTTCCTGAATTCCTGAAACTGAGTTGCTTCTTGTAACTGCCCTCTTGAGCTGTTTTCTAGACTTACTGAGTACAATAGTCAGTGATACTTAAGTAACTCTTCTAGCACCAAAGTGCCTTTCATGTAAGTGTTGATTTACTTGATTGATCCAGAGCTATATTTTTGTTAAAAAAAATTAATGATTGTGAGAAAAATGTGGCTTCAACATATTTTGATTAGTTGAATTGAACTCACTTACTGCTTTAATTAGATATTTGACAAAAAGATCTCGGTTTTGCTCATGGAGTTACGTACATTGCCATGCCATTATTTTACAGAACATTTATATAGACTGCTTTCTATCATCTCAATTCTGCAGGAGAAAAATTGAATTATTGCCATCAAAACCTCAGTGATGCTAGATTGGATCCTTCGTTGTATTTACTTGAGTGGTATTGATCTTCCAGTTTCTATTTCATTAGCTAGAACTCCTTATTCATGGAAGCTCTGAATTTTATGATAAGCCTAATATAGAACTCATTGACTTGTTATTATTTTGTGAACAAGAATTTTTTTGTTATTTCTAAAATACCCCAAAGTGAGACAGAGAGAGGAAAAAAATTAACAATCACAGCAACAGATCTTAGTGACATAAAAGCAAAGTTTTTCAATGCATAATCATCCATTTGTCATCCGCAATGCCACCGGAGATTCATGTTAATTATGCTCATTCATCTGAACCAGCCACAGGGGAAGTTCTCTAAACAGCTTAAGGCTGTCTGGCTACAGAAGACACTCCTTTTACTCCTGTCTGCACATTGTGTTGATCACTTAACTTGCTGCTATTTGAGCAGTCAAGACACTAACACCTGCAAAATCAAATGGTAAACTAAAGGTAGCAGCATATATATACACCTATATAAAGTATATATACCTTAAAAATGTCGGGATCTTAAGGTGCTTAAATTTGCAAGGTCTGAGTTAGCAATAATCTGTAATTTTAAATAAACACTAACATTCATATCGAAACAAATATTAAAGGAGTTTCAAAGATGTACTGTCAAATGCCCAGAACTTAGCAAGTGACAGATTTCTAGTTCTCAATTTCTCCCCACTGACCAAAGCAAAATAAGGTATAATCTTTTATTACCATGTTATATTTTCCTTCATAAAAGTCTGTGCTCACATCAGTGCTTAGTATGACCATTATTTTTATATGGACAAAACTGCACCTTCTTTCTGGTTGAAAAGAGTGAACTCATTTCCTGAAATTTTATTTCTAATTCTCAATATAATTACATATGTCCATGATATGGCAAACATCATCCTCACAACCTAGTAAAGCTGTAGCCAAATGGATGCAAGATTTGAGGAAAAAACCAGGACCACTCAGCAATCTCTAGAATTAGATCTAGATTAGATGACCATGTGAATACTTAGAGATTTGTGGTAAAAGATACTTGCAATTAAACATTAAGTTATTCTTTTTCTTCTGTGTATGTTTGTGATGCATATGTTAGTCAGAGAGCAAGATCTAAAATAGTCGTAAGGGGTAACTCCTGAATCATCTTGCTGCAACAAATACAAATTTAATCCTGCAAGAAAGGGTATCAAATCCACATTTGTCTTGTTACAAAATATAATATTCAAAGGAGTCACATCATATAAGACAAATTAATTTAAACTGGTTCATGTGAGAAAATCCACCAACGGCTAAACTACTGTAAACAATGACTTACAATGCTGAAGAAAAAAAAATCATAAAGTTTGGCTTATCATACTGAGAATTGTCAATATAATATTGATTGTACTTAAAGAAGTAGTAAAAAATATATTGTCTAAAGAAAAACGTGTCTTAAACTATTTTTTCACATGCCTGACAGATTGTCTTTGATCTTCCTGATAAAACTGTCCTCACATTAGAGCTGACATCTTGCCTTGCAAATCAAGGACGTAATCCACAAAAAAAAAGTGCCTTTTCTGGCTCATGAAAGATAGTTGTGAAAAAGAAATGCTGCCGAAATATTACTGAGTCAGATGGTGCTCCAGAAGAGAAACCCTCAATATTATGTGAGACAACAGGTAAACCAGACTCCTGGAGACAGGGCAGATACCTGCCTGCACTGACAGATCCCTGTCTGTCCCAAGGCTTGCACTCTGGCACTGAACACTCTGCTCTCTTTTCTGAAAACACTATCTAAGTGAGGGTGCCAGACCACTGACTCCAGTGCCAGTAAAAAGCAGATGACTTCTTCGCAAGATAGAGCCACAATCTTACAGCCAGGCCCAAGGATAAATGCAATCAGTTTATGGATGACAAACTGATTGGCAAAAGGCAATCCTGGGCCAGGCAGAGAGTGTGCTCTGGGCAAAGTCAAATGTCTTTTCAGATATTATAACTTATCTGTAGATATTTTGGCCAAAACAAAACATCTCTATTCTTCTGTTTAGTCCATAATTCTCCCTAATTGTTCACTGGGTGTTGTGGTTTAAGCATGGCTGGAACCTGAGCCCCACACACTGCTTGCTCACTCCTCCCACATTGTGGTATGGTCGGAATTGGAAGAGTAGAAGTGAGAAAACCTGTGGGTTGAGATAAAGACACATTAATAGATGAAGAAAATCCTGCACTCACAACCAAAGCACACCACAGACTTCATTCACCACTTCCTAGGGGCAGGCATGCTTTCAGCCATCCCCGGGAAAGCAGGGTTGCCTCACAAGTAACGGTTACTTGGAAAGACAAACACCTGAACTCTGAACCTTCCCCTTTCCTCCCTCTTACTCCAGATTTGAGTGCTGAGCATGATGCCATATGGGCTGGAACATCCCTTTGGTCATTTGGGGGTCAGCTGTCCTGTCTGTGCCCCCTCCCACCTCCTTTGTCCACCCCAGCCCCTCACTGGTGGGGTGAGGTGAGAGGGAGCAAAGGCCTTGACTCTGTGCAAGCACTGCTCAGCTCTAACAAAAACACCGCTGTGTTATCTACACTGTTTCCAGCACAAATCCAAAATGTGGCCCCATACTGGATACTATGAAGAAACCTGACGCTGTCCAGGCTAAAGCCAGCATACTGGGTAATGCTTTCTGTCATCTTAGGTCACCCAGCCGGATCTGTGCTGCTCGGTACATTTATGCAGATGAGGAATAAAGACTGGACTTCAGTGTTTCGTAACAGCTCTATGAGATAACACATATATGGCAAACAATGCCTCATGTCAACAACATTCAAACCAATTTAGGACTCTGCATCCCCTCTTTTCATGGAGATAGTGAGCAATTTGAAACTTGAAATAACATATCCTATTTATATACATATTTCTGAGAGTTTTTTAGTTAAGATCATGGCAGAGAATTTTGTTCTTTGGGTATAGTACTATAATATATAAAATAATGCAATAGCTATGGAGACAATAATTCAGAATGGTAGAATTTTCCCTATGGCATGATCCAAAACTGAGAAATTAAGCCACAGAAAACATAGCTGTTTCCAACTTAAATTAAAAATATGTTTAATCTTGATTTTTCTTTAATATAAACAATAACAAATTGTTTTCATACTGACCTATTCAGCATAATTGTCCTTCAGAAAAAAGGCAACCCCACTGTTCAAACAGACCAAAACAAACTTCACAACGCATCTCCCATTTTGCAGAATATGTAAGTGCATTCTGTTCAGGTGTCAAGGTGTTGGCAGCAGGGGGGACTGCAGGCCTGGCTTTTGTGGAAAGAGGCACAGGGCAGCCCCATGCCAGACAAAGCTGCTTCCAGCTGGCACAAATGGATCCACCACAGGACACAGCTGAACTTGTCATCCAAAAAGGTGGCACCTCTGGGAATGTAAGAAAGTGCAGGGGAAAAGACAAAGACCCACAGGCAGGAGGAGAGAGAGAGAGAGAGAGAGAGAGGGAAGGTGGAAGGAGTGAGAAACAGCAAAGGGAACACCAAGGACAGAAGAAGAGGAGAGGAAAGGAGAGGAGACAAAAAGAGCATGGAGAGGTATCACCCCACCACGACACTCCTGCACATGCTTTGCCGCACGGAGGGGGCTGAATGTAAACCGCAGAGATAACATAGGGGAGGAGTGAAGTTGATCTTGAAAAAGGGAGAGAAAAGGTGTTTTTCCTAAGTGTGTAAATGTTTGTTTCTTTTCTTTTTTTCCATACCTGAAACAATTAATTATATATATACTTCTATACATTAGTTGGCAGTAAATTAATTACCATGAAGTTACTATTCCTCCAAACCAATCTACTTTTCCTGTAATGGTGCTTGGTAAGCAATCTGCTTTGCCCTTTGTTCAACCCATGAGTTCTCTCACTCCTACTCTTTCTTTACCATATCCTGTTCCACTGAAGCAGGGGAGAGAGCAAGCAGCTGGGTGGGAATTTAGCTGCCACCTGGGGCCAACTCACCACAACATGTCCACATAAAGTAGTGTAAAAAATATGTTGTATTAGCATGCAAAAGAAAAGTGTGGACAAAACACTGACATTGCTGTGAAAAATTAGTGGGCGAATAAGCTCTGGAAAGCCCCTGCATGCTGGCATACACAGAATCAAACACCTGGATGCCAGATGTCTGTGTCACTGTGGACTCCATCTGCAGCACATGCTTTCATGCCATATGCTACTTTATATCAAATGGTGGAACGATTGCATAATAAATTTATTGAAAAGCAGCTCTGTTCCCATCTCTCACTGCTCTTTATTCTCCCATCTCTTTCTGTCACCTTTGAAAAATAGGCAACTGTCTTTCTACACATTATATTTCACCTTTCTCTCCAAAAGAGAATCACCGAACTGTTGGAGTCTGAGGAGTTAATGCCCAGATATTAGTGACTAATTAGTCTGATAATTCACTGTTGTTCAAGTGCGTGGTATTTCTTTTTAAGGGGCTAGCATTAATGTTATAATTACACTTTCACATATTTTAATTTTACAGGATATAGAAAAATTATGTATAACTTTGTGGATCTTTTAGTTTGTTTGGTTTAGGTTTTGTTTTTCTATTTGCAACATTGTGAAACGTTGACGATGCAAAATTTCATAATTTGTATTAGTTAAATTGAGTATTTTTTGTTTTCTTATAACTCTCCTCAGAACCTGATCATCTTTTTATTGTAGAGACAAATTATCTATTAAAAAAAAGTTTGTAAGCTGTAGTTAATTTGCATGTAGATAGTGGTTTCTTTCATCATCAAGTTTCACATTTTTATTGACATTCATTCATGAGGTCCCCTGTTTCTCTCTCTGTACCTTACTGTCCTGAGGAAATAGCAAAGCCGAATCTATGCAAAGTTTGCTTTATCCTAACTAGAAGCTGGCATTTAGCTCTAGTTGTTGTCTTTCATAAAACATCACAATATTCTTGGAACTTTGATTTGATTCTGGTTTATTCATTTTATAAACTGACTGATCTCATTTAAATCAGGACACTTATATTGCAATAAAAATAGTGTAAGTGAGAATAGAACCCAGATGCTGGCTTTTTATTTGTGTTGTTAATTTGGCTATACATTTAAAGGATGTAGCAAGGGATGAAATCTATCTTTCCTTATCATTCTTCAGAACTTTCTTTGGCTAAGGGTTGCAGGACACAGTAATTCTGTATTCTGTTGAATTGCATGGCAGTTGCACTTTTTTCAAAAAAAACCCATATCTTTTAAGAAAAATATTATGTATACCTGGTCTATTGAGAGTGTTAAAAGAACCAGAAGACAGTCTGGGTCATGAACAGTGATAAGTTGAAAGGACTAAGATATTGCCAAATAAAATCAGGACAAAATTATTCACAGGCACAGAACAGGTTTTCACTGTGCTAAATTCAAGTAAGATCATTTTTGACATGCATACCACTCTCCAATATGATGGGGAGGCCAGTGTCCCCAAGAAAACCCCTAATAATCTTAATAAAATTTAGGGTTCTACTTTGCCTTTGTCTTCTGCCAGTCAGCCTACTCTACCATGTCTAGCTCCCTTTTTTCCTTTGATTCTGCCTGTTGAGTAATTGTTTTTGAAGAAAATACAAAATAACAAAAAATAGATCAACCTTTCTCAAAGATTAATATCTGTTGACTGATAAAAAATGGAGACAGTATTAGTCTCTCAATGGAAAAAATAATCTGTAAACTAACATTTCAGTCTTTCTCTATTTTGTAGTACAAGATTTTTGTGAACCTCATTAATGTCACTATGTAGTGGTAAACAGATCCAATGCCAGCAACACTCCCAGATGCCAATAACTAATAACAAGATGATACAATTCAGTAAATTTCAGGTTTTCTTTTCTGAACCTAGAATCAAGACAATAGAGGTAATTTCTCTGCAGAGACTGAGGGAATAGTAGTGAAATATTCTCCCAATGTAAATGTTCTTGGAAAACAGATCAAAAATCTCACCTTTTCACTGAGATACTCACCCAGCATAGGAAGGAATTTATCCACCATTTGCTTTGGGCAAGTCTTTTAAGATATGTCTCTTGACTCTGCTGGTCATTATCTACAGTGTTAGGTATTGTATGGAATTGATGTTGCTATTTCACAGAGTTTCCCTTTAGTTTAAATCAGCTTGGTGTTCTGTTCTAGTTGTGAAATGTCCAGCTTGATTCTTGTCTCTCATAAGGCATTTGGAAACATTTTCTCAGAACCGAGATAAACTGCTACATCTGATGTAGAAACTGGCAATTTATCTTTGATATAAGTAGCTTTCTGTCATCAACACACCGAGAGGCACAATCGAGACAAAACTGAAAAACAGGTTTTTTTATATACCTGTGTGGAATTTTCATTTCCTTAAAATACCTCTTAAAAGTTTTAGAAGAATCTTGTTTCCTTCTTTAACTCAACAGCTCTCCTTTTCTGGATAACTATATCACTTTTAGTGCAAATACTTGAATGTTAAATTGATGTAGGACTGGCAGCTCAAAGTCTATCACTGACTTTAATGGGAATTGATTAGATCTTGCTGGCACTTATGCAAGTGAAATTCAATTGCTTGGATGTGTGCAGAAAATTATCATAAACATGATGCAAGTGTAGCAGAAAGATGTTCATTTTTTAATCTGAATCAGTGTTTGTGGAAATAAACATACCATACTTGCTGCATTCTGGAGAGGATAAGGGAGGCAGCAGTTACTTAATAAACCACTTAGAAAATTGTTAGAGATAACCTTTTAGTTTACCAAGAAGAGACATCACTTGAACATTTGGGGAAACTCATTACAGTTTGATAGATATTGTCATTTGCTAGGTATTACTGACTGTGTTGAAGCACGATGTCCTCTTTCTCCGTTGACTGTTATTGCGCTTACTGGATCAGGCTCAAAACTTATATAACTTGTACCTATACTGGCATGGGATTCTCTTGGAGTTTGGTGCCTAGCCACAGGAGAATGATAGCTTTTGGACTGGATGGATACTTTGAGATCAATTACCTTAATTTGTTCTGCTGGCAATTAAAATAATAAGAGCTGTTAATTCCTTATTTTATATATTCCATGTCACATGGTGGGCTTTTTGACTAAGATTGCCATTTGAGACACTTCTAGGATGACTGAAAGATAATACAACTTTTCATGTTTTAAAATAAAATATATGTTCTTTTCTACAAGTTAGTACATGAGTGTAAATAACAAGGTAGCATGGCATGACTCACAGTCCTCGGGATTCATTACTTAAATCCATTTGTGTACTTTTAAATTGTAGTGACATTTCTGAAATGCTTGTTACATTTTTAGCCTTATGTTTAAAAAAAAGATCTTCTATCATCCAAATTAAAGAGAGAGATCACATAAAAAGAAAGGATAAAACTTAGCACTATCGGAAGATCAAAAGACCAGATCTTGCAGTCCTTCCCACACTCCTCAGAACTGTTTTGTCTGAGTAAGATTTAAGAAAAGAACTTCTTGTCTTTCCTCTGAGCTATTACCAGTATAAATAGCTGAATTCAACAGCTTGGTTGTGCATTGCAAAATTTTTTTCTCCATATCTTGGCACTATATTTTTTCCCTATTATTTGTTTTTATCACAGGAGACATTGCTAATCTTACCCATACCTACCCTTTACCAGTTGCAACAGAAATGAGATATCCTTTGCTAGCAGTACTGGCAAGACACAGTGATGCCTGATCAGTGGTTTTCCTCTGTTTTGAGATCTGATGTGCAGCACAGGAGTATTAGACTTTTTTTTTCATGCCTGGGGAATTCTGAAAAACATGTGAAATAGAACATGTGAGTGATACATCCCAGCAGCTAACATTTATTCCTCATTTACTGAGGCTATAATGCTGGCTGAAGTAAAGTCAAAAGGAGCTTTGGCCCTGACTTGGGTGAAAACAAGATTTTCTTCTCCAGGTTGCAAATAGTTATGATACCATGTTACCTTTGCCTTTCATTTGCCGAGAGTGGGAATTTTGTTGTGTTCTGCTGCAAAGGGGGATCACACTTGGTATTCTCTGCCAAGTGATTACTTTTGCTCTTTCTTGTTGATATTTTTAAAAAGGTGCTCCTTTATTTGTAAATTACAAAATAAAAAGAACGCTGAAATAATGGAAATACTGCATGCTTAGGTTTACTATCACTGGTATTCCTTTAACAGAAAGTGAGTGGTTCTCTATTACAAGTCTAGGAAATGTGGAGTTTTTAGTGTACTGTCTTTAAGAATAAATTAATATATTTTCTGGCTTGATGGCTTGAACACATGAAACATTCACTTCCCAACACAAGCTCTACAAGTAACCTCTACATCTACTGTTTAAACTGCTATGCATGAATATTCTGAGCTACATATATACTTTGCTGCAAACAATAACCTGGAGTCAGTGTGCATCCAAATTTCCATTGAAGGCTAATGAATAAGCTGTTAACTAATTTACTCTAATTGTAGCTTGGTTGTGCTAAAATATAAAACTAACAATTCAGCTTTTGCCCTGAGTCTTTTAAATTATGCTTTCACACCTACTGAGCAAGCGTCTAATTAAAAGCTTTTAGCTTTTCACTGTGCATGCTTCTAAGTGAAGTCGTTCAGTTTATCAGGACTCACTTATCACTTGATTTAAATAGAAAAAAAAGGAAAACTAGAGAACAACATATTTTTACATTATTTTTTGCCACTTGCCTTGAAAATTGTTCTGTTAATTTGATTATTAAGCAAACTCCATGAAAATCAGGAATGCAGAAATAATTCCTCATAACATCAGTAGTTTTCTTTATGATTTAAAATGAGAAATGAAAATATAAACAATATATTTTCAAAAAATGTGACTTGCAAAAGAGTACATAAGAGTCTTGTGTCTTCTAGAAGTGTTGAGAAGGAATAGATTTGATTTTGGATTTTTTTTCTTTTAACGTCGTTTCCTTCTTTGTTTGTTTGCTTGCTTGCTTGTTTTAAAGAGTTTTGGGGTGTGTGTGTTTATAATTGTGCCAGGATTTTTTTGTTCATTTGCTTGACTTTTTGTTTTCACATTGTGAAACGTAGGGAAGGATGAAGACTGAAAGATGATACAGAGGACTTCTTAAACAGCTTGCAACAGAAGAAAACCCTATCTTCAAATGTAAACTCTACAAGACCTGGCTAAATGCTGCTGCTGTCCTCAGCCTCGCTCTGTGGTCTTCGGCTTCACTCTCTTAAATTGCTGAGTTCAGAAAACCTGTGAAGGGGACTAAGATACTTACTAGGGTAACCTCTCCAGCTGCTCAGAAAAGTGATGTTCTTCATCTTTTGCCTAGCCACAGGTGAGCAATTTTTATTGCTAATTTTAAGCTACCTGCCAATACCTAAATATCTGAAGAGATCTTCTTTTTTTAGTCCTTTAGTAGTCATTTGACAACAGGTAAACTTACAGGTGAGTACTGGCAAGACTGAAGATGACGTGTTTTCCAAGGGTAAATGGACTTGGCAGAGAATTCAAGCACAGCTGGTCATGACATGCTGCACTTAAAGTAAATGAGCCTTAGAGTGGCCCATTCAAATAATATGAGGAGCCAAGTACAATCCTGCTGCAAGTTGCCACACATTTGTCATGAGGAGGCAAGGGGAAAATGGGAGTGAGGGTGGAGCTGAGAGGAGAAAGGGACATTGGATCTCAGAAGCCACAGTTTGGAAATAAATGAGGCCTGGGCTTCAGACTGTAAGAGCACATCTCTAGTTACATCTCTATGCTAATAAACAGTGATGAGGAACAGAAATGAACACTGGGATGTTATTGTCCATAGTGTTAAATTTCAATCAGGGTCCTTGATTTGGACTTGGTCTGGCTCAACTAGTGTTCATCTAAACAATTCCTAGGACTGATCTGGAAGTTAGCATGTGTGAAAAACTACTTGGATGGACAATACTATTTTGAAGCTAAGAGAATTTAATCATATGGGTATAGGCTGTTCTGGGCCAATTGTCCTCACATCATTTTATGGGCCCAGACACTATGTCTATTAGTCCTGTAGGAATAGCTCAAGAGACTAAATGGCAGCTGACTCAGAGCTTTGAACTGGAACTTTCAGCCTTGGCATAGCATAGAGTAAGTGCAGTGTTACATATGCTTCTATAATATAAATATACACATTTGGGCTAATAATGCTAAACTTTCTTTAAGGCCAATGCAGTAGTGTTGGAATGGCTCAGATGATGTACCCCATTTTAGATAACTTAAATGACTAACTACCAGTCTCTGACTAGTCTGTGGGACGCTTCTGGAAATGAACATGAGATTTCTTGATTTTCTTTTTTTTTGCATCCCTCGTAGTCTAGAGATCACGTCACGGTAAGGGTAAATGAAACAAGGTATGGTGATGTCTGAATGACTGATTGTAATCTGTCAGTACTCTAGTTATTTGTGATTGCACAAACACCTCTCTTACCCTATGGATTAACATCCATATCTATCATCATATCTTCTGATATCTTCCTGTGTAGCTGGCTCTAAGAGGCAAACAATGTCATATCTCATTCAGCTGTTGAGGGCAGTTCTTTAACGGCTGCCAAGATATCTGGCCTCTCATCTTCTACTGTTTCCTTTGGGGTTTTGCTGTGTCTTCTTCAGTGTGTATTTACCCATCCAGGAACAATTTTGTGACTTCAGCTGCAGCATGACATGCTGAAGCCTGACATGCTCAGATGTGGACCTGCCTCATCCCCTCTCCACTTCAGCATCTTTCACTGCACTTCTCATGACTTTCCTTTGTGCTGACTGGTGATGACAGCTTCTTCTCTGTCACTTTCTTTCTTCTCATATATATGCTCCAGATTGATTTTGGACGCAGGCCAGTGACAGAGTTAAAACCAAAAGATGCTTCATAAATCTCTGTGCCTATTTACAGTTATATGTAATTCAGCTTTCCCACTGGGTCAGTGGAACTGGCACTGATATGCTAGCAGGAAGCAACACAGGTTGACTTGCTGTCAAGGCAGTCATGAGGGTGAGTTTACAGAGCCTGGAACTGTGAGGAAAACATCTTTTTTACTTGACACTTAAGGAAAGCTAAATTGGAGTGGTAGGGATAACGAACAGAGAACCTCCGCAAGATGCCATTTTTAGAGCTACTTTGCAAAATAAAAGCATGCTTTAAATCCATGGCTCTGTTATTGTCTGCATTTAGACTCTGCTCTCTCAAAGGTAATTTTACAAGCTGCAATAAAGCACTTCCCAGCATGTAACATTAGTGTTCAAGTGAAGCTGTTACTTTTTATTTTTTCAAGTGGAGTTGAATGATTAGTAAAGGACCAAGAATTTAAATTGCCTCATCTCTAGTAAATGTTAACACATGCCTCATATGGCTTCCTCTGAAAGTCTGCATTATCTGGCAAGTGAACTGTATGTATACATATAATTATGTAAACACATTCTCCCCAGTGTGATTCATGGCGATTTAGTGCAGTCAGTGGAAGTTTTTTTGATCACTATCCTCATTGTGAGCTGCTTAAACATCCGCCTGTCTAGTTGTGAGTCAAATTCAGTGGCTATATAGAGATGTACAATGCTGTGCATGACAAAAATATTTGCTGCACCACTCGTGGTATGAGCTGATCACCTTTTGCTTCAGCCCAGTCTTACATTTTTTTTCTGAGTGTAGCTATGATATCTTTCTTAAGAAAGATTTATTCCTTCATTTCTGTCTCTTTTTGGCTAAAAGTTCAGAAAAGCTGGCGGTTAAATTGTACTCAGGTGTGCTTTAAACCGTATGCTTGGCTCAATGCAGCTGACCTTTCATTCTCAGCTGTTCAGCAGACAGACAGTATGCTGCAAGTCATAGTCATTGCCATGCTTGTCTTTCTGGAACAGTACCTCTATCTTACAACTCTAGACTTTATTCTGCACTAAGTCTATCCATTAAAAAAAAAAGTCTATCAGCATAAACCTGTCAAAACCCATGCTAGCTTTGCAGATTTTCTGTCATTATTGGTGGAGCTATTCATAATATCTCTGCACTGAGTGAATTGTTGAACGACTCAAAGTTTAGTTCTACAAGAGGTATAGAAGAGGCAATATAGTGTCTTTCAAAAGTTGTGTATGAAGAGCTGAACTAAGTTTAGATCTGTAGTATGTTCAGGAGTCTATGTGGCTCCTGATATAATCCTGAGAAACCTGTGGCTTCTCACACACTTGCTACAGATATTCTCCCTGCATGGGAGAATATTCTCCATGCATTCATTTGTGAGAGACCCCTCATTGCAGCCAGTAGAGTCAACAGAGAAATGGGCACCACTTTTAGCAAGTCTTTTCTTCCATCTATCCATGTATTTATTCACTTATCCAGCCATGCAAACATCCATCTAGGCAAAGGTTTTGCTTTACCTATACTACTGGCAGATAAAGTAGCAAAACCCTCTAGTCTAAATATATTTCAGCTCATTTCTTAATGAAATGGAACATATTGTATGTCAGTTTAGTGATACTGCTATAATTGTCTCACAGAGAAGATTGCAGAGATAAAATCTTTCAGACAGTATTAAGGTAATTTTCTAAAATACAGTATATCAATAATATGTTGCTGCATATACCTCAGTATTTCAGCACCTGTTAATCCCTTTATTGCAAACTGGTAAATAAATGAGGAAGTGAGGAAGATGCACATATTTTAACATGGATAATCTGGGGTTATACTGTCTAATATGTCCAGAAAGCACATTTATTTCTCTCTGAAAGTCCAATATCCCTGTTAAATTTCTGTATATCTATATGAACAATGATCTTTCCCAAGACAATGAGCTAATTCCCACAGGGATGATCACAAGCAGCAACATTTTCAGATGAGGAAAATTGGCATGATAGAAAATGATGCTGAGGAATGAGTAAACATTGAATAATAATTTTAAAAGTTGAATACAGCTGACATGTTAAGACAAAACACGATTAACCAGCCAACTGCCATACTTTCACATCTAGAAATAATGGATTCAGTTTTTACCAGTGGAATTGCAAATGGTGACTGTGAGAACACTTAGAATTTGTAGTGAATAAAAGAGTCTCAACATAAACTGCTTGTGAAAATGCAGTTATGTCAAATATTTGTGTACAAATATGCGGCCTAACAGAAGGAAAA
Source organism: Cnemophilus loriae (assembly GCA_013397755.1). Taxonomy (NCBI): domain Eukaryota; kingdom Metazoa; phylum Chordata; class Aves; order Passeriformes; family Corvidae; genus Cnemophilus; species Cnemophilus loriae. Next base: position 813,250 of record VZTF01008130.1, read on the forward strand.
CAATGAGGTCTCTAATCTAGCAGAAAAACTGGATTATGAAGGAAAACAAAATAGAAAACTAGTTAGACATTTTCTTTCATGGAGGGGTCATAGTCACTGGAATCAACTAAAAAATGAAATAGTACATTTTCTGTGTCTTGTTGAATTCAGCTGAAGAACCTAAATTTCCCCCGTTTCAGTTTGTACCCATTACTCCTTTTGCTATCACTGCAGTTCCTGATGCAGAGTCCCTCTCTGGCTTTCCCTTGGGTACTGAAAGGTTGCTGTGAGATCTCCATGCAATCTTCTCTTTTCTGGACTGAAAAAAACCAACTTCCTCAGCCTGGAGGTGCTCTGAAAGTTTGTTTCTTGAATGAGTGAGCAGACAAAGTCAATACACTGGCATTTTCTTATCCTGAGATTTTCACCTCAAAAGTAGGCATTACCTATAAACTGGAGTATACTACTCCTCATAGTGGGGTTTCGCTCTCTCACAAAGATGTAGATATTGCAACATAAATGTAAACTAACACTAAGAATACATGTCCTACACTGGCCAGAGATCTGGAATACACAATAACCTTCTCTCTCCATTTCTGGAACAGGGTGGTTTGTACCTTTGTGGACATTCTTACATTGTAAGGCAACATCTTCTGAAGCACAGCTGGGAGAACAGGTGCTCCAAAGGCATGAAAATTGTAGCTCTGGAGAACACAATGGGAATTTAATTTTAAAAAATTTACATGATATGAAGGACCCTTATTGGACCATATGGTCCAGCAGCATCCCAAAGTCTGTAATGGTTTTATGAATGATTAAGCACTGGCAGAGGTATGTACTGATTACATCACTGGGACAGCATCTAGAGGCTGTGAGAAATCCTGGAGGATATTTTCTTGGCCTTCACTTGTCAGTGATTTATTATCCAAAATAAAGATTTGATTGCAAACTGCTGATTGAATCAGCAGAGAGGAAAGCAAGATGGACAAACACGTTTGAGGTGGCTATGACTCACCTGAGGGCACAGTAGATGCCAGTAATCTTGGTAGAAACAACATACATGTTCTTTCCCTCCTAACACCAGTGAAACAATCCTGGAACTCTTATGCTACCGTATATTGTGATTTCTGAACTTGGTACCATGTGTGTTCCTTCTACAAAAACAGCAATATGAAGGCCCTGTTCCTTGATTTTATTGCGGGTGATCACATTCATCAATTTCTATTCATTTATCAATGCACAAGAAATACAACCATACAATGTGGTGCAGGTTTATTTTTAATGTGATACATAATCAACATGCAAATTAGACTTAATCTACTTTGTTGCAAAATGTGGACATCCCAAAGGTAAAATCTAGCCTTCATAAGTGACATTTGTGAAAATAATGTCAAATATTCCCTGCAACCTCTTTGAAATTTTTGGAGACTATTAATTACATCTCTCTTACACTTTGCATTTCAGTTCACCTGAAAGATCAACGTTCTCTTCATCTTCTTAGATAACTGATAATTGGAAAGAAAAACAGAATACCTCTACTTACCACCCTTCCACCCTTCCTAAATATGGTGTCACTTTTTAGTCCTCTGCCTCTGAATCAGCATTTTTTAGCAGGAAACATGAATGCCAAATGCCTTCATGTAAACTTATCTATAGAAAATCCAGAATGACTACTGCCAAAAGATTAAAGTGAAGGTGAAACCATTGTATCAAATTAATTCCACTAATATCCCTCGATAATAACATCTAGTGGCCAAAGACTTAGCCATTCCAAATATCAAATAAAAAATAATAGTTCACTCTTTATTGAAATATTAATCTTGATATTCTTCTTATTATAACACTTTTGAAAGCAATATCCAAAATTATAATATCCATATACACTTAATATTTGTTTTATAAGTTGATAAAATATGAAACTAAAGCATAAAGACATTAAAAATTATCATATTTATTGCAGTTTTTATGAGACATGCTGCTGCAAAACACATAAAATCCTCTAGGATAAATCTGCACCTGGTGCTGTCTTGATAACTTGAATTTACAATGGTGAAGTATTTATGCAGGCTTTTCTTTTAAAGAAATAGCTGAAGTGTAGAGTTCTTTTGTATGAGATGTATTCTATCATTTGCTGCTGAAAGATACTGGTGCAGCGCATCAGTGAGAGAGTGAAATATGTGTATGCCTGGAAGAGGGTTAATTTTTAAAAGTGAAATACCTAGTTCCTATCATTCGTTTTCTACTTCAGGGTAGTTTTTGCCAGTTGAGCAGACTTAACTTGAATATTTTTAATTGGCCGCAAGCACCAAACATTTTGACACTCATGTACAATGTCAAAAGTACCTTAAAACATTCACTTTGTCTTTTTTTTTTCCCACTATAAGTCTCCTCTACTGGTTTAGACAGAAGAATATTTTTTGACTATACAACGCAAAGTAAAATTGACAAAGTTTGGGATCTTGTTGTAAAGATTTAAATTCAGGTTGTCTGTTATTTAAATTCTCACTAAAGCCTCAGCATTTGCTAGAAATTGGTACACAGTGCTGCATCTCAATGGCTTTTTCGCCATCACAGTCAGTCCAAGGGTGGTTAGTTTGTGGTTACTGGGATACATTTGGTCTTGAAATGCAGGAAGGCTGGGCGTAACTCTGTCATGTATCCTTCTCTGGAGATATTCTGTTGCCAATGAGAACAATAATTCTAATGTGTCTTTTTGAAAGGACAAAGTCCTGCTGAGAATGGCATTGCAAGGTAATCCAGACACCTTGTTTTGTTATCCCCTTCTACTTTCTAGCAGAGTGATCGGAGTGTCTATGCACTAATCCTAGAGGGCCCACTCCTCTCAGGCCTCTGAAAAGTATCTTGCAGCTTTTGGTCATAAGATGTTGACGTAGACTTTATGAGCCAAAAATTCTGGCTATCCTATTTTCTTCAGTAATTATGATAATAACTTGAAAATAGTATTTAGGTGGGGATCCAATAGCGAGGCACTACAGTATAAGTTGTTCTGAAGTTGTAGAACGAAGTTGCAATTTCACTAATGACAGTGGGTGAATATGACTTTAGTTTGGGACTTCCTCAGTACATGATTCTTTTCAGAACAAAACCACAATATGCATATGATTTCACTATTTTTCTGGTTAGTTGCAAAGGAATCTTTCTTCTGTAAATGGTGAAAATCCTTATTTCCTTGACTACCAAAGTATTCCATGGGTCAGAGAGCTGAGGCTTGTTTTTGTCCAATGGCTTTTCAAAAAGAATCTCAACTATTCTTCTTAACCTTGTGAAAGACAAGAAGGTGGAAAAAATTAATGAAATGGATGCTTTTTGTTGATGGGAACAATAGCCAGAAGAAGCTGGGTGAGAGCCATATGAAGATTAAATAAAGAAAAGGAGAACAGGCTTCTTTAGAGAGTGACCACTTGGCATGTGATGATCTAAAATATTATTGTAACTTTGGCTCTTCTCTTGTGTGGGAGACCAGGAAATAAGTATAATCACTTTCTAGAATATTCACCTTATTTTTCCATTAAAACTAAAACTCATATTCAAGTACAAATTTAAAATGTAGAATGCGCATCAGTGGTGAACTTTTAAACCTTTGAATTTTGCCAATAACTAATCTCGACAGAGCTATTATAAAGAGGGGAACCATACCAGATTTGTTTACACAGTTCAGTTTTGATCTACTGACTTTGAATGTAATTATCATTTCAGAATTAATATCTTGTCACTGTGTATATGACTCTCACACTCTTGCTTTCTTTTGTGTAATGAACCCGGTGTACTTCTTAAAACCTTTTCTTCTACGTGGAAATCCAAAGGGACCTACTACTTGTTCTTTTCTAGTAATTTTAATTATTTATCAATTGAACTTACCTAATTACTATGCCTATCTATTCACAATAAAATATATTGAACACTGTCCAGCTAGTCAGGTTTTCCACTGCGGCTTCTGTATCCTTGTTAGATTGAAAACTGAATAACAAACCCACACCGACCTATGCATACAGTCTCTTAAACTAGCTGTCTGTCTTCCTAGTTTATGTAGTTTATTTACAGCTGGAGCCCATTATGAAAAAAGAATACTTTGTAATTGCACCAAATATACATAAGGCTTCTGTTTCAGGTTTCTTTTTTTTTTTTTTTTTTTTTTTTTTGGGGAAAAGTTTTGTGCGTTTTTTTTAATTGGGAAGAAGTTTAGTCAGCTATTTTACTCTAGGCATACTAAAGACTCTATGAAATTTATTTTTACAGAGAGTCATTCTCACCTGCAGGTGGAATATGCCTACAGAAGTTGAAAAATTGAATAGTTTAAGAATTTTGGTAAATATGTCAAGGATTAATTCAGGATCTATCAGACTTTGGAAGAATGTGGGTCATGTACTAATTTCTTCTCAGAGGACTGGAGGGCAAAACCCCACATCTTAGGCCAAACACCCACACTCAGAATGGTAGTAGGCATTCATTGAACTTAATTAGTGTTTGCTTCAAAGTTGTTTAAAGCCAAAGGTTTTTGTCTTGCTTTTAGTGTATGATGTCTTGTCCTCTCAATTTTATTTTCCCAGTAGCAATGAAAGAGTAGGAAGATAGCCATGCATAGCTGCCACTTTCTCTTACTGTAGCCGTGCGTACATGCTTTTAAGCCAAGAAGCACAAGTTTTCATTCTGCTCTTTGACTAGATGCTTGTACCCTGCTGTCCTTCCCACAGCTCATGAGAACATCCTGCCTTCCATATTTCCTTTTGATTTATTTTGCTAATTTTTGTTCTGTGTTCTTCTATACAGACTGGGCTATAAGTATTGATTCAATGTCCATTATCTATTTTCTCTCATTTTATTTTCAATTATGTTTAAAAAAATCCAGCCAATAAGTAGAACACATAGCAAGGATCAGAAGATACCCTTAAATGTCTTTAATGATACTTCATTCAAAACACTGTAGAAGTTTTAATTAATTTAAGTCTGTATCTGGCTTTATATTTGGCTTAATATCTGATATTCAGGGTCCTGATAATGTGCAAAAGCTCTGCAACCCCTTTCCTCCCTCTTCCTGGGGATTAAACTGTCTGTGTTTAAGGTCAGCTTTGATATGGCAGAGCTGTATGGTCTCAAACCTGACTGCTGGGAGAAAGGCTGTGAGAATGCACTTTGAGGGCCTCCTGCCCTTGGCTTGGGTGCAACATTAGACCCAGGGCTTTGACATTTACTTTTGTGGTGTTATCAAGAGGATTTGTGATTCTTCCTATCTAAGATCATTTTCAAGTGAAACCAATTTGTATGACCTCGTCTGGTTTGTTGATTGTATTTTCCTTCTTCACTTTTATCTGTCTTCCTACTTATTTCTTTTTAATTTTATTTCGTCTGTATTGTAATTCGGTAAATGGAATCTGTATCTTTCTCCAGAACAGAAATTTCAGTTTGCTTTTTTTTATACCGCTTTTATTTCTGTTTTCTCTTTCTTGTCTCATATTCATATGGTAATTCAATTTTTTTCATGACTCCTTAGCATTAATGAAGACTTTGCTGATATTTTCTATATTCTTACCTCATCTATGTTCATTTAAATGATTTGAGGATAGAGTATGAATGTAGATCAGCACCTGTTTCTACACTGATATCTCTTGTGGTTTGACATCATATTTCAGTCTCTAAACTACTTCATGGCAATATTTAGAAGTGCAGGTCCTGAGATTTTAACTTAAAAATTATTTACCTTCCATTTTAGTCTAGAAGTCCATCTGAAGCTCACTGGAAAAGTCTTTTATATGCATATTTATCAGGGACTCCCCAGCTTTTCCAAATTTTGTTTACTGCTATTGTAGAGAGACTGCAACAGTTCTTTAGCCAGCCTTATATACCACAGCAATGAAACATTTCTATCTATGTATGGAGACTGTTTCATATCACATTTTTAGGTGTTGTTCAAGAACTTACTTTTAGGTAAAAAAATGTAAGAAAAAACAAAGATAGTAGCTGTGAGCATAAACATTCTAGGATTCAGCTACTTGTATCAACCATTCAAATTTTCTTAGAGCAGAATTCATCAGTATTCTGACCAGTTTTCTACCGGGTCCTTACAGTTTCATGGATCATATACCCAGTTATCCACTATAGATTCTGAGTTGCTCGGGAAATTCCCACAGCAAAATATTTTGGGGGGAAAAAAAATACATACATACATACCTAGATATAGATATAGATATAGATATAGATATAGATATAGATATAGATATAGATCATCAGTGCTCAGATACTACAGCGGGATGGAGACTGTAGCAATTCAGTCTAATAAGAATTCTGGATTATGAGTGGCATTGGCACAGAGCAGTTACCCTGGTATCTCTGAAGTTCTAAGGCTCATTTAAAAGGAAAAAAAAAAAGGCACTATGAAATAGCGAAGCAATTGCTTCAACCTGAGCATGATCTTGTCATTTTTTCTTTGAACATGAGAATCCACCTTCAAAAAGTCTTTGTCAGTTCTAAAGCACCATCAAAGCAATCCTAAGCAATAGTGCAAACACAGATAGCTGATGAGACCTTTCATTGTTAGGGCTTTAAAACACTCAAAGAGAAAGAGCTCCAACAGGATGATTATTTCAGTCAAGCAGATTCCCTTTGTATCAGACATAGGCAGCTTGTGTAGATACACTCAAGTGTCAGTAAAAAAAATTAACTGGTTTCAACACTGTTCTTTGCACTGTAATCCTCAGGCATTACTGGGTTTAAGATTATTTATCTTGTGAAGCTAAATTTAACAGAAATTTCAGCCAAAGCCAAAACTGTTCACATCTATAAGGCTATTGTAGCTGCTATTTCTGTAATCAAGAAAACAAATGTCATTAGAAATCCCCAAGCGCCCTTGCAAGTGGCAAATTCTAAAGAAAACAAAACCTAGAATTCACATAGTATCAAGAGTGATGCCCGTGTTCTTCCCATAGGGTTTGCTGGATAATTTCTCATTAAATACATCTGTTAATGACCTAAATAGTTTGTCAGTGACCTAAGATAGTGTGGTGCTGTTCTCTTCTAACTGCATGTTAGTGAACATGAAATAAGAGCAATCCTTATTGGAAGGGATGGTAGAAAGACAGACAACAAAAATTTTCTTCCATCCCTGTGACCTATGAATATATTTTTGTTAAATTGTTGCCGTAATCTTAACAAAAGCAGTTGCATTGCTGAGATTCCAGTTTTTTTGGGTTTTGTATCTAGTACAATAGATTATGCAGCTATGCTTCACAGTGTGATGACCTAATTGTAGAATAGTTCTGAAAGCAAAATGACTCTGGTTGAAGTCATACTTTAAACATTTTAGATGTGACCTGGACTGGCCACCCAGTTGGCTGATTATGCTGTTAGTATTGATTGAATGAACCATGTATGAACGTATGCACTTTAAAATGAAAGCTCTTGGTCTGAAATCTGTATTTTGATATTTGATAACTATTGTTTCGTACAAATACGATGCAACAACGCAAAAATATGTTGTGATACTAGCCGAGGGACATTAAATCCATCATTCTCTTAAAAGGCTCAAGGTTAGTTCTAGAGTAGATCACTGTAACTCAGTCAGCAAGATCTACGCAACTGCACGAGATAAATATTTGGTCCCAAGAATTAAATAAAATAAAATGAAAGTTACACAAAATGCCCTTACCCGAACAAATTAATGCATTTACATTGCATATGTGAAAGTCTTTCAAGAGTCTTTTAACTGAGGGAAGAACTAGAGGTTCAAAACTAAAACAAAAATAAAAGTCAAATATTTCATGGAACAAAGTTGCAATTCCCATTTAATATTCTATTGTTTTAGCTGAATTGAGTTTATCTCTTGAAGTCCCAGCCTTGGGAGAAGAGAACCTTTTTCCTTTAAGCCTTTTTTAGACTGCTTCTGAAGCAGTCTAAATGCAGCAAGAATCTATAATTTATAATTAATAAAATAATTAAAATTTATAATTTTGAAAGAATTTTTTGGGAGAGTTTGTAGTAGTCTGCTGACTTCAAATCAGGCCTAAACTTCTCTAGATCTTTTCTTGACCGTAACTTTAGTTTGTACAAGATGTTACTATAAGACTATTTTTGTCTTAGTGAGCTTATTTCCCAGTTTATTATGTTCCAGAATTTCGATCTAAGTAACAGAGCGACATTTGCAGTGCAAAACCAAGATAAGGTGTGTTTTATGTGAAATCCATTTTCTTTATTCTCTTCACCTAACTACCCACTCTTTCAGATCTGGAATATGTTGTAAGTCATTCAGAATGAGGAGGTTTTATACTGATTTTGATGAAATGCCATATTCAGACAGCCAGTGTGTTTACGTCACAGCACCCAAATGAGTGCTCTTGCCAGCAAATAGGCAGTGAATTCGGCGTTGAGCGCCACCTTGGCCTAGCTAAACATCCTTTGCAGTGTAAAGTCAATGTGAAAGTTTAAACAGTTTAGGATTTTGTCCTCCATTATATATGATATTACCTTACTGTCACGATTAGGAATGCTGAGATTCGCAGTTTGTGCGTGTCTAAAGATCTTAACACTGCATATGCTCTGAGCATCCCTGGCATGGGTGCACACCCCTTTTCCTTGACCTAGCACTATCAGCATTTTAAATTTTCGAGACATTTTAAAAGGCTAGTGTGTTTTTCTCAGGTACTTTGGAATGTGAAGTTTGAGAAAATTCTTCTATGACGAATAAATTTTATGTGTAGTTAAATAGCAGTTAATAAAGAAATGGGGTACATTACTGCAGGCTTGGGTAAATTATATGCTAGTTTAATAATTTTCAGAGCTGTATATTTTACTGTTTTGTGTACAAGCACTTATGCTTCTAAAGTGTAGTACATTCTAAAGTGTAGTATGCTTCTAAAGTGCTTGTACAAGTGTATAAGCACTTATGCTTCTAAAATAGAGCTAAAGAACTTTGTAAACCCCTGCAAAGAAAATAAAGAATACAAGCAGATGACCTATAATATAGAAGTGCATTATTCTGATGACACTCATATAAAAAGTGGTATTTTCTATACTCTGTTCCATGGTACAATTTGGAATTTGATTCCCATATTACACTGCTCTTTTAAAGATATGAGGGAAGTAAAGATATACTCTCTTAAACATTCAGACATATACTTGCATTTACACATGTACATTGTAATCACATACATTTATTTAAATATAAAAAAAACAAAATAAACTTTCTCTTGGTACATGATTTCTATTTTAATTTAAAATTAAATCCCTCCAAGCTACTTAATAATCAAAACCCAGAAATGTTTATTGCATTCAGTCTTTACTTGAAGACCTATTTTCAGTTGCCTCATCCTACGGTAGTGGAGTAAATGGGTCAGATCTATCTCTTTGTAAGTAAGCTTACTCTTTGTGGCTAACTTTAAAGGAGTGAAGACAGCTATTTTGGATGCTGATGCCTAAATTTGGACAGAGAAGTCCTGTTCCAGAAGTTTAGTTCAAAGTGTTTCACAGAAGCTTAACCACCGTGAGAGAACGAGACTGTTTTTCCTCTGCACTTTGAAACAGAGCTGTGGTGGTCAGTGTAGCGGTGATGTGCCTGGTTTTGTCACTGTGAAAATCACTGAACTATGACAAAATAATAAACCTTTGAAATAGAGGAATATACTTAGACATTGATGGCTAAAGTATCTGAAGACGGGTGCACTAACAAGTCTTTTAAGAAAAATTAGGCAAAGTAAATGGAATTTATGCCATTTATCTTTGGATGCTTAGAACTTAAACCTTCACATTGGTGTTTGGTGTTTTATGTTCCAGTCAGGTGTGTTTCAACTGGGTATCTTGTGTTTCACTGACTAAAAAAGAGATTGGTTAACCTCCTCAGATTGTGCATGCTTTGTGCTTAGATCCTGTGCCATCTGTCAAATAAAAATTAATAGAAAATACAACTATTTTATAAACTTTTAAATCTGCACATAGTACTTAATTATTCTGAAAAGAAAAAAGAAGAGGAAGAGGAAGAGGAAGAGGAAGAGGAAGAGGAAGAGGAAGTCTCCAGAAGGCAGTATTCTTCTAGATTTTAATGTCTGGAATCTCTTTAATTTACTTCAGCAATTCTGACATTGCGTTTTGTAACTGAAAGAAGACTTTGAGAGAGGTAATGATTTTAAAAAATGCTATGTATAGAAACCCATGACTGAATCTATGGAACACTTGCTACCTTCATATTGGTTTGCAGACAAAGTAAGTAAACTTTTTCAGAAATCAGGCTGCTTGTCTCAAGGCAAATTCAGAGACGTCAATGACTAGTACTTTTGATAGAACCTGACAAATAGTTGAAACATTCCTAAACTGATTCTATACCTTAGTCCCTTCCTTCCTCCTTTCTCCCTCTCTTGTAAAGTTTTTATTTTCATGCTTATGTCTTGAGCCTTCCTGTTGCCTTCAACAAACTTTGGATTAGGTCATCAAACCATACATTCCCTCCTCCAAACTAAGCCTAGCTCCATAGCCATTTTAAAAGCTCATTTTTAGTTTAAAAATAAGGCTGGATCAATGGAAATGATCTGTGCTTTGCAGACATATCAGCATTTTGTGTTTCTATGAAATGTAATAATAGTCTTCCAAAGTCTTTCCTGATTTAACTCCACTAAAACGTACTTGCATTGTTCAGCTGTAAGACCTTTTCTGACAAAACACTTCAGGAGACTGGTCTTCAGTGTTTATAAGAAAAAAATGCTTGATGTTTTATGGATTGCCTGTTTCTGTCTGACTACATTTGTATGCCAGCAGGGAAAAAATAAAGAAAAGAACTTTTTAAAATCATCATTATGACTAAGGAACTACATTTAAGCTTTTTGAATGAAACTGTGCAAATATCACTAAATGTTCTGTCCATGTAGCAATCACTATTATATAGGGTCACTGATTGAGCATCTTCGTGCAGTCAGATCAGTGGACCAAAATATTTTTTTTTCAGAAATGTAACAGATGAGACGGATAAAAGAAATATTCCTCAAAGAAGAGGTGAAGTTTTCAGCTATTTTTCACAGAGGTCAGAAGAGGTAGATTGCAAGTACTTATGCCAAAAGGCAGATTTGGCAGTGTTGAGTTTATGGTTAGACTCAATGATCTTATGAGTCTTTTCAAACCTAAATGATTCTATGACCGTTGGTGTAAGGAATTTTTTCTTGGTTCAAACTCCTGGCATTTATTCTCTCTCCCAGTCTCAGAGTGGTTGAAGATTCAAAGAATATATTGAATACTAGAATCTCAACAGAAATGCAAATCAGAAAAGAAGGTGGATGCACACCTTTTTTAAATATTAAGAAGTTTAATGAAAAATATCTCCTAAACTGTCAGCTGCATTGAGCCTGTCAGTGTCAGTGAAATTTCTTCATTTCTAGATGCATTTATTTTCAAACATGCATATCAAAGTTTCACAGTTCTCATTATGGAAAATTGGTAACTTTTACTCATCTGTCTTTGGTGATGACCCAGCCCCAGATGTGTTAGCAAAATTTATTACTTATTTCTTATTACTTCCTTACTACTATCTCACAGAATAAGAGGAAACCTTCATTTAATCAAACTGTTTCTGGACTAATGTATTATCTATTTATCTCCTGAGATTTAGGGATAAATTTGAAAGAAGACATGGAATTAGTTTAGAGCGGATTTATTTCTTTTCCCCTAGGAAAATTTATTCACAATCAGCATCTTTAACATTTAAAAGCCAAGGGCTGAGATATTAAGTGCCAAATATATACTTACAGAAAGGGGGACACACCTGAACAATCAAGTGCGTGACAGGAGAAGTAAGACAAAAATAATCTGCAAATAATGAAAAATTTTGGGAAAAAAATTTAGTTTTTGCTTCCTAAATTCATGGATTTTTGACCAGTGAAGCAGAAATAAAACCATGTCTCTATGCCAAAGTGAAGACAGTTAGGTTATGCTGATTAAAATCATCTGTTTGTGAATTCTGGGCTGTAATGCTGTGATGGAAGTTCAAAGCAAGACCAAATTCTTCTGGTTTTTTGATTATGCACTTGATAAAAACCTGTTTTCTCTAATAGCTGAGATAAGTAGTTTGGGGGAGTTTCAGAGCCCAGTGAGGGATCATGAATAACATCAATCAAGACTTTTACCATCTTTTTTACTTTGGGAAGACTGTACTTCTGCTGTATTATTGCTACTATTTTTATGATTTTTGAATTGTGTAGCACTACTACAGTCCTCTGATGGAAATCCCTAGAAATGAGTCTGGGGGCACACTTGATGTTTTAGGACACCTGCTAAGACATGCAGCTGCCTCTCACATCAGTGTGATTGAATCAGTCAGAAGGGATGTATACCCTCAGGCCTATGTGTGAATGTTCCGGTACTTCCCTGGAGGGAGTTTTCACACCTGACCCAGTTATGGCACATCAAAAGGGATGAATGATACCTTCCTCCGTGGTGGGGAGGGTGTTTTACAACTGAGCCAGATGTGTAAGGGAGGACATTAGCATTTAGTGGCATTTAGAGTCTTAAAAGTATTTTTAGGTTCTGAATGGCTACAACTGGAAATACTTCAAATTCTTATTTCCTTGTAGACATTTATTTATGGCTTTCCTAAAGTAAAAATGTAGGGGAAAAGTAATTAAATTTTGAAATACCTATTTCCCAAACTGGCAGTTAACAATGAAACAGCAGATAATTCTGCCTTCAAGGTCTGTTACAAACAAAAGAGTAAATAGCACTGATGCCAGTTGTTGGGTTTTTTTGGTAACAGACAGGGCAGGTCCTCATATTAGTTACAGATATGTGGGTTTCAAATATCATCTAAGTGATTCAATCCAAGTTTGTTCTGCTCCTTTGGGTGTTATAAAACAACTGCTTAGACTGCTCAAAGACACCTTTTACCTGACACTGAGATACCTGTATGAAATTACTGGTTCCATTCTTTTGCCTGTGGGACCTGTGGAAAAACCTGCTGCTCAAAGTTCTGAACTTTATTTAATCATCTGACTCACAGTGCTATCTACTGTAAAATGTAGGGAGTTACATGAAAATATTCTTATCATTTGTGGAAATGTTCCCATCTCTGGTTAAAAGTGGAAAGCTCAGATTTACTGCATTTGTTCATATGCATTCCTGCTATTTAAATTGCAGTGACATGTATAAGAAATTATTGTTAGTACGAGTTAGCTTTCACTTGATTTTATGGTTTTTTTTGTGCTTTGTCTCAATTCCCTCTTCAGTGATTTTTAGAATTGTCCCTGTCCTTTTTTTTTTGTTGTTTGTTTTCCAGTTGTAAAAGACCTGTTAATAAAACATGAAAGATGAGAGTATCATTAATGCTAGTTCTCCCTTCTTGGATTCATGTCAAGTCTGAAAGAAGAAACAAAACCAGCAAAGCATTTGACTTCAAATTAGTCTTGGTATGATATGCTTGTCTCCTCCTTCTTACTGTTCATTATAAATTCATCTTGTTGAGATACAAATTTGCATTGATTTAGATATTCTTCCTGAAGGACTTCTAGAAGGGAATGCTATGTTTAGAAAAGGAGATGTATCTCTTCTCTTTTGTATCAAAAGATACCAGAATAATGCCTCTTATCTATTAGGAGGAAAAAAAAAACCAAACACTTAAAGTGGAGGGACACAGATTTGTTTGTTTGTTTGTTTGTTTGTTTGTTTTCTAGTTTTCTCTTTAGACAGGACATTTGACTTACTGGATTGTAAAATCTGAACCTCTGTGTTTTCAAGACCTCAGTGTTCATCGTTTATAGACATAGAAATGTGTGAAATTAGGAGTAAAACACTAATTCTACAGATTGCAGAATGACAGTTTAAAAGGCTTTCATGAAGATATTTTGCATTATACATAGTGTTAAGCAGAACCAAACTCCCCTAAATTATCAAAAGATAGCTTGTGCAGTTCATAGCCTCTTCAGTAAGATTTCACTCCTGGCAGCTGTGCCAACAGCTTCTAGTGTCTTCTCTTAGCTTTCAAGTAATTTAAGTTTAGAAAGTTTTATTTCCCTTCTAATACTGTTATTAAGTTCCTCCCTTCCTCCCAGCCAGGGAACTGTCAATTCTGGAACAGCTTTTTAGTTTCTCTTATCCTTCCTAATTTTTCAGTTTCAGGTCCAGGTCCAGGTCCAGGTCCAGGTCCAGGTCCAGGTCCAGGTCCAGGTTCTGGTGTTTACAGCACTAGTTTCATCCTCTCCTGCTTGTCCTGAACTTTCTCTCAGAATAATATGTGCAACCACCTTTTTTCTGTCCGTGACTTTGAAATTCTTGTTTCAGCAATCTCAAATAATGAGAAAAAATTCCTTCTTCGTCCCCTTTACTTATAGGAGATTTTCCTGTACAATGTATTTCAAAAATATCTTGTAATTAAGCTATGAAGATTATTTTTGTGGCTCTCCAAACCTGGACCATTAAGCAGTTCTCGTCTCTGAAATGTGATCATCATTTCTTAGCTTGCATATAGGTACTAGCACATTCTCCAGAGAAGAGAGTCCTTGCACGGCTTGAAATGGCTTCTCTAAGTCAGATCCTAATTTGACAAGGTATTTGACTAAATATTCAAATTGTGCTGACTACAGTGTTTAAGCTGTTCTCCCAGAAGCTAAGACTTTTGTTACCAGCAAATGAAAGATAGAAAAGAAATTAAGGAACACAAGGTTCTTAAAAACACTTGAAATGTAAAAAGTATTGGAGGAGTGAGCCAACAGTGGGGGGTGTCCCACTGGACCTGCTCTTTGTGGAGAGAGAAAGACTGGTGGCTGATGTGACGGAGGCCCTCTTGGGCATAGCAATCATAAATTACGAAGTTTTTGATTCTTAGAGAAGTAGACAGGTGGATCATCAGAACTGCTGTCTTGACCTCTGGAGGGCAGACTTTGGCCTGCTTAGGAGACTGGTTGTAAGAGTTCCTTGGAAGGCAGTTCTGAAGGGCAAAGGAGTACAGGAGGACTGGATGCGCTTTAAGAAGGAAATCCTACAGAAACAGGAGTGGGCCATCCACATGGGCCAAAAGATGAGTTTGTGGAGAGGAAGACCAACCTGGCTGAGCAGAAAGATTTGGCTAGTACTCACAGAAAAAAAAAAGTGTAATACCTTTGCAGAAAGGGGCAGATCACTCAGGAGAACCACAAGGATGTTGTGAGGTTATGCAAGGGAAAAATTAGAAGGGCGAAAGCCCATCTAGAACTTAATCTGTCTACTACTGTAAAAGACAAGAAAAACATTTTTTTTCAAGTACACCATTAAAAGAAAGAGGGCTAAAGAGAATCTCCATCCTTTACTGGATGCAGAGGGACAAAGGATAAGGAAAAGACTGAGGTCTTTTTTTGTCTCAGGCTTTAATAGAGCAACCAGTTACTCCCTGAGTACCCAGGCCCCTGGGCTGGAAGTTACTGATGAAGAGAAGAATGAAGCAGCCGTAAACCGGGATGAAACGGTCAGCAACCTGCTGTGCCACTTAGACATGCACAAATCTATGGAGCCAGATGGCATGCACCCAAGGGTAGTGAGGGAGCTTGTGGAAGAGCTCACCAAGACACTCTATCATTTACCAGAAGTCCTGGCTGGCCGGGGATGTCCCAGTTGACTAGAAGTTAGCAAATGTGACCATGTACAAGGAGAGTCAGAAGGAAGATCCAGGGAACTACAGGCCTGTCAATCTGACCTTGGTGCTGAGGAAGGTCATGAAGCAGATCATCTTGAGGGCCATGATGAGACACATGCAGGACAACCAAGAGATCTGGGCCAGCCAGCATAGGTTTAGGAAAGCCAGATCCTGCTTGACTAACTTGGTTTCCTTCTCCAGCAAGGAGACAGGCTTAAGGGTCAGGAAAGGCCATGAATTTTGACCTGGTTTCCCACAGCATTCTCCTGGAGAAACTGACTGCTCATGGTGTGGACAGGTGCACTGTTCACTGGGTAAAAGCTGTCTCAGTGGCTGGCTCAGAGAGTGGTGGTGAATGGAGTTAAGTCCGGCTGAGGGACAGTTACAAGTAATGTTCCACAAAGGTCAGTGTTGGTGCCAGTCCTGTTTAATATCTTTATCAATGATCTGGATGAGCAAATTGAATGCACCCTCAATAAGTTTGAGGATGATGCTAAGTTGGGAGTATTGATCTGATAGACAATAAGAAGGCTGGATCGATGGGCCGAGGCCAATTGTATGAGGTTCAACAAGACAAAGTGCCAGATCCTACATTTCATGTAGGGGTAAAGGCTTGGTACAGAGAAAGGCTTGGCTGGAAACTGACCCAGAGGAAAAGAACCTGGGGGTGTTGGTTGACAGTCAGATGACTTTCAACCAGCCGTGTGCCCAGATGGCCAAGAAGGCCAATAGCATCCTGGCTTGTAAAAGAAATAGCGTGGCCAGCAGGAGTAGGACAGTGATTGGCTGCCTGTACTAGGCACTGGTGTGGCTGCCCCTTAAAACTTGTGTTCAGTTTTGGGGCCCTCACTACAGGAAAGACATTGAGGTGCCAGAGCACATCTAGAGAAGGGAAATGGAGCTGGTGAAGGTTTTGGAGCATAGGTCTCGAGAGGAGTAGCTGAGGGAGTTGAGGTTGTTTAGCCTGGGCAAAAGGAGGCTCAAGGGGAGACGTTATTGATCTCTACAACTACCTAACAGGAGGTTGTAGTGAGGTGTGTGTCAGTCTCTTCTCCCATGTGACAAATGACAGCACAAGAGGAAATGGCCTCAAGTTGCACCAGAGGAGGTTTAGATTAGATACTAGGAAAAATTTCTTCACTAATAGGGTGTTCAGGCATTAGAACGGACTGCCTGAGGAAGTAGTGGAATTGCCATCCCTTGAAGTGTTCAAAAGGCATGGGGATGTGGTGCATGTTTTAGTCATGAGCATGGCCATGGTAGGTTAATTGTTGGACTTGATGATCTGGGAAGTCTTTCAGAACCTAAACATTTCCGTGATTCTATAAAAAAGGAGTTAGAAATACTTAATAAAGGTGTTTATTTTTACATATTTTTGTGACCCCATTATTTCACTTACGGTTATCATTGCTAAAGTAGGTCATTATTCTATTTTATAATATAATGCCATGGTATGTGACTCCCTATCTAGTTAAGATGCATATTGTAGAGGAATGTGCCCCAGGGGGTATTTTCACTTACTAGAAATGACTTTCCATATCTGATAAACTGCTTAGGTTTGAATAGTGGAGCAATTTCCTTTCCTTTCCTCCTCTGAAATGGACCAAATACACTTTATATAGTCTAACTAAAATAATTTCAAGGTAGATTAGAAGCGTAGGCTTGCTTTGGGTGAAATTCACTTTCCAAAACCTCAAAGAGATTTAGACGCTGCACAGATATTGTAATTTTCTACACACTAGTACACTTTAATTCTACTGTTCTGAGTCTGAAGTCGATGGAGCACACTTTACCAGTAGTCCTAATGAGTAGCTAGTACTGACAGCTTAGCTACTGTGTGGCTGTCACCACAACTAATATGGGATATGTAGAGCCATATATCTGAATCTAGACAGTGGATTTATGTCAATTTCTAAATCCCAGGAAAAGAAATAGGATTAATTATAATTCATCAGGCTATATAATAGATTATCTGGTTTAAATGGCTGCATGTTTGAGGATGAAGGTCTATTCTCAGCTGTATATTAACCACAAAAATATCACCTAGGAATCCTATTTATATTATCACTTTAAGATTAGGCATTTCAAACAACCTAGTACCTAAGTCTCCTGCTATGATATTCCCCCTTGAAAATTAGTTCTCTAAATTCACAGTGAATAAATAACTCAGACACTTGGAAATCAGTTATCTTTTAATATTGTAAATGTGATCAACAAACACAAAGTTCCCCGTATATGGAGAGTTTGGGTGTAATTGCCAATGTACTGGCAATGTAACAGTACAGCTGTACAAAAATTGTTGCAGTTCACTGATGCATGATTAATATTAATTGTTTATGTGGTATATACTGAGTGAAACATGAAAAAAGCACATTGATGGTAGATCCATTTCATTCTTATTTTTATGCTGAAGTTTAAATCTTATTTGAGTAACAATTTGGTTGCAAATTTAAGTTAAAGTTTCTTCCCATTATTAGAATGCCCTCTTCCATACTTACAGTTCAAGGTTACCTATCTGTTGGGCATTATCTCATGCTAGAGAAACTTCCACTCCCCATTAATTAAATTAAAGTCTTATTTTTATTATCGACCGTAGCGCTGTTTAAGACTCTGTTATCAGGTGGTGTATCCAGTTCTTGTTTAAGATATAAACCAGAAATTTTGCTCATAGACGTTTAAGTATTGTGCTTGTATTAAGTGGTGGTGGTTTTGTGTTGTTTCGTTTGGGTTCTGTTGGGGTTTTCAAAATTATTTAATTTTGTACCCATTATGACTACTTCTAAGTTTAGATGAAAAACTAGGTCCCGGTCATGTAATTTGCTCCACTTAGGTTTTGCTTTTATTTTTTTTACAAAGCTTCATTTATAGATACAGGGCTTTATTGGTCCATCAATTAATATTTTTCTTCCATGCATCTAAAGTAGCACTGGATTTGTAAAAAGCTAGAGACACACAAATTCATTAAATTGACAAATATGTATTCCTATTTATAATTTTTTTTAGAAAAAGGAGGGGAGGGGAAATTCTGTTCAGCTCAAAGAACAAAGCACAAGGATAAGACATTTGATAAAATATATTAGTATTCATAAACAAGACTATAGAGTTTCTAAAAATAAACCTGAACAAGACATGACACTTGTGTAAGCAAAACAGAATGTAGAAGTTGGTGCAAAACAGTTTTATTGGTATGCTGTTGAACCTCCAGGAGAGAAAAAAAAAAAAAGGAGACTTTTCTAGAATTCTTTATGACCTGCTATGCTGGTATTGCAAATATTGCAAATATTAATGACTTGGGTGCCTCATTTAAATGTTTAATGAAGGCTATACAGGAGCAACTGCAGAAATGTTGCTGGTTAGGCCCAGAATTTAGAATGTGTCTCAATAAATTAAGGTAGCGTTCTGGAAAAAAAATAAGAATGATATTGGACAAGCACGAGTTTCTGCACTTGGGAGTAAATGAGTAGTTCAGCAGGTGCAAGTGAGGAAGCAACTAATCAGGGGTAATTAAGCAGAAAAGCACATAGATATTATTGTGACACAGCAAATATGAAACTACAATATCATGCTATTGCAAAGGAGTCAAACATCATATTGGGATTTCTGAACAAGTCAGGAACCTGAAAACAGTGAATAATTGTCCTTCCTTCCACTCACTACTTTTGTTGTAGTATCTTCTCTAGTGTATACAGTTCTGCTCACTGTAATGCAGTGATATGGACCAATTAGAAACACTGACAGAAGCAGTTATGAGATACTCAGAAATCATCCAGAGTGGAGTGGACTGGGGGAGACACAAGAAAATCAAGAAAATCAAGAAAAACAAGAATGGTTGAGACTGGAAGGGACCTCTGAAGGTCTTCTAGTCTAACCCTCTCTCTAATCAAGTGAGGCCACCTACAGCTGTTTACCTGGGATGATGCCCAGACAGGTGGATACCTTTCAGGTGGGAGACTCCACTCACTCTCTGGACAACCTGTGCTGGTGCTTGGTTCTGCTCACAGTAAAAAAGTGTTTGCCAATATTCAGAGTGAGCATCCTGTGTTTCAGTTGGTGGCTTTTGTCTCTGATCCAGTCACTGGGCACCACTGAACTGAGCCTGGCTCCATCTTCTTCGCACCCTCCCTTCAGATATTTGCATAAATTTATGAGTTCCTCCCTGTGACATCTCTTCTCCAGGCTAACCAGTTCCAGATTTCTCAGCCCTTCGTCATAAGGCAGATCCTTCAGTCCCTTCATCATCTCTTTTTGTTGGACTCTTGCCAGTTTGTCCATGTGTCTCTTGTATTTGGGAGCCCAGAACTGGACACATTACTTCAGGTGTGGTCTCACTGGTGCTAACTGGAGGGTAAGGGTCACCTCCCTCAACATGCTAGCAACACTTCTCTTAATCCAGCCCAGGATACCGTCAGCCTTTTCCACAATGGTACATTGCTAGCTCATGTTTAACTGAGTGTCCACCAGGACTCCAGGGCTTTTCCTGCCAAGCTGCGTTGCAGCTAATCAACCGCAAATTGGAGGATTGTTCATTCCCAAGTGCAGGACCCTGCACTTGCCTTTGTTGAACTTCATGTGGTTCCTGTCAGGCCACTTCTCCAGCCCGTCAACATCCTTCTGGATGGCAGCACAATCCTCCAGTGTATCAGCTGCTTCTCCCAGTTTGGTGTCATTGGCAAACTGGCTGAAGGTGCACTCTGCCTCATCATCCTCATCACTGATAAGATATGGAGTTGAATGGATGGAGCAATGACCCCCGGAACACATTGCTAGTTACTGGCCTCTCACTAGACTTCATGCTACTGATCATCATCCTCTGGGCCTGGCCATTCAGCCAGTTTTCCACCCACCTCACCATCTGCTCATCTGGCCCATACATCAACAACTTCTTTATGAGGATCGTATAGGAAACAGTGCAGTGGGAAATATCCACCGCTCTCCACTCATCCACCAAGCTGGTCACCTAATTTTAAAAGTTTATCAAGTTGGTCAAACATGACTTTCCCTAGGTGAATCTATGCTGACTCCTCCTAGTGATTTTACTTTCCTTCATGTGTTTGTAAATGGTTTTCAGGATTAGCTGCTCTATCACTTTTGCAGGAACTGAGATGAAGCTGACTGGTCTGGAGCTTCCTGTGTCCTCCTTCTTGGCCTTCTTCAAGAAAGGAGTGACATTTAGCTTCCTGTATAATATTTATTCAGTTGTTCAGAAGATAATTTTAGAGAGAGGAACAAAAACTCTTCTCAATGTCCTCTGCAGATAAGAGGAAGAGTGATGATTGTCAATTGCCACAAGGCTGTTTTAGGCAAACATCAGAATATTTTCTAACAATAACAATAGCTAGGCCATGAAAGTCTTCCTGGGAGGACTTCAAAATATGGCAGTCTATTGGAGAATATTGTACAATGCATCATGACTGGCACCAAATAAAATAAAACTTTCTAGTCATGTATGTATGTCCAAAGGCATTCAGACACAGGTTAAACCTTATTCTTTTATGGCTTGTGGTGGTGTCTATTTTAGCCCTCTTAGTAATGTAATACACTTTGGTATATTTCTTAAACCACAAAGTGAGTCAAATGTAAGTCTTCAATCAGGTGAGGTTGTCCAAATGTGAGATATTAATTCTAGAGTTATGGAATATCATCTTGAGAGAGTCTGGACATTCCTATCAGGGAAAGTTGCTGGATGATCCCATCTTGCTAGGCAAGAAGAGGGGAGAAGAAAACTGTCTGATGTACAGATTAATGCAGCGCTATGAGAAACATGCCTGCTATGTTACACAGGTCAGTATTTTTAAAATCAACAATAACACACAGTGGGTACAAGTTCCTCATCAATTTTGTATGTGATGCATCACATACAATGACCCATGGCTCATTGTCTCCCTCAAGTGGATAATACAAGAAAAGAGATCTGTTTCTTTTAGACAGATTTTTTTTTTTTATTCCATCCTGCTTTGACTCATTCTTCTGTTTGAAGGGACATGGCTTGATACATGCAGCCAGCTTGACCAAGAATATAAATATACAACGTCATCATTAAAAGCTGTGAAAAGACAATCTTTGGGAGGATTTTCCTTGGCCAAAATAACAACAATAATTCTTTCTTTGCCCATGAGCTGTATCAAAAATCATTATGTCATAGCAGTAGGAGACGAATTTCCTGAAAGACCACACAGTGTTGTTCACAACTGCAAGAGGGTAAAAAAAAATAAAACAATGGCTGGCAGAAAGAACAAGAAACTCAGTTGTCTGCAATCTGAGGTCCCAAAGGTTTGCTTCAGTGTTTTCTGTGGCAGGGCACAAGATGTGAACCACTCATCTTGAACAAATGTCAGTACTCAGATTTGGGTCATTAAATTGGACATAATCTGTTTAGGGCTGTTAAGCCACAGCATCCAGAATCCCTAAAAGATTGTTATTTTGGTTGGTTTGGGGTTTTCGTAGATCTGGCATTATAAAAAATATTTGATGGAAACTCTTTTGAAAGATCTTAAGTTCTGTCGGTGTTTATGTTATAATAGCTGACCTAAATTGAAAGACAAAGCAGGAAAGAAAAAAGTATTAAATATGCAGATTTTCTGGGTACTAGTGATAGATTTCTGTGGGGAAAGGATGTATCTGTCATCCTTTTTGGAAGGCTTAAAGGAATTAGGCTGCAAGTTTACATTACTCCTAACTTTGACATGTAAATACACCTAATGGGTATGTAATAAACCCAGATAATTTCATTTAAAAGATTTTAAAATAATGCTGTGAAAACCAAACAAACCCAAAACCCATTCTCACATAGATCTTTGCAAATGTGTTTACTTTTTAATGCGGTTAAATTATTATTGGCATTTCTAAAAATTGTTTTAAATGGCTAGTGTAAAGATGACATGTATATTCTTATTTGATAAATTTGTAAATTTCAGTTAAAATAGTCAACAATAAAAAAGAAGCAAGCAAGTAAAGTTTGGGGGCTGGCTTGGGGGAGTTGTGAGTTTTTGTTTGTTTTCTTTTTTGCTTTTGTTTGTTTGTTTGTTTGTTTGTTTTGGTTGCTTGTTGTTGGTGGTTTGGTTTGGTTTTTTTGTTATAGTCCAGGACCTTGTGTAGCAAATTCTCTGGTACCTCTCATTTTGGATACTGACAAACTGGGCCTATGCCTTCTTTCTACTGGTCAATATTGACAGATTTCAAAGTTCCTAATGTGTAACTGGGAAGAAACATAAGAAGTTCTGTCAGTACTGAAACGAAGGAGTTTTGCAGTAGTCAATACTTGAGAAATTGCAATCACAGAGTGTCTTCCCATTATGTCCCTGACTTGCAGTGTAACCTTAGGCTTGTTGGTGCAACATTCCTGCTCCAATATTCTTCATTTGAGTACTAATGAGACTTATGAAAAGTCCCTAAATACCTTGAACAATAGGTAACAATAGGTAACAATAACAGCACTGGTGGCACTGGGAACCTCTGTTTTGTCAGAGAGGACCTAATTCTTATAAACTGTTGTTGGCTGAGGAAAGCATTGAGAATTTCACGTCTGGACAGAAATGTAACCCAGGCAACAAGGGAAAAGGCTCTACATCAATGTAGTTGAGTTGAAGTGACTACATGAGGATATTACACAATCCATCTGCAACGTTAGAACCATATCCCTTTTCTTCCCCTGCCTTCTTTTCTGTCATCTTAGAGTGACACCTTTGACTCATGTGTTTTTATATTTGACTTGTTCTCTGTTTGGTCTCTAGTCAGAAAAGTCTGGATAGTAAGTAACAATGCGAAAGCAGTCAGTGATAAATAAAGAGGGAGGAAATCACCTAGTCAGTACTTGCACAAACGTTTGTTCATCCGATCTCATATATCTCCCACCCTATGCCTGCTCTTGCAGCGTTAACGTGCCTCGCCTTCCCGGAGATCGTGGAGACGATTTGGTTACTCCCGTGGCGGTCCCCGCCACTCCTTTCCCTCCTGCAGGATCGTATAGAACTCAGCTTTGCAGACGTTGTTCCGTTCAGTTTTCCACCCGCGACCCGCTTAGTCCTGGAGTCCTGGAGTGGCAACCTCCTGCCCAGCTCCCTTCACCTCCCAGGGTGGCATGAAGCGCTTTGCTTTAGCAGTGCGTTTGCTTTCAACAGGAGTTATCTCCGTTACCGCTTCAGGCAAATGAACTGACTAATGAATTTTTTGTCGGCCATGGAAGTGTGCTGCAAGTAATTAAGGGATTTGCTGTGGGACCGATTAAGCTGCAAGTCACAGCGGCCGGAGCCCAATCGCTGCGAGCCCGCCGCGATCTGTGCCGCCTGCGCTCGGCTCCACAATGGGATCATTGACTATTTATTTACTTCGCACAACAACTCTGCTGTTTAATTAATTATAGGAGCTTTTCAGTCACCAACCCCCACCCGCCCCAGCCCCATCTCCTCGACGCTCTTTGAGTCCTCCCCTCCCGCCTCTGATAACCAGTTGGCCGCTTGAGTAGATGAAGCGGGGCAACGCCTGAGCATCCTTTGTGGGGTACGGGCTGCGCTCCCCCGCGGATCCGGGAACGGGAATTTTCCGTGAGGGAAAGGCGAGGAGACAGGGATTTTCCTGTCAAATTGCTCATCACATCTGCCCGGAGGTCAGACCTCGAGAAGGCTGCGGTGTTGATGGGGAGGTGCAGGGGAAATCCTGCAGCTCTTCAAGGCATGTCCGAATCACGAAACAAAATCGAGAGACGCTCAGAAGAGGCGAAGAGACGCCTGTGGCGCTGCGGGGGCGAGCGCGGCTGGGCGAGGGAGGAAATCATTGGCACTCCCGCAAGGCGGGGCGGACGACACATTTCCTACCCCAGTTCATTAGGGAGGCCTTGGTCCTTTTACCGGAGCCCCCCTCCCGCAGCGTTGAAGCTTAGGTGCGAGTCGGGCTAGCAGGGGAGTGAAGGGGGGCCAGATGTGGTCGCCCACTCCCTGGATCCTCTTCCAGCCCGGGGAAGTGCCCGAGCTTAGTACCCGCTAGTTCAAGGAAGGAGCGGGGACAGGCGGGTTTCAGCATGAGAACAGAGTCGAGAAGCAGCCGAAGCTTTTTCTAGCACCCCCGCAGGCTGAGATAGGAGCACTCCGCTCACCCCCGCACCCACGGGGAAAAATGGGGACGGGCAGGGGTCTCTGAAGCTGCTTCACAGGCAGCAGGATCCAATTCCCACTTCCTCCGCGTTCACAAAACGGGCTCGGGGGCCCCAATTAGGAGCTTGGGCTTTTAACGCCGTGAATACTCGCTGTCCAGAGAGCTCGGGCTCTTCGGGCCACGGCGCAAGGGGGAAGCCCTGCGGCCACTGGTGGCCGGAGGACACCGGCGAGACTTGGCGGTATGGGGAGCCGGCAGTGGCGGCCGTAGAGAAAGCGGGTTTCTGCTCCTTTAAAGGGGGCTGTGCAGCGCTCCCGAAGGGAGGCGGATCTCCCTCCTTCCTCCCTTCCCTCCATCCCTCCCTTCTTCCCTCCCTCCCTCCCTCCTTCTCGCTCTCCCTCCTCCCTCGCTCCCTCCTTCCCTCCCNTGGCCGCGTTGTGCCGAGAGCTGCACGCCACGATGGCTCTTGGCCAGGTGCCTCAGAGCAAAGGCTGGCGCTGAGCTGGCCGACCCGAGCGCTGTTGCCGCCCGGGTCTGTCCCTCACTGTGGGGAAAGCAAACCTGTCGCCTTCCTCTCTTCCTCCCATCGCTGCTCCGCATCGTCAGAGCCGCCGCTGTCCCCACGCTGAAAGTGGAGGTGTGGGAAGAGGCAGCAAGAGGCCAGGGCAGCGCAGCCCCCGATGCCCCTTGCCCAGTGCCCTCCCGATAGCCCGGAACTCCCTCCTACAGCCGGAGTGTTGCTCTCGAGCCGGGCTCAGGGAGGCCGAACCGGCTGCATTGAGGATGTGCCCCCCGCTCTCATGGAGGAGTGGAGGTGAGAAACGGGCTGTAACTTCGCTAGAGTTGTGGGTGGACAACAGTCCCTACTTCCGTAAGGTCTCCTCCTGCCCCTACCCGGCCCCCACTGTATGGCACAGCCAATCCCCCTTTCGGCTTATCGGCAACCCTGTCATTTATTTCTGAACAAAATCAGCATTCTTTGGGTGAGCATCCGTCCCTAAAGTAGCCAGGGCGCTGACACTCTGTGGAAAGCAAGAGACATTCCTGCCTAGGGAGTGAAGGCATGGTTGCAAGAGCCGTGCCTGCACTGAGAAGGAATGAATACATTGTACTGAAAACCTCTCTTCATATTCTCCTTAGAAACTTTTGGGGGAGTACAGCAGGAAAAACATTAAGCATCATCATTTTCCTCCCAAAATCTTGCACGGCTTCCCCAACCCCAAAGGAAGATGAAGGGACCAAACGTTGATCTGTAAATCATGTCACAAGTATTTGTTTTTGCTGCTTAAAACTTGCTAGGAAAGTGCATTACTGTGATGCTCAAAAGTGCCTGAACAAGAAAGTCTATTGCACACTCACTTCATTAATTAGAATACAAGTCTTTCCACTAGCTAAAAATTAATTACCATCTTAAAATGTCATTAATCACTGGCACAGCAGAAACTTGGTTGTAAATTTGGTCTGAGATAATAACAAACAGAGAAGGACCTACGGGGTTTTTTTATAGCTGGTGGGAGTGAAATGCCAGTGGGCCGCAATGTGTTTTTAAATGGTAATATCAACATCCATTTGAATACTTTGGCAAATGTTTTAGAAGGGAGGACTGTGTTACTGCTTTGTCAGCAAAGCTGCAATACTTGTTTCTAGAGATCTGGAGATGCTGGTCAGGTGTTGCAGAAAGCTGTGGCTCTCCTCACACCAGATTGCAACAGCAGGAGTACTGTGGTGGCATGCGAATCTGAAACGTTCGCAAAGATTTGCCGAAAAATGTCCAAGAAACATTTGGGGGACCATATGTTATACGTACATTAAATTTATAGCAGCTGTTGTTGTGAGAGGTCAAAATAGTAGATTACGTGATATAAAAACCTCACTATCTGTTCTTAGAGGCGCAGCTATGACCTGAAAATAAAAGCCCATTCCTTTTTTAAAGTAATATGATGAAACTATACATCCCAGTAGGTGGCAGCTAGCTGGAACTGGGTTAACTTTTGTAATGATAACAGCACATAAAAATTAGATCTAATGGAAAAAGCTCCTGATATAGTAAGGTAATCAGAATCACATCTCTCCCCTTTCCAAATGAAACATTATGTACATAATGTAAACCATTTATACTTGACACACAGCTAAAAGTGCTGTAGGTTTTTATTACCCAGAAAAGATGTAAGGCCTCAGACTGTCTCTTCGTCTTTCCCTGTCTATAGCTGGATTACTGTTTCTCATATCAGCTACACTTGAACATAGTCCTGTGTATTAAAGATGTCCTTGTGTATTAGAGATGTGTTACCACCATGTCTGCAATAGATGACCAAAACAAATCAAAACATATATCCAAGGAATTGTAGATTTCCTAGCTGATGATCACTGAAGTGTAGAGGGCAGTTTCATACAGACTTTAATATGAAAAGAGCTGTGTAACAGTGGTGACAAGATCCCAAAACAGAAGACCAACTTATCTAGCATGACATTTTATTAGGGATTTCCAGACTTTGAATTGTACATCTCATAGGGAAAGAAATATGAAATGCACTAAGAATATTTACCTGTTTTCATGTTGAAATCATTCTGGAGGATGCACAAAAGTATCTTTTTCACGAAGAAGAAGTGGAGTTAAAGTCCAAATAACAGAAAAGGAGTCTAGGGTGGGGAAGACTGAGGCTTTAGTCAATTATGTAGTCTATAGGTGATCTTCAGTCACCAAATATTTTATGAGTTTTAAACATCTGATGTCTTGTAAGATTTGCTTTTTTATATAAGGGACTTGTGTTTTTGAGAAAATATTTCTGGGTTAACTACGACTTTTCTTCAAGGTGAGAGCTAGGGTTTGAAAGAAGGGGGGAAGGATGTTAACGCAGAGCATTAGGTGATGTCTGATAGTAGATAAGGGGAACCTCGGTACTTCTGAACCCATTAAATGCCATAAAACAGCTGGCTAGCTAGCATAATAGAGGGTATAATATATATCTTAAAATAAGCCGATAACGGATTTTAATTTCCTTTCCGCACTGTGAAATGACTGGAAAGGGTAAAAAACCCCAGGCGTTTTGACACCTGGAGCGGAGGGGGGCGGCCGGGAGCGCTGTCCGCGGTGCTGAAGGGGCCGCCCGGGGCCGCTCCGGGCGCTGTCCGCGGTGCTGAGGCCGCTGCCGGCGGTAGCGGCGGGGGCTGGCGCGGAGGGAAGGAAACTCGGTGTGAGCCTCAGGCGTCAGACCAGGGGCTGCAGCGTGGGCTGCTGAGTGTTTAATAGTAGCAGGAATTAACCACAAGTTGTTTTATGATTCCAGTTCTAAACGCCTCCGTGAGTTAGGTGCTATGTTGGGCTGAGATTACAGGTAGTGGTATTTTTTTTCTTTTTCAAGAGACCTTAGAAAATCAAACTGATAACAGGAGTCACTTTGTCCCAAGTTTATGTCTTGTTTAATGTGCTAAAGCTGACGACGAATATTATATTTTCAAAACCTCTCACCATATCTAAAATAAATAAATAAATACAAAAATCCGGTTAGACAGCAAGCTGCATCTGAGCATTCACAATTAAAAACGTATCTAAAGATGTCTGATGTCCTTTATTTCAACAGCACCAGGAAGGGAGGCAATGAACTTCCACAGTATTCACGTGGGTTGGTTTTATTTCTCCTTGGATTAAGATAAAATATAAACAAGTAGAAGAGAATAAATGAAATAGTAAACAGAAGAAAAAGCATCTCTGCATTTTTACTGGGAGATATTCTAAGTGTGAACTGAAGGAGTCGCTAGATATCCTTGCTTTTAACACTAGGTGTTCTTTTTAAAGTGCTCCAATAGTCAAATCGTCTGATTGAATTCCCTGCTAGACTGCAGAACTAGCCATTCATGATACTTATTTCTGACACTGCAGTTATGCCTCCATCTTAAGGAAAAAAAAAATCAATGATGTTTAATAATACCCTCGCAGAATGTACATTTCTTTTCATCAGCATTTTACAGTGTTTTAAGTAAAAGTGTGCAGAGGAAATCAGTAAGGCAAAATGATAAAAAGTTACTGTGAATTGCTAACACTTCTAGGGATACAGAGCACAAACACTACAGGTTATAATGCTAATGCTGCTGTTACTTATTTAGAGGTCTTCAACACAGAAATGCTACTTAAGAATAAATTGTAACTCACCTCTGCCGTGCCCTTCTTCTGATAGATTCCACAGAGTGTTCTCATTAGCTTGGCATCATTGGTATTTATTTCTGTAAAGTCAGGTTTATTTTATGTTCTTCTCTATGTATCTGTGGGGGAAGTCTAGCAGTGATATTTTCTTTAATAATGAAAAGCAAGGGAGGGAGATAAAGGAGACAAAAGATGTCTGTAAGCAGAATGTAGAATAAAATTAATTCATTTTCCTGATGGGGAATATAGGAATTATATTTCAGTGTTTGTAGTAAAGCTCAAGTAGGTTCAGCAAATCTTGACTTAGATTGCAAAGTCTGACAGTCCTGGTTTAATGTATTTCAGTGGATGCAGGCACACAACTAATTGCATTTCCAAGGAAAATCTGAAGTAGTCCACAGAATGGGTTTATCTTCTTTGGAACACCTGGTCAAAAAACAAAAGTCTGTGGCTGCATTTGCAGATATAAGCTCAGTATCCCATTATCAAATTGGGAAATGCTGTTATTCTCACTGAGGACAGCAAAATGACAAACTGCATAGATCATAGTACAGGGAGGAACAGCAACATTTCAATAATACTGGAGTGAAAGGAAAGCAGAGTGCAAAATAAGAGAGTGGCAGAATAAAGTGAAAAATCATAAACTAGTAAATCCCGAAGTTACTGTCTTTTAAACAGCACTGCAATTTCAAGCAAGTTTAGCGAAACAGGTCTGTGCATTCAACAAGGTTTCTCCAGCGCTGCCGATTCCTGCTACCTTGCAAAAGCAGCCTGGTGCTCCGTTATCACTGGGTCCGGAGCAAGTTCCTAGGGACAGTCAGGATACAAGCCATAGCATTTATCCTACTTCGTGCATTAAAATGAGTAACAGTTAGTGATTGTAAATATCACGATCTTTTTTTTTCAAACCTGAACGTTACTGTGATAACCTGCATGACTTTGTTGTCAGCCTTCTCTTTCACAACTCTAAAGCTAAGTGATCTCGACCCAAGCAGTCAGCTATTAAAATACAGGAATTGATTTTTACACAACCGATTCCCTTCTCCCCTCTAGCACCGACACCACCC